>CM053742.1:99453568-99474803 GCA_028658305.1 Pachyuromys duprasi
CTAGGGTTTTCCCACTTGATTTTCTCACCGTGGGAATTCTGCTCACCTGGCAATCACGGGTGCTGGCGTTTTAGGTCCCAGAGTTCAGTCTCCTGGTCGCTGCGTTGTTTCTGCTGTCCTACTCCTCAGACTTAGTGTCCTCTAGTGGCAGCCATCTTGGATCCCTCCTCTGTCACTTGAGTTTTTGATCTTAGCCATTCTGACAGGTGTAAGGTGAAATCTCAGGGTCATTTTGATTTGCATCTCCCTGATGGCTAAGGACATTGAGCATTTCTTTAAGTGTTTTTCTGCCATTCTACAATCCTCTACAGAGAGTTCTCTTTTTAGCTCCATACTCCGTTTTTTAATTGGATTACTTGATTTCTTGCTTTTTAACTTCTTGAGTTCTTTATATATACTGGATATTAGCCCTCTGTCAGATGTAGGATTGGTAAAGATCCTTTCCCATTCTGTGGGCTGTTGTTTTGTTTTGATGACAGTGTCTTTTGTTTTACAGAAGCTTTTCAGTTTCATGAGGTCCCATTTATTTATTGTTGACCTTAGGGCCTGTGTGCTGTTGGTGTTCTGTTCAGGAAGTTGTCTCCTGTGCAAATGAGTTCTAGGGTCTTCCCCAATTTTTCTTCTAACCGGTTTAGTGTGTCTGGTTTTATGTTGAGATCTTTGGTCCACTTGGACTTTAGTTTTGTGCAGGGTGATAAATATGGATCTATTTTCATTTTTTGGCATATAACCATCCAGTTGGACCCCTCCAGGTATTTTATCTTCCCCTCTTTCATAAGATTCCCAGCACTCTGCCCAAAGTTTGTCTATGAGTCTCAACCTCTGCTTTGATATCTCAATCAGAACAGTCTTTCAGAGGCCATCTGTGGTAAGCTCCTGTGCTGTTCCCTGTCTTCTCCTGCTACCCATGTCTATGTCGTTTGTCCTTCTGAATGAGGATTAAGCATCGTCCCTAGGGTACTCCTTGTTGCTTAGCTTCTTTAGGAGTATAGATTTTATTATGTTAATCCAATATAGGATAAACATATAATATAATATGTCTAATATTCACTTATAAGTGAGTATATGACATTTGTGTCTTTCTGCTTAGGGGTTACCTCAGTCAAGATGATTCTAGTTCCTTCCATTTGTCTACACATTTCATGATTTCCTTGTTTTTAATTGGTGAGTAGTATTCCATTGTGTAAATGTACCACCATTTCAGTATCCATTCCTCCATTGAGGGACATTTAGGTTGTTTCCAGATTCTGATTATTACAAATAAAGCTGCTACGAACATGGTTGAACAAATGTCTTTGTGTACTTGAGCTTAATTTGGATATATGCCTAGGAGTGGTATAGCTGGTTCTTGAGGAAGCACTATTCCTTTATTTTTATTATCAGTTACATTTTATCAACTCTGTATCCCAGCTGTATCCCACTCTCTCATTCCCTCCCAATCCCACCCTCCTTACCTCGTCTGCTCCCTGCCCCTTTCCAAGTCCACTGATAGGAGAGGACCTCCTCCCCTTTCGTCTGACCCTGGTTTAGCAAGTATCTTCAGGACTGGCTGCAAAGTACTCCTCTGTGCCTAGGAGGGCTGCTCCTCCTTTGCAGGGTGGGGAGGTCAAAGAGCCCGCCATTGAGTTCATTTCAGAAATAGTCCCTATTCCCCTTACTAGGGTACCCACTTGGTTACTGAGCTACCATGGGCTACATGCAAGCAGAGGTTCTAGATTATCTCCATACATGGTCCTTGGGTGGAGAAACAGTCTCATATAAGACCCCTGGTGGAAGCACTATTCCTAATTGTCAGAAAAGGACCAGATTGATTTCCAATGTGGTTGTACAAGGAACCTGTCATGAAGGGCCTTGGAAGGCTCTGCCCTGCAGACTATCAAAGCAGATGCTGAAACTTATGGCCAACACTTGGGCAGAGTGCAGCGAATTTTATTAGGGGAGTGGGAAATAGTAGGATCTGGAGAGGATAGTAACTCCACAAGGAGAGCAACAGAACCAAGTGGTCTGAGCACAGGGGTCTTTCTTGAGACTGATGGTCCAACCAGGTACCATGCATGGAGGTAGCTTAGGACCCCTGCACAGGTGTGGCCCATGGCAGTTCAGTGTCCAAGTGGGTTTCATAGTAATAGGAACCGGGACTCTCTCTGACATGAACTGATTGGCCAGCTCTTTAATCACCTTCCCCTCAGGGGGAAGCAGCCTTGCAGGGCCATAGAGGAAGACAATGCAGCCACTCCTGATGAGACCTGATGGATTGGGATCGAAGGGAAGGAAAGGAGGACCTCCCCTGTCGGTGGTCTTGGGGAGGGACATGGGTGCAGAGGGGAGAGGAAGTGAGGGATTGGGACGGGAGGAGGGAGGGAACTACAGGGGTATATAAGGTGAATAAAGTGTAATTAATAATGAATTTAATAATTAAAAAAACACACAATAACTGTACTTTTGTATATACATCTGTGCTCTTGTAAATGTTAACAAATGCCCTCCATGTTAGCAATTTTTCTCATGTTGTAGCATTCTAATGGTAAAAATCTGAAACAGCCTTGCGGTCCATCAATTGAAAAATGAATAAATTATATGAGGTATTTTACCTAACAGCCTCCCATATACTGTATGAAAGGAATGGTCTAAAAAGATCTATGTAACACAATATTTGATGAGTCAAAAATGCTCTATGCATGTACATTTAGAAAAACACATCCAAAGAGAATTTGTTTTATGTCATTTTTTTGATAATTTTATTTTTTTTAAGTGGGTGCAAGTTAGGTCATTTGAAGTCTAGAAGATGTTTTGAAACAGTTCATATCAGATTCATGACGTGATTGCCTCTGAGGACTGAGAAGGGAAATAGTATTGAGAATATGAGTCCAAAGTGGTCTGAATGTATTGATAAGGCTTCTTTCTCTCACATATGAGGAGCCATGTGCAAATAAATGTTTATCAGCTGGTTCTCTAGAAATTGAAAATGCCGATGTTGAGGCTCTGAGGTTTTCCATGGTGTATTGTACCCATTATGGCCAATTTCAAGCTAGCATACGACTAGCAACCAGCTGGCAAATTCCTAAAATTATCGACACATGTGTCTTAAGAATAAACAATATCTGCTTGTGACTCTCTCCTTTCACTTTGTATAAAAACTTAAAGTATTGATGAAAATATTAATAATATTCCTTTCAAATACTGGAAAGATAATATTTTTATACTAGGCAACACAAATTGGACTTAATTAATTAAAGACAGGCCATACATTTGTGTGAATAGGGAAGTGGATGTGATCTAGGAGGAGTTAGGGGAGAAGACGAATACAATAATATATAATAACTGTGAACATTTCAAAGAACTGATAAAAAGGAAAAATATACTCTTTGAAGTGTGATGTGTTTATGGTATTTTTGCATAAAAGAAACAACTCTATAAGAATCAGAGTGATTAAAAATACCTGGAAGATTAAATTCAAATTGATAATTTTGTAAATCAGACTTTTGTATGAGAGATATTATGTTATATTTTATAGTTAAATAACTTATTGTTTTTGAATATATTGAATAAATGCTTGAGGTATGTTCCTATCTGCTTGTCACATATTTTTATGAACAGGACCAGCTTTAAGAAATATCTAGTTTATTGTCAGTTTGAAACTAACTTGTGAGATTAAAAATCCTACTTAAGCTCTGGAGATGTAGCCAATGGTAAAGTTACAGCTTTACTAGGAAGGCTTCGAGGTCCCATCCCTATTCCTGTAAAACATAAACTAAACCCAAAACTTAAGTCAAGTGAACAGAGAGCTTTAAATTATCCCCAAATACCTTTCAGAAGGCCTTGTACTTTGTTGACATGCTATTAAAATGAATTTCACTTCCTTGACAGTCTATGAAAACAACTGCTAAATCATTTTGACAATATATTTTTAATGAGCTTCAAAGTCTTAGAGAAGTGATGATGTATTATTCTACTGAATATAGACTGTTAACTACAGCCAGGTCTCACAGCTGAAAGAGGCAAAACTATCAGTGTAGAATCAACAAAACGGTTGGGTCTCATAAATTTCTCAGTTCCAAATCCATCTGTTAGTGAGTCATTAAGAACGAACCCAATTCCATGGAGTTAGTGCCCACGGAAGCAAATAAAATAATCATCATATTGTTTCTAGATCGAAGGAATCTTCCTGCACATGAAAATTGGAGAACAGGTTTCCTCTTTCTGAAACCCTCTTCCATCAACCATTTATAAAATGAGTTGGAATAAAATTATATCCAAAATTCAACTTTATATATTTTATTTATCTACATTATAAAACAAATATGTATGCATAAACAGCATTTTATAAAAATATTTTATAAGCCATATTTATAAAATTATAAATCTAGTAAAACAAATTAATATATATTTATAATGCTTACACTTTATAAAAATATTTTTGGAAAAGTAACTAAGACAACCATATAACCCAGCTTGCCTAAGTTTGTTCATGCCAGTGCTTAGAATGATCATTAACAGATATATTTAACTCTCAAAATCATGCTTATTTTGGAGGGAAATTACAAGATCATTCTAATTTAAACAAGTATCTGTCCATTTATCTAATCTTTTCTGTAAGACAGACTTTTGGAAAAAGAACTTCTTGTTCAAAGAGTAGAAATATATACTAGAATTTTTGATACACAATAGCAATTGTAGTTTCAGAAATTAATGCCATTTTATACCTCAGCCAGCAGAGCACAAAACAGTCTGTCTCATAGTGAATATTAAATGTTATCCTTTTTTTCATTTTTTTCACTTTGGTACTTACTGATCTGATAAGACAATAAGAAGGCATGTCAATAGTTTGATTAGTTCCCCTTTAATTACTGGTGAGCCTGAATATTATTTTTATATCTTTAGAGACTTATATTCTTATGATGGCTATTGTTGGTTATCAACTTGACTATGTCTGGAATTGACTAAAGATCCAAAATGAGGCACATGTGTAAAGGATTTTTTGCTTAATTTGAAGTAGAAAGAGCTACTTTTTAAAATAATGAACAATTTATTTTTTATTAAATTTTTAAATATTAGTTACAGTTTATTAACTTTATATCCAAGCTGTATCCCACTCCCTCATTCCCTCCCAATTGCACCATCCCTCCTTCATATCCTCCCTGCCCCTTTCTAAGTCCACTGATAGAGGAGGACCTCCTCCCCTTTCATCTGACCCTGGTTTATCAGGGTCTGCTGCAAAGTCCTCTGTGGCCTGGCAGGGTTCCTCCTCCCTGGGGGAGGGGGAAGGTCACAGATCCACTATTGAGTTCATGTCAGAGATAGTCCCTGTTCCCCTTAATAGGCTACCCATTTGGATACTGAGCTACCAGGGCTACGTCTGAGCAGAGGTTCTATATTATATCCATAAATGGTCCTTGGTTGGAGAAACAATCTCATAAAAGCCCCCTGTGCCCAGATATATTTGGTCCTTGTGAAGCTCCTGTCCTCTCCAGGTCTTACTAACTTCCCCTTCTTTCATATTGATTCTCTGCACTCTGCCAAAGGTTTGGTTATGAGGGAACAGCCACTTCTAATCTGGATCTCTGAGGTGTGAAGACACACCTTTAATCCAGATTTACTGAAGTGGGAAGACACTGCTCTAATCTGGGCCACACCTTCTGCTCTCAGCCCATATAAAGGACTTATAAGACTGAAGCTTGTTTTCTTTGCCTGCTTGTCTTCTCTCTAGATGTCCAGTCAATTCCTTCACTGGCATTAGGACCTACTTCTTCAGGACTCCACCATATACTGAAGTACAGCTGAGAAATCCAGCACTGTGGACTAAACATTTACTGGATTCTTGGACCTTCCATTGGTAGATAGTCATTGTTGGACTAACTGAACCAAAGTCTGTAAGCCATTCTAATAAATCCCTTTTGTATATTCATTCTATCAGATCTGTTCCTCTAGAGAACCCTGACTAATATAATACTACTACACATAGCACTGCTATATCTTATTTCTTGGATTTGTGTGTGTGTGTGTGTGTATGTGTATGTCTTATGTGTATGTGTGTCTGAGTGTGAGCATGCATGAGTATTTGGATGCAAGAGGCTGACATCAGGTCTCTCTCTCTGCATCTGGAGCTTACCATTTTAGCTAGACTGAATTGTCCTGGGTTCCCATTTCTTCTTCTGCAACACTGGGATTGCATGCACATAAATCTGTGCTTGACATAGTTCCCGTGGCTCTAATCTCAGTACTCATGCTTGTTCAGCAAATACTTTACCAATCGTACTATCTCCCTAGTCCTATCATTTCTATTCATTTTTTGCCCATTAAGAGCCTTTTGCATATCCTTTACCCCATCATATTAGTTGCAAATGTTTCCTGCTTGCATTGTTTCATAACATTACAGTGACTTCAATGACCTTTAAAATACTTATTATTCCATAGTTTCTCTGCTTCTATCTTAAAATCAGATGGATACTTAATGTTATAATCCACATTAATACTTAATATTTATAATCCACATTAAATTGTCTTCCAGACACTTTAAGATTCTACTTGTTTGCTTTTTTTAATTTTTTGAAATAGGTCTTTTAACTGGGTATGGTGGTACATACCTTCAATCCCAGCATTCAGGGAGGCAGAGACAGGTGAACCTCTGTGAGTTTGAGACCAGCCTGGTATACAAGAGCGAGTCCAAGACAGCCAAGACTGTAGCCTCGTTTCGAGACAGAGAAGCCCTGTCTTGAAAACAGCAACAACAACAAATTAGGTCTTTTGATACCATGGATGTTATCCACTTCTTGAGTTCAAATTTTCTTTCTGTGTCAGCCTCTCAAGTAGTTGATACTACAAGTCCAAGCCTCCATGCCCATATTTTATTTTTAAATATTAAATATTACATTTGTGGTTCATTTTGGCATGAACTTTGAAGAACAATCCTTTTGGTTGTTTTTCTAGTAGTTAAGCACCTTCTCTTAATCAATTTGATTGAGTTTCTTTTCTTGAAATAATTTTAGGGAAGAATTGATATCTTAATTGTAATTGGCCTTGGTTATTAATAAGCACTTCATATTTCTCTCTTTTTATGCCATTATTTTAAAATTATCTTTGAATTTCATGTTCTTTTCAAATGAGCCCTGCCTATTTCTTAGACTTATTTTTCTAGTTGCTTCATGTTATACGCTGGTAAAGTTAATGGAGTAATTTTCTCCTTTTGCATTTTCTCACAGTTTGTTACTATTATATAGGAAGATTGTTGCTTTTGTACACTTATTTTATACACTGACACTTAAAAGTTCTCTTAGCCTTTTGGTTGATTGATTCTACTGGTACTTTGAAGACAGGAAACATAAAATCTAGAAGAATTGTAATTATGAATTCTTTTTAACTAGCAATGCATTGAATTCATTTTTCATGTTTTACTAGTAGCATTAAAAAGGTCCATAATGTTGATTGTAGGGAGCACTTTTGCTTTGTCCTTGACATTAAAGTGCATGAGAATCCAGCTTTTACCCTTAAATAGGATACTGGTGTTTGGATAAAAAGATAGATTCTTATGTTAATACACATATTTCTATTCATGTTCATTAAAAGAAATTGAATTTATTCAAATGAAATTTTCATTTGTGTTTATAAATGCAACATTTTCTCCTTTGCTCTAATGAATAATATGCATAATTTTCATTATGTTGAACTGCACTTACGTGTTCCTTTTCATGCCATATTGGATTCATTTTGCTGGGATGTTCCCTGGCAGTTTTATACATAAACTATTAACTAAAGCTGGTCTGATGCTTATGTGTGCAGCACCCTTCGTCAGCTTGGAACAAAGATTATGGTAACAAAAATACATTGGAAGATTTCCTTTGTTATCCTTGATTTAGAATGTCTTAACTATCACTTGGATATCCTGCCCCCCTTTTGTTATCTGCTGCTTTTTGTATTTCTCTTTTATACATTCAAAATGGCTATTACCTACTATTTCCTTGTACTGGCACCTCTAAAAGGGTGGTGACAGGGTTTCTATTCACTTCCCTTCCTATCCTCAACTTCTTGCAGCATAGATATAAGACAATGAACATGTAAATAAATAATCTGTTCCATTATTGGGAAACTTTGGCGGCTTGCTTTATCTATTAGGCTTATTCATTTACGTTCCACCATGGTTTTCTTACTAACTTCACATTTTTAATTGTCCTTTTATGGCCCTTCATGTATATCATTTTTATTCTCAGGGCTTTACAGAAGCTATTAAGTCTGTGTTTTCCAATGACCTTTTAGTTGCCAAGTTGACTTTTTCTTAGTTTACAGGCAAGAGCCTTTCTCTAATGCAGTGCTTCTCAACCTGTGGATTTTTGACCCTTTTAGGGCCCAACAACCTTTTCACAGGGGTCTCCTAAGACCACTGGAAGATACATATATTTACATTACAATTTATAACAGTAACAAAATTATAGTTATGAAGTATCAACAAAAATAATTTATAGTTGGGAATCACCACAACATGAAGAAGTGTATTAAAAGGTCACAGTATTGGGAAGGTTCAGAACCACTACTACCAGAAATACCAATAAATCTCTATTCTTGGTTTCTGCCTCTGTGTATTATCCTTTCTTGTTCTACTGTTACAGACTATTCCTATCTCATGTATTTCAAACCCCATTTGTTCTAAAATTGTTTAAAACTGAATTTCAGTTCCACCAGCTCTTATTCTCAACCTTTGCTTTTTTTTGGTTATGCATTCTTAGGAATTGAATTTACTTGTCTTCAAATATACAAAAATCCAACTCTGAAAGTTGCTAGTATGGTGATTTTTATAAGATTGCTGATCAAGAAGTGTTATTTCTGTTGGGCTTCAGTTTTGAATTTCCAACTCACCATTGAACATTTTTGTTGTGATACCCTTCTGAAACCCCAAATTTATTATGTGAACAACTAAACTCACAAATTCACTTCTATTTATTTTGCTCCATTTTCCCTATTTTTAGTAGTTGTAGCTATTTATTCTGCTGTAACTCAATGGTCTCATGCAAGACAATGCCCCATAGTAGGAAATGAGGAGAATGAAGAGTATATACTTTGTTTTAGAGAGTAGGCCCAACAGTACGATATTGACATTCAAAAATATTGGCCTAGTATTGTTAGAGCTCAGGGCTTCCCCCCCCCCCAGCGGGGGGACTTAAAAATTTTAATGACAGTTCTCCAATTTTGACAACAAATTCGGTTAGAAAAAAATTGATTCGAACAAAACACACCTGTGGGCTGCTTTCGGTCTGTGAGTTTTGAGCTGAAATCCCTGTGTTAGAGAATGTTTTGGCTCTCAGTTCCAACGCTTTTTTTCATATAGGAATTAAAACAATTAGCACTATTGACGTGTGAAATATAAACAACAAAATATATTTAGCTTAAATGTGAAAGTCAATAAATATTTTATTTGTTTTAATAATATATACACCTATATAGCCACTACCCCACTCGAGATGAATCATATTTTCTTGTTCCTTTCTGATTTTTCACTACCCATAGCCACTGTTCTGATTTAGGTGACTCTGGCTTAGTTTATTTGAATAGACTTCATATAAATGGAATTAAAAACTGGTGTTCTGATTTATGCAAATATACTCTAGTTTCCTTTAATAGACCTCATATAAAGTAAATTAAACAGTGTGCACTTCTGCATGTCTAGCTTACTTCATTTAGCATAATGTTTTTTGAAATTAATTTACTTACACATTTCTGCAGTGCATTCTTTATATTGATATATGTAATTTCATTTTATAAATATATTACAATTTTCTATTCAGGCTTTTGTCACTGAGTGTTTCGAGCTTGTTTTCTATAGGATTTTTTTAATCCAGTGAAAGAATAATTAAAAGCATAATGGTAAATGTGCAATTAGAAAACCTGGGCATTATTGAGAAAATTCAGCTTTTGATTACAGTTAGCTAATGTTTGAGAGTAAGTTGTCATTCTGCTCTACTTTCTCATTTTGCTATGTTTTTGCTTCCTCTGCATCCTCATCACTGTTGTTTGTCATCTATTGTTGCTGTGGTGAAACTCCTGAAGTTCACTGCAAATAGAGCAGATTCAGTCCTAGCAGCACTCTACCTTCCATTAAAGGTAAAGTTCCTGAATGCAGTGGTTACTGTTTGCTAATAACTTGCAGAGCACTATGTGATGCCAACCATGTATTCTAATCCATTAATCCTATTATGAAGCCTTACTAGTAATGGCTGTTTTTCCATTCTGAGTTATTCATACTAGAAACTTCATTTAAAATAGAAGCAAGGGGAGCATCTGTGAATGTATTACTGTGCTTGTGTTAAGTAACAACTAGCTGGGAAATCATTGTGAATTTAAACCTTAATATATAACAAGAATATTATACATATTGTAACATATGATACATGTGTTTGCATATTCAACAAATAGTTGATTTTGCTTGTCTTGACTTTTCAAACATAAATAGCATGTAACAAATAAAGTGAAAATAACTTCTGTGCCATTCCAGGATCCTAACACCCTCTCTCTGTTTTTGTCTGTTGCAAACCACTATCCTGAATTTGGTGTTTAATATTTTTGTGGCTGTATGGATCCCTTTAATATTTATATGACAAAAATGATATTTCATGTTGTTTTTCTTATTTAAAATTTCATATAAGTGGCATCATCTTGATTTTTTTGTTTTGTTTTGTAACTTTTTTCAGCTTTCTATTTGTAAAATAGAAACTCCCCATGTTGCAGTTGGGCACAGTGGCTCATGCTTGTAATCCCAACACTCAAAGAGGCAGAGGCAGGCAGATTTCTGTGAGTTTGAGACCAGCCTGGTCTTCAAAGTGAGTCCCGGACAGCTAAGGTTACACAGACAATCCCTGTATCAAAAAAGCAAAATAAAATAAAATTACCCATGTATCTATTACAATTAATTTATCTATCCTCTTGTTGATAATCATTTAGTGCTTCCAGATTTTGTTAATATATTAAATTCATCACTGAGCACTCTTAGGGTTCTTACAAGTTGTAGGTAGAAAATATGTTTTCTTTTCTTCCACTGAACTAAAAGCAGTAAAAATATGTGCATTATCAATTCATCTGAGAATTTTTAGTGGTGACTTGTAATAGGTAGAGAATAGACTAAGTCAATATAATGGTGAGACAAAATTCACTGAATAAACAATCTACAAGTGTACTTCTCTCATATAACAGTTGAAAGTCCAGTTCATGTATATGTCTCTGTTCCAGAAACCCATATTGCATCTCACTTCTCTGACATACCTTCTGCCAGTGGTTCTCAAGTTTCCTTAATGCTGCAACCTTTTAATACAATTCCTCATGTTACAGTGACCCCAACCATAAAAGGAGTTTGGCTGCTACTTCATAACTGTAATTTTGCATTGTTATAAATCTTAATGTAAATATCTGTGTTTTCTGATGGTCTTCAGAGGGTTGTGACCCATAGTTGAGAACTTAGATCATTATTCTACACATTACAATTCTTAGGCCAAATCTTGGCCACCATTTGATTTTTACGACTATGAATTAAGACTGGTCTTTACATTTTTCAATAATAGAAAATGGAGAATATTTCATGTTACATGATAAAAAGTAAACTTCTTTGTCCATACACAAGGGTTGATTGAAACATTGACATACTCATTTGTTTCCATATTATTTAAATCTATTTTTGAGCTACAGAAATAGCATTGAGTAATTGTGACAAAGGCTTTATTACTACATAGTTCAAAATATTTCTCTGATATTTTACAGAAAAAGCTTTGTGACTCTTATCTTTGGGTGCTCTCTGTTTATAAAATGTATAGTCATTACCATTTCTCTCCAGCCATGAGAAAGAGGAATGGAGAGTGGAGACCAGCCAAATTCCTTTTCAGGGGTATAATTTACTCAACTGTCATTGGCCAGAGTTTACTTTTTCTTTTATTGCTTTAATTTCTTCAACATTATTTTAAATATTTGATATACATGTATTACTATAAATGTTCTTTTGTTTTATAGACCCATGAATATAATCTTTTTATTATTTAGTTTGTATTTGAGACACGGTTTCATGTAGCTCATATTTGCAATGTAGACAAGAATGACCTCAAACTTCTAATCATCTTGCCTCCAACTCCAGATTTTAGGTGTATACAAACATGCCTAATTTAGGCTCTCCTACAAACTGAATGCAAATGCCATAGATCTACAATTTTCCTTTCCTAACTTTATCAAGATAGTAATGATACCTCCAATACAGGACAAACAAAACCAAAAGTACTAATTGTTTAAGTAAATTTTACTTGATGTAAATTTCATCTAATGTAATTGTTGTCTCAGAGGCTTATTGCCTTTGTTTGCTAACCTAGGCCTAGTCTGGAAGTTTCTAGCCTCTGTACAATCTAATCTAGGCCTAGAATGTTGTTTTCAACCTCTAAGACTTACTGCTCAATAAGATCACCCTTTCAAACTCTTTCTGAACTCTAAATGTCTTGTTCAACTCAGCTGTTTTGCCTCAAACTCCTGTCCAAGCTGACTGATTCAATCTGCCTTCTCCCTGCTTCTGAATGAGTTGTTCTGATTGGCTGCAAATCAACTCTAGCAATCTGTTCTAATATTCTGGTTCCTCCATATTCTCTGGCTTCAACTGCTTCTGCACAAACTCACAAACAAACTCATGAATGAACTCAGCTCCACTCAACTGAACTGACTTCACTGTACTGCTTCTGATTCCCAACTGACTAAACTCCAAACTGATTTGCCCCTCTCTGACCTCAACTCAACTCTCCTCCTTTCCCTATTGTACTGTATTTCTACTGAATTCTCTACTGTAATCTACTGTTGTCTTCTATATTCTTTCCCTCTACTGTAATCTACTCTATTCTCTCAACTCTACTGCACTGCTGTTAAGTACATTCTCTTTCCTGTATATTCTAGTGAGAGTTGGGGGTATCCTATCTTTGGTTCATTGTGTCAAAACTTTCCCTTATTTGTCACTTGGCTTGTCTTAAATTAGATGTCACTTTCAAAAATGGCTGCTTTCTTCTACAAACTAACTTTACCGTCAACCTTTGGGAATAAAGGTGTGTATTAAAGGGGTGTCATTCCAACTGGATCACACAGACCTGGAAGTTTTTTGGATATGATTCCTTGACAGAACATCCATATTACTGGATTAAAATCCTCTACAACTAATAATATTGAAAATATCTTTTTTGGATGTTCTTTGTTTTCTTTTTCCCACACGCTTTTGGTAAGTATTTATTCATTCATTCATTCATTCATTCATTCATTTATTTATTTATTTATCTATTTATTTATTTATTTTAAGAAACAGATGCAGAAAATGAAAAGAACAAGTATATACAGATTAATAGACTACTGTGAAAATGCTTTTGAAATTGTCACCCAGATCAAGAAAGAATACTTTGACAACCACTTAGAGAACCTTCTATATTCACTACCTTACCACAACTCTCTGTTTCTCATTATTTATCACTATGCTGACTTTTAATGTAATTGTTTCCTTGCATTTTAAAAGACATTTTTAACCATTAAAATGCACACATTGTTGGTAGGTTCACATTTTATTTACTTCCTTAAAAATGAACTCTTCATAAAACCAAAGAATAAACCTATAGTTTCTCACAGTCTAGGGTTTAGTGATTGACACAGCAATGTCCAATATGTTTCTCTGTCCACTGTGCTTCTGGAAAATTGGCAATGGGTCCATGAACTGGATCAAACTGTTTTTTTTTTACCTTTAGAAAAAATATAAGTGGCAAAGGATAAGATTATTCGATCATCTCTCTTTTTTAATTTAGTATATTATTGTAGAATGTTGTCCTAGCAAACAGCTATCATCCTCATTACAAGTAGTGGTTTGTAAGGTGAATAAAATTTTAAAAATAAAATTATATTAAAAAAGAGGTAACTGTGCTTCTCATGAGTGACCCTCAAAATTGGCCCTATTGATATTCCCTCAAATAAAGTGTGGGTATTTTCATTATGTTAATCCTACCGTTCTACAAGCATGGGAGATCTTTCCATCTTCTGATAACTTCTTCAATTTCTTCCTTCAGAGACTTGAAGTTTTTTTTTTGTTTTTGTTTTTGTTTTTGTTTTTTTTCCAAACAGGTCTTTCACTTGTTTGGTTAGAGTCACACCAAGGTTATGTTATTAGTGGCTATTGTGAAGGGTGTTGTTTCCTTAATTTCTTTGTCATCACTTTTGTCTTTTGTAACAGAAGGGTTACTGACTTTTTTGAGTTAATTTTGTATCCAGCCACGCTGCTGAAAGTTTATCAGCTGAAGGAGTTCTCTGGTTGAATTTTTGGGGTCACTCATGTGTACTATCATATCTTCTGCAAATACTGATACTTTTACTTCTCCCTTTCCAATTTGTATCCCCTTGATCTCCTTTAGTTGTCTTATTGTTCTAGCTATGACTTTAAGTACTGTGTTGAAGAGATAGGGAAAGAGTGGGCAGCCTTGCCTTGTCACTGATTTCAGTGGGATTGATTTAAGTTATTCTCCATGTAGTTTGATCTTAGCTATAGGCTTGCTGTATATTGTATTTACTATGGTTAGGTATGTGCCTTGTATCCCTGATCTCTCCAAGACTTTACATATGAATGGGTGTTGGATTTTATCAAATGATTTTTGGCATCTAAGGAGGTAATCGTGGTTTTTCTCCTTCAGTTTGTTTATATGGTGGATTACATTGATGGATTTCCATATATTGCACCACCCTGCATGCTTGGGATGAAGCCTACTTGGTCATGGTGGATATGTTTTATGTGTTATTGGATTTGGTTTGCAAGTATTTTAGTGAATATTTTAACATCAATGTTCATAAGAGAGATAGGTCTGAAGTTCACTTTTTTGTTGTGTCATTGTGAAAATGGTCATCTTGCCAAAAGCAATCTACAGATTCAGTGCAATTCCCATCAAAATATCAACACAATTCTTTACAGAACTTGAAAGAACAATTCTCAATTTCATATGGAAAAACAGAACACTGAAAATTGCTAAAACAAGATTCTAGCTGGAGAGGACGTGGAGAAAGGGGAACCCTCCTCAATTATGCTGGTGTGAATATAAACTTATATAACCACTTTGGAAATCAATCTGGCACTTTCTCAGAAAATTAGTAATAGTGCTGCCTCAAGATCCAGCTATACCATTCCTAGGCATATATCCAAAATATGCTCAAGTATACAACAAGGACATTTGCTCACCCATGTTCAAAGCAGCTTTATTCATAATAGCTAGAATCTAGAAACAACCCATATGTTCCTCAATGGAGGAATGGATACAGAAATTTTGGTGCATTTACACAATGGAATACTACTCAGCAATTAAAAACAAGGAAATCATGAAATTTGCAGGCAAATGGTGGGAGTTAGAAAGGATCATATTGAGTGAGGGAACCCATAAGCAGAAAGACACACATGGCATATACTCACTTATAAGTGGATATTGGACCAGAACAGAAAGTTCTTGGGGGTAGGACAGGAGCTCCACAAGGAGAACAACAGAACCAAAAATCTGGGCACAGGGGTCTTTTCTGAGACTGGTACTCCAACCAAGGACCATTCATGAAGATAACCTAGAACCCCTGCTCAGTCTTCAAATGGGTTCCCTAGAGTAAAGGGGATCAGGGGCTGTCTCTGACATGAACTTAATGGCTGGCCCTTTGATCACCTCCACCTGAGGGGAAATTGCCTTACCAGGGCACAGAAGAAGACAATGTAGTCAGTCCTGATGAGACCTGATAGTCTAGGGTCAGAAGGAAGGGGAGGAGGAGTTCCCCTGTCAGTGGACTGGGGCACAGACAAGGGAGGGGAAGAGCAAGGGAGGGTACTAGGGAAGGGGCTACAGTCAGGATATAAAGTGAAGAAAATGTAGGTAAGAAAAAGAAAATGTGGTTAAGAACCCTGTCATGTGAGTTCTGAGTCACTTCTTCCTCCACCTTCTACCAGCTTTGTGTAATTTTGTCCTAAGTGCACATAGCCTTGGGAAGTGCTAGAGAATTTAGACTAGGGCTGGAGAGATGGCTCAGCTGTTAAAGGCTAGGCTCACAACAATAAATATAAGAAAATTTAGATTGTGGAAGTTTAACTGAAAGGGTAAGACTCTTACATATCTATGGGTGAAGTCAGCATTTAAACTGCGGTTAGACTGCTAACATAATAGCTCATTTGAGGTCAACTCTTACTCCTGTCAGTAAGCCTGATTCTAATTACTCACAAAATTGGACTTTGGTGTAGAGATGGGTACTTTGTTTGGTGCCCTGTGTGGTGGGAAGGAAACTTTTGTTCTCATCTCCTCAGGAGGTTTCATGCAACATACTTACATTTATTAAGTAATAAAAGTTACCCAACTGTGATGTCTAAATCTCATGTTTTTTTTCAGTTGATTCATTGCTATAGTTTCATAAAGGCCAGCTTATTGGGTTCTCCAGTGGTACAACTCATGTGACTTAAACATTTTAAAATAGGCTTCAATCCTTCATAATTAAAGAAAAATTATTTGAGCTAAAGTTCAGTTTTAGTTTCTAGACCTCTTTCAGTCTAGGACATGAAACTAAAAGAAATATGAGTATAAGACATGTGCCAACAGAGATATGAGTACAAGATTTAGAAAGCAGAAATAAAGCATCTGTCTTATCAGTCAAAATTCAGTCAAAGTCAGATGTAGGCTCTGTGGGCTCCACTTTATAGTATCTTAGCACTCAGAGTCGAACTCTTCTGAACTGGCAGCCTTGCTCACAGAGAGCTGGTGATTTCAGGTAGGGTTTCAGCTTTTGAGATGGAATAAAGGATGCTTAGTTAAATTTGATTTCAGATATTCCACATATATGTGTGTGTATGATTTACATATCTATTATACATTTATTTTAAAACATTGTACATATTCATATAGGTGTGTGTGTGAATGTATGTGTGTTTCCATGAATGAGCTAGCTTTAAGTCTGTCTCTCTTATCCCAAACACAATACCAGTTGCAAAGGAAATAGCCATCTAAAGACTTCATTAGAAAGCCATTCCTCTTCCACTCTAGCATCTGGGCATGCCAGGCTGGTTAGTGGCTTGCTGCTGATATTCAAACTTTCCATGAGTCTTACTTTGCCAAGAAAACCTCTTCCAAAATTTTGCAGTTTTAGTCCTATTACCAAGACCTTATTCTCTAATACTGATAATGATTCAGCTTTCCTGACTGACTCTTCACTAACGTAACCCCAAAAATACAACCAAAGCTTTCATGCACTGTCTGTAGGCTGACTCCAAAATTAGAAAAAAGTATATGAAAACCCATATATATGATAGCATAATCACTGTTCACTGTTGAGTCATGTAATTTGCCAAGAAATGCCAAGCCTGTAAATGTGCTAAAATTACTTCACCTCCTCTAATGGCTCCTAGTACTAAAGTGAAATGGATTTTCTCTCTGTGACTATTTCATTGCATTTTCTTATAATCCATCAATTGAATAAAATCTATTCTATTTCAGTTTGCTGATGTTTGGAACACGGTTTTCCTGTATTCTGAAAAAGTTTTCCTAGTTTTAAAAGCTGTGTTTATTATCTTCACTCCATTTCTTGCCTCCCTTCTTCCGTTCTTTGGTCATTATTGAGAGTGGGTGGAGACATTCACTTAGATCTCAGTAACTTCCTCCCATACCCCTGCCAGCTGTATGCAATTGTGCGCTGAGTACACATGGCCTCATGGTCTTGGGAGGTGCTAGAGAACAGAGGCTGTGGAAGGTTAACTGAATGGAGAGGACTCTATCTATACAGCTGTGGTGAAGTCAGCATTTGTGCTATGGTGAGACTGCTGATGCAGCTACTTTGAGGTGACTCCAAAAGTTCACATACATCATTGAAAAGTTCTAGTAACTTGCTATCATTTGATTTTTCAAAGGACATTTTGAAAATTTATTATTTTATTTTATTTTATTTTTTTGAAGTAGGCCCTCATGTAGCTCAGGATAGCCTGAACTTACTGTGTAACCAAGGATGATATTGAACTCCTGATCCTCATGCCTCTACTTCCTGAGTATTGGAATTAAAGTTGTAGGTCCTCATAACTGGCATTCTCTTCTCAGGTTGACTGAGGCAATTAACTATAGGCATAGCAATATATCATTTAGAGTAATTTTATTGCTGTGTTAGTTTAGTATCATAATAGTAGTTGTTGTTTTTTTTTTTTTTTTTCCCCAGGGCCCACGGCCTGTATAGTCTCAGGTTCTTCGCTACTTTAGCAGTGTCAGGTATGGGTTCCATTTCACAGCGTGGGCATGAGATCCAATACAAAAAATAGTGGATGGTACCTATATAACATTTGTGTCACTGTTTTACCGGTTTATTTTGCAGGCAAGTCATTGCTGTAAGTGACAGGGTTCATAGCTAGGTGAGATTGGTGATTACATTTTTCCTGTGGTAGCATTCATAGTACCTTCATGTACCGTGAATGCTAGTCAGTAGAGGTGAATCTTCTAGTTGGACACCAGCTTGATTTATCCATGTTTGATGACATATGCAAGTGGTATTTTTAACAACAGGGCATTAATGTCAGTTAAGTCTTGACCATAGCTTGTGGTGTTTGGGAGATCTATGGAACTATTTTGGCCAATTACCCAACAAGATGAAAAAAGCCAAGTGTGTTCTCCTTTGAATAGTTAATATTCCCTTAAATATCCTTTATATGAATTTAAAAGAATACTTTATGACCTAAGAATAATTTCAGAGGCAGACATCATACTTCTTTTAGCATTTACTTTGGAGATTACTTGAATAATTAGTGCCCAACTTGCTGAACAAATCTTAGTTTTCTTTAGCAGCAATATCAGTGGTCATTCATTGATACCCATTTGAATTAAAAAAGGGCCAGATGTTTCAATTTATCTTCAACAAGTTTACAATTACACTATCAGTTGTTTGGTGTTGATTTAGGAAAATAAATAGGTTTGCTTGTTTGTTTGATGTGCAGAAAAGCAATTCTATAATTCTTTGAGTGCAAATGTGGCAGTAGAAATGCTATTACCCTGTGGCTAAGAAAAACTACGGAGTCTGCTGTCAACTTTGCCCATGAAGATTTACTACGCATGAAATGAAGTTCCTCGCATTACAAATGCAGAATACTCTGTGCATTGTGGGATTAAACAAAATGCTAAATGCTTTTTGGCTCACAGTATTTGATAAATGATAAATTATTACCTTATCCCACTCACTATGGTTAGACCTAAATATCTACCCAAAATGGCTGTTATACATAGATTTTATATATATGAACCAAAGGGAGCCCAGGAAAGAATAATAGAGGTAAAGAAAATCTGCCTGGGTGTGTGCTGGCTTTCATGATTGTAACTTTCAATGTAAAAGAAGATAAACTAAATAAACCACAACATGATAAGGACTTAGTTTGTTAAGGAGTAATTTTCTTCAACTATTTTTTTGTGGGGAAAATTAGTTCGGTAAGGTCATTAGATTTAGAAAGGCAGTTATTTTTTGTCAAGTAAGTTTAAAAAGTTCTCCTATGGGGGGCAGGACAAGATGGCAGCGCCAAGAGGACGCTGCTTCTTAGCTGCAGAACAACATTTTCGGTACAGCGACCAAGGGACTGGACTGTGGGCCCTAAAACAACAGCAATATGGTTTCCCAGGTGAGAAGAACCCCAAGGTGTGGGAACCAGCCAGGTCCACTCCCAGGACACCCAGCCAGAACCCGGAAGAGATCCCAGGTTGCACAGGCATTCAGCAGGTCAGCTGGTCGCCAGACCAGTATCACACGCCTGCATGTCCTGATTACCTTCCCAGGCTGAAATGGTGGGCACAAAAAAAAAAAACAAAAACAAAAAAAACCCACTGTTTTTTGGAGTCCCAGTCATGAGAAAAACCCACAGGGAAGGAGACGGGACTGACCTAGGTCACCCAGCCATCCCAGGGAAAATATCTCTCAGAACGGCGGGCTCCTGCACACCATCTCTGAACTAGCCACCACCCCCAACACAGAGACGTGCTGTGGGCCCAACTCTCTTTCACAAATGAACTGTGTGCCCTAGCATCAGAGCCTAGGGTGCCTGGTTGGGAGAAAATCCCACAGGAAAGGAAGCAAACAGGGACTGAGTTAGGGTACCCAGGATCTCCCTGGAAAAGGTCCCCTAGATCGACGGGCGCTCTCGGTCAGCCCAGAGACCTGCTGGAGCACCAGCTACGCTTCACAGACAGATCTGTGTGACCTAGAGAACCAGACCCTGGGTTTCCTTGTCCCCAAATTGGTGAATCGAGGGTCTGTGGAACCCAAAACAACCTTATGAGAAGCCCGGGGAGAAGGGGCACAAAACCTGATCTGAGTCCAATAGGACACAGGTCACCTGCGGTCATCTCAGTGGAATTCTCCCGGGGAATCGATTCCCGGGCACTTCCTCACAACAGACAGAAGCAGCAGGCAGACATAGCCAAGCCTGCAGCAGAGGAAGCAGGGGGGAGATACCCCAGCCAGCAGGAAAGCAGCATCAGAGGTACCCCAACCAGCAGAGAAGCAGAGGAGGCAGCCCGCAGTGCACACAGCAACTTGCAAGGAGCACAGGCAGCAAGCTCCAAGCACAGATCTCCAGCATTCCCCCACAGCCTTGTCTTAGGGGTTAGCAGCTGAGGAAGTAGATAGTGCTTCCAAACTCAGGGAGCAGAGTGCAGCCTGTCAGGCTACCAGTTTCTAGTGCAGAACTCAGGGCCAGGAGCAGAGAGTCCACAACTGAATACGGGTCCCACCAACAGCACCAGTTGCAGACCTCAGAGTCCAGTCTGCTGAGCCCGCCTCAGACTGTAGACCACCAGGTATTCAGGAAACCTGCTCAGGAACAACTGAAGCAACAACACACGCTCTTAAACCTCTGGTCCCCACTGATCTTCCTGAAGAATTCTACACACAACAGAGTTAGAGGGTTCCAGTCCAAAGGTCAGACTTGAGGGAAAAACAGTGAAGATTATATATAAGCAATGACGAAAGGTCGAAGTAAGAACTCACCCAACAAAAAACAGTCACCACCAGAAACACTGAAAACTAATGGATATTTTAATTCAGCAGAAACTCAGGAAAATGATATTAAAGCTGTTGTTATCCAGTTAATTCAGGAACAAAACGAGGAAATGAAAAGAGCTCTCAAAGAAATTCAAAAGAATATAATGGGCATTTGGGAATGGGGGGATCCAAGATGGCTGCCACGAGAGAACACTGTGTCTGAGGAGTAGGAGAGCAGAAACAACGCAGC
>CM053742.1:99475303-99506090 GCA_028658305.1 Pachyuromys duprasi
AAAAAAAAGCCTAAGAATCCTCATTGGCTTTTCTTACCCTTCCTAAGGTTTCATTTGGGGACATAAAGGTCCAAGCCCAGAGCTAGCTCAGAAAAAAAAGCATTTTTCAGGCACATAGAAAATTTTGGGTTCTGTCCCCAAAACTGAAAAATTATTTTTCCATATATTTTCCTTGAAACCTTTATGATGAATGTATTTAGCATGATCTGAAAACTGCCACAAATAACCCTGGGCATTTTTAAAAATCAATATACAATGACAATCCTTTCACACAGTCCTCTATTTAATCTTTATTTTCTGACCCAGAGAGTACTTGAAAATTTTGCAGTGTTGTCATCATGTACAGAACTCACTACCAAGCATTTTTCTTAGTTTTGTTTTTATCTAGACTTTACTATGCTAGAGAGAGATTTTTGTAATAGCATGGAAAAATAGGATTTTTCCTATCCTGCTTACAGTAATGCTTGAACTAGGTCCTTCTGTAGAATGCCTCTATGAATACTGAAATAAATTGTCCAAAAGGAGACTAATAATAAACCAGCCTTGCTGAACTTTTGCAGAGTGTCAAGCCCATCACTCACTTTTTTTTTTAATGCATGGAAGTATTTAATTGTCACATTCCCTTGTAATGTGGAATTGATTTAAACACAAAGGCTAAGAGATTGGTTTACTGAGGTAACAAACTTAGAGTCTGACTACGGTAGGATTCAATCTCAGATCTGCTTGCCCAGGGGAGACTGCGAGCCAAGATGCAGCTGTATCTGGTTCAAAATGGAGCAAGAGGCTAAGAACCGTCTAGGCAAAAAGCAGAGTGGAATCATCACAATGGTGTTTTCTTTCTGTGCTCTTTAAAACTATTGCCAGCCCTATCTTTCATTAGACATCCCCGTTTTAAAACTCCTGGCCCTTCTTATAAAGCAAAGTAACTCAGCAGCTCCAGAAAGCCATCTTTATTCTTTCACATGCATCCTTCTCAGTATTGTACTGATTTTGTGTTGTTGTTGTTGATGATGATGTTTAACAGGCTCTTATTGTGTAGCCCTGGCTGGCATGGTTACTGGCTATATAAACCGGGCTAGCTACGCGAAACTCACACAGACCTGCTTGCCTCTGCCTTCCCTGAGCTGCATTCTTAAAGTGATGAATTCCGTGTCCTGGTTGGCCACTTCTCCAAGCACTTCCTAGATGCTTTTCTTTTGCTGTACCACTTCCAAACACGTTTGTAGAAAATTATACACAGACAGTGCTTCCTTTCCCTTAACTCGTGGCCCAGAATATGAATAGTCCAGCTTCTCAGGGCTTCACCATCCTGGTGTCTGCATGGCTCTTTCTTAAGTTAAGGGTAAATTCTAGGCCATGGTTTTCCACTCTAAAGGCTATTTGGTGAAGCTTCAACAAATGCACTCTTTAAACCCAGTAGATGAAATCTCTGGTGAGGAGCGTATACCGAGGAGCGTATACAACACAGCCCTGGGCTGAGTCTGGGGAAGCTTGGGACCATGCATGAGAGATGGAAGAGTAGTCAGAGTTCCTGCTGCCTGTGTCCCTGAGTACCTTTACCAAAAGCTGTAATCCCCTGCGGTTCCTTCCAGCCCTCCCTGCGAGGTCATGTTCTATGTGCTACCGGCCTACCACTACCACGATGTACTCACAACACACACAGGCAGTACACGCCAGGGACACTCTCGCTGTCTCGCAGCAGATAGCTTCCATCCAGCCCTGTCGCAAGTAAGAGCTTCTCCCCGGTTTCTCTGCTGATTTTGCCGTGATACACAGTCACTGAATCCATGCCTAGTGGACTCTTTGATGGTCTCAGAAAGAAGATGGTAAAAGGGAGAGGTTTACTGCTGCTAGTGCTGTTGTTGCTGCTGCTGCTGCTGCTGGGCACAATCAACAATCAGCCACCTGACTCCCAAGGCAGCCAGTATGAAAAGAAAGAGAGAGAGAGAGAGAGATGAGCGCCCAACAACAGGATGTTGTCTACCTGCCTTAAAACCTCTTCTCACACTTCAATTAAGGCCAGCTCAGCAGTTTAGCAGCTTCAAACTTGTCATGGGGTTTGATCGCCTGCTCTCCAACACATGATTCATGGTGGGGGAGGGGCACACTGCAAAGGTAAACACTTGTTATAGTTGAGCTGTGCCAGCAATGCAGACCAACCTTGCACAAAGATGAGAAACTTGACAGTGCTTTTGTTCTTGTGAGGTTCCTGTAACCTGCCATCAGCAATGACTTGGCTTAACTAGTATACAAAAGAATTGGTGATCGAAGCAAATGGTACATGTCATCATGAGGGATAGAAAAGAACTGACTGGCAAATGAATAAAAATACTAAAACTATAAAATCACAGCAGAACATTGCCATGAGGCTTCTACAGCATGACCAAGTACTATTAATTTATGGACTTTGGGAATAGATCTTCCTGAGCAAGCATTATTTTTTTCTTTAAGATGATGGAATCCAGGACCTCACAGATGAAGTCATCTACCACTAAGCCATATGTCAACTCCTTGAATAAGCTGAGACCCTGCAAATATTAATTTTACCTTAATATTTTGTCCAAGATCCAAAAATATCAGTTTAGTGACAAAAATTTGTAATTGTGTTTAAAATTTTTTTTCACATAAATATAGCTGAAGAGTTTAGGAAAAACAAATCCTTCTTTTGGTGCTGCTTTGTTTTTTTTTAATTATTAAGATTACAATATAATTACAGCATTTACTCTTTCTGTTTTCACTTCTGAAACCTTCCCATATACTCCTCCCTGCTCTCCTTCAACATTGTTATTGCATGTATGTAGGATTCCTAAACACAACCTGTTAAGTCTGTATAATGCAAATACAAATATTTATGTATGTTTTCAGAGATGGCCATTTGGCATCAGACAACCAAATAGTGTACTCTTCCCTGGGGAGACCACTTCTACTCTCAGCTTTACTCAGCCACCTATAGTTCTTCAAGTAAAGTTGCTGCCTCATGGGTTTTCTCTGTCCAGTTTGATATGTCCATTGGTGTTGTATGTGAACGTCTATGTGCCCTTTGGTGATAGAGCTAGGCCCAAATGTTTTAGATATAAAATCCATTTTAAATTATTGTGCAAGTGTTGATAACTATATTATTTTTTGAATGCCTAAAATTTAATTTTTGTTGTATAAACTTTGCAACACTTTGCAAATTTTTTTTGCTATAGATTTTTCTCTGACGACAGGCCTAGAGGTCTGGTGTGTACAAGGCAGATACAAGCTGACCAGATCCAAATCTCTTGACAAATCTTCTTTCAGGGTGACTTTGCACATTCCCATCAGGGACTCTGCAAAGAAACAGCATTTGTTATTAACTATTTGAGAGAATCCACCAGAGATAACTATATTATAACTTCTATTTTCATACATAAATGCCTACATCAACATTAAAGACGTCAGAAGTTAACTTAACCAGGACTCTGTATTTGAGAAAAGTTAATACTTTAGAAATTAATTACAATTATGGCATTCATATCAAATCTGAAAGGGAAGGGGATCCTCTTTTATTGAGTCAGCACCCCACCTATAGTGTAACTGCTAGAACATTCAGTGTTACATAGGTTAAAAACAAAACCTAACCTTTTTTTTTTCTTTTTCTTTTTCAGTCTCTGAACAACTCAGAACAAAGCATCTACAAACTTAGGAACAGAGTTACCTGGATCTGACAGTGTAAGCATACCATGCATTCTCTTCTTTCTCTTTTATTCTGCATGGCTAAAATAGCACACTTGTCAAAGCAGCCAGGTACAGTGGGGTTCAGCACAACTAAAATTGTATCAAAAAAGAGAGAACAGTTAAATTATAAGCTAATGGTACAACTCTCACATCCAGTACCTTATTGTCATCTTACAAGCAAGCTGACAGGTGAGCCAGCCCACTAATGCAGTGTTGATGAAAAATACTGACATCTTCACTCTCCTGCTACCCAGGCACTAAATCTGACTTTGGCAAATTCAGACTTCACACAGAGCTTGAAGTGTAGAGAACAGAGGAAATGAAACAGCTTTCTCCCTTCTCTGTCCCTGTGTTATGTTGTGCAGGCAATTCAACTGGCCTTCCCTCAGGGACCATTAGGGTCCTGACAACGTCCTATGTCAGTACCTGAGTCCTATAACATCATCTGGGCCAGATACATAGTAATCTATCCACCACAACCCCTCTCTCTTGTTCTCCCCCTCTCTTGCTTTCTCTACTTTCTCTGTTGGAGTGTTCCCTCTCCCCACCCACCATGTCTCTCTCTTTCCTTTTGCTCTCTATCTCTCCACATCCATCCAATAAATCTCTTTCATATAATACCTGTTGTGTATGTGGCATCATTTTAAAATAACTACTAATAACCTGTACCCACAATATAGAAAAACAAAGATCATGTAATGGAAAGGGGGAGATAATAGAGGTGCTAATAGATGAAGGAATGGACCCCACTTATGAGTGGAAGAATCTGCTTGTTTATTGCCTGTCTCTGCCACTTGACCATAACAGCAGAGTTTTATATTCTTTTTTCATCACTTGTATCCTCAGTGACTGGCACACAGTAGATGCTAAATATATACATTTTAGTAAATGAATAAATGGCTGAAATTAAAGCTGTCAAGAAAACAATCTGAAATTCTCCCTCCCTCTCTCTTTCTCTCTGTCTCTGTCTGTCTTTGTCTCTCTTTAACACACACACATACATACATATACACACAATGCTTTTATATGCCTTTGGCCCCCCTTAGAAAAAGCAATGTGAATTGGAAAGAGCACTAGTGAGTGGAATAATTATGAGAACTGAATTGTACTCCACTTTTTACCACTAAATTGCTTCCTCTCTCTGAGCCTTATTTTTTCCATCTGTCAAATGAAATTCAACCAGATAACCCCCAAGTAGTCATTTCTGGCAACAAAGGTCTGTGCTCTAAATAAAAGCATCAATCAATTAATTAATTAAAGCTTCTTTTGAGAATAACAGAGGGATAGATCATTTCTGTGGAAGAAGCAAAATCTTGAAGTCTTAATATATTCTCGTTTTTTTTTTAATCTCAGAAATAAAAATCATAGTAGAGGAAGAGAGCTTTATATTTTAAAGAAAACTTTTTTTAATATGGATGCCATTTAAATCAAACACAAAACATTGAAAGCTAGGAAAACTGTCAGCCAAGGTTGAAAGGGTCTTCTTATCTAAACTTGTCACCTCCTGAGATCTCCGAGAAATGACAGGAGTTTGCATGTGGATGCTCTGTCTGAGGTGCTAATTGTCTACATTCCAAATGCCCTAGGCTATTCTGGATCCCAGGTTGATTAAAAGAATGATGCCAAGGGTGGTCAGTTCTGTAGAGTAGATATGACATTTCATAATCTTTTTCTCTAACCTTTCAAAACTATCTTTGTTCTTCTACCAGCTTATCTAAAAAGTGTGAATTCTCCTGTGACTGTGTTATGATGTGGTGAGTTTACACATTCTCTTGGCACTAAAATTTACTTCCTTTACAAAAATAAGAAAAAAAATAGTTTTTTTAAAAGGAGAGAAAGTACCTTCTTTCATTAACACCTAAGTTTATTTATAAGGTTAATATTTTAGAAATGCTCTCTTCAAAGAGAGAAAGCAGACACAAGAATGCAAGGGGTATTTGTTTAAACCTGTTAAATATATATTTTTCCAGCTACTAATGCCATTCTATTGTATGTCATATACAATAGTTGGTTGTCAGGTTTGAGAAAAGAAAAACAGTACCTGTCCTCAAGTAGCTCACAGTATGGTATAAACAGACAGTTATATTCAGGTTCCTGTGTTGAATGCTTGGTACCCATTTGGTGGCATCTAGTGGTATCTGGTGGCACAATTTTTAGAGAGAGTAGAAATGTTAAGATGTGGGGCCTACTTAAAGAAAGTAAGTCACTAGACATATGCTTATGAAAGGTACATCTAATTTCAAGTCACATATTCTCATTTTCTCTCTCTCTCCCTTTCAGTCTCCCTTTCTTCCTCCACCTCTCCATCTTCCTCACCATTTCACACCACATTTCCCATCCACCATAATGTAATCAACATTACTCCTCCACACTCTCGTTTCTATGATGTTGTACCTCACTTAGTCCTCTGGAACCATAAGGCAAATTATTCCAGACTTAAATTGTTTACATCAAGTATTTTATCATAGCACTACAAAAGTAGCTAATACAAGCTATGATAGAGAAAAGCTTAGAGTCCTCAAAGCACAGCAATACTACATCTAGCTCAATTTTTATTCTGAACATATACAACCTCCTTGCTGTAATAATGTCTTTATCTTTCTGTCTGCTATGTATAGTTACTTCCTCTACTTTGCCTAATTTTACCTCCATCTTAAATTCAAAGAAACCTAATTCTATCTGAAATTGCATGTTTCTGGGCTTCTAGTCTTCATTTGTTAGTATGCTTTGGGAAGATCTTGCTTGGGTGGTCTGCTGTTCAGGTTTTCAGGCTCAGAATATGGAACATCATCAGTTTTTCATCCATCCATCCAAAATAACAGTACTCTGTTGCTGAAGTGATCTAGCCAGATTCAATGGCACATGACTGTAGTTCAGCATTTGGGAAAATTTATTGAGCCCAGAAATGTAAAAACAACCTTGGCAACCATAGAGAAAATATTTCTTAAAAATTGAAAAGTAAATAATCTATGTATCTTCTGTCCAAGTCAGAAATTGCTACACAGATAAAGTCAGTGCTCAATTCTCGTTTTCTAGATCAAATGAAGGCAAGCCCTTGGCAGTTTTATTTATTTATTTTTCTGTGAATATAAAGAAGATGACATATTCAACTTGCCTGAAACCTAACAGATGCTCAAGAGCTTTTTGCTATGAGATTGAGAAGACATTTAAACCTGTTTATTATTATTATTATTATTCCAGCTACTAATGACCTCTATTGTATTCAGATAAAATATTTGGCACTTAGGTTAGAGAGAAGAAAAACATAGTTAGTACATGTCCTCAACTAGCTCACAGTAGGATGTCTCCCACATTCCTCTTAGTGCATATAAATCCAAACACAGTACCTGACAGCTGCTTAACATTATTCTTTCCTTCCCTTCTACAGAGTGTGGCTTCTAATTTGATTCTAAGAGTACACCATTTTTGTCATTGACTCCTCTTACATGATCATTTACCAGGGCTTATCAAGTGGCCTGCCTCATTCTTGTTTGCAAAAGCAACTCTTCACACATCTTTTTGGCTTCTTTGGCCCAGTTACTTCCAATACCAATTAACTGAGTCATGTTTTTTTGCACCTTTTATTTCCTGGTGGGATATCTTTTTTTTATTTTAAATTAGACCCTAGCTTCTCATCTGAAAAGCTAGACTCATCTGCCACACACACCCCTCAGAAGCTACAAAAGTTCCAGCACCAGAACTTAATCTGGATTAAAGTGCTCAGTGTGTGTGTGTGTGTGTGTGTGTGTGTGTGTGTGTGCGCGTGCTCGCGCGTGCACGCACGCACGCACGCATGTGCCCGTTTGCATGTGTGTGTTACCTAAATAATTTTACAAAACCTCTGATGTTTTAGAACTATCAATTCCTGTCAGGGAAGCAGATCAGTGCCTTGCTCAGCCATTATCAGAGAAGCTTCCCCCTTCAGCAGATAGAAACAAATACAGAGACCCAAAACTAGACATTACTCAGAGAGTGAAAGACTTTTGACCACTCAGCATCAGGCACAGATCTGCACCAGGTCCTTTGCGGTTATATTATAGCTTTAAATTTAGTTTTTGTTGGATTTCTGAGTGTGTGAGTGAATGACTGGGTCTCTAGTTCTTGTGCCTTCTCTTGGACTCTTTTCCTTCTTTTGATTTCTATTGTCCAATTTCATTGTGATAGTTTTATTTCATCTTACTATATTTTATTTTGTTATATTTTACAAAATATATGAATGAATGTAAACCTAGCCGCTAGGGTAAAGGTTGACAACACAAGCATCACTTACAACTGCTGCGAGAGAAAAAAATCACTTTTCTCCAATAAAGTGACATTGGGTATATCAACCACTCCAGGCAGGCCTCATGTTTAGGAGTAGTTGACCAACAGATGATAGAATGCACAGGTTTTTTGTGAGTACTTTTATTTGGCTATATTTGGGTGGGGAGTTTGGTTGTGTGTCTGATGTTTCTTTGGGGAGTGATGCTATATTTTGTTGTCTAGATTTTGGGTGTTTTGCTGTATTGGGATTTTGGGTTGTTTTTTGAGAAAGGTCTTAAAGTCGAGTGGGTAGGAAGGACTACAAAGCAGGCCCAGGAAAGCCAAGGCTAAACATAGAAACCCTGTCTCAAAAAAATAACCCCTACACTTGGGAGGCTGATACTGAATTTATACAAGTTTGAAGTCACCTTTAATTACAGGGTAAGACTGTCTCAAAAAACAAAACACAAAAAAGGAAGTGTTGGCAAATTTTGATTGCAAAAACCTTAAGCATATGGCTAGCTACTATATGATTTGTCTGTGCTTAACAAAATTGACTGGATTCTCACTAAAAAAAAACCCTATATAAAATGGTAGAATGATTACGTTTTGTTACAATTACATTTACTTTGTATGATAAAATTTTATGTAGGCTCTCAAATTTAAATGAGAGGAATAATCATTTACTGTTTGATGCCATTTGAGACACAGATTCTTTCAAGACTTGAAATCTACAGGCTAAGAATATGATGGGAAACTTGATGAAGAGACAAACTACTATTTGGTGCTTACCTTACAGAATAACAGTTACTTTCACTGAGTACAAGTATAAGCTCAACTTACAGCAAGACTGCCACAAATGTCTGTTGTTCACTTATCTTTAAAGAAATAAAGGAGACTTGAGATTCCCACTGGCATTGCTTACCTGGAAAATTGACAGGTGAAAAGATAGGGTCTCATTCCACAATCCTTTATACCTTTAAGAGGCTAGGTGAGATGGACCAAGATCTAATCTAGTACAGGAATCATTAGGTGCACTAAAGAAAATGCTTCAACCAGCCACTATGCCTCTGTGTTGTGGTCATTTCCTTTAGTTTAGGCATTGTTGATCTTTGTTAATATGTAATTGTGTTACACAGTATGGGTAACTAATTAAGGTAGTATAAAGTAGAAGGAGAACAGATACTGGAACCAATACAAATACATTGTGAAGCCAGGTTTCACTGAGCTCCAAATTTCGGTTTTGGCTAAACACATCTGTAAAATGGGAATGCTGGGCATTTTCAGTGATGATGATTTCATAGTTCATAAACAATTGGTGTTTTCCAGAGAAAACTATACAAGTAACATTATGCAGACTAAGTACTTTGTACTTACGTATTTCAGGGCTGGTTGCAATGTCCTCTTCTGAGATATAGCTAGGTTGTTCCTCCCGGGTGTGTGTGGGGGGGGGTCGAAGAGCCAGCCATTGAGTTCATGACAGAAATAGTCCCTGTTCCCCTTACTAGGGTACCCAGTTGGATACTGAGCTACCATGGGCCACATCTGAGCAGGGGTTCTAGGTTATATCCATACATGGTCCTTGATTGGAGAAATAGCTCGTAAAAGACCCCTGTGTCTTGATCTATTTGGTCTTTATGGAGCTCTTGTTCTCGCCAAGTCTTACTAACTCCCCCTATTTTTATATTATTCCCTGCCCTCTGCCGAAGGCTTGGTTGTGAGTCTTAATATCTGCTTTGATTCATTGCTATATAGTCTTTCATATTACTAAATACATATATTTAGTAATATATGTAATATAGTAATATTTAGCAATATATGTATACATTACACACATATATAAGTATGTGACAACAATTAATAAAGAGGCCATGCATTTGAGAAAGAGCAAAAAGAATATGAGTGATTTGGAGAAAGGAAAAAGAAAAGAGAAATGATTTAATTATAATATAACCTCAAAAAATTTAAAAAGATAATAAAAGTGAGTGATAGTACCTATTTTGGAGTATTATAAATTATACATTAATATAGTATATATATTATTAATATAGGTACCCATTATCTCTATAGTAACCTAAAGGCATTATATGCTTAATGAAACTTATTCATATCAGGCACTGGATGGTATCTTTCCATTTATTATAGAATGAGCCTTTATGCTTATTATCATAGCACATAGATTAGAACCCAATGGTAGGGACATAGAACAATAACATTTTGGGTGTCTTAGTTAGGGTTACTATCTCTGTGATGAAACACTTTGACCAAAATAAATTTGGGGAGGAAAGGGTTTATTTTACTAACATTTCCATATAATAGTTTACCAGCAGTCAGGACAGAAACTCAAACAAGGCAGGGTCTTGGAGTCAAGAGTTAATGCAGAAGACATGGAGAGGTTCTGCTTTCTGGTTTACCATGGAAGGCTTGCTCAGCCTGCTTTCCTATAAAACACAGAACTTGAGAACACCAACAGCACAGGCTCTAAGATCAACAATCAATAAATGGGACCTCATGAAACTGAAAAGCTTCTGTAAAGCAAAGAACACTGTAATCAGAAAAAAAAAAAAAAAAAAAAAAAGGCAGCCTACAGATTGGGAAAGAATCTTCACCAACCCTATATCTGACAGAGGGCTAATATCCAGAATATATAAAGAATTCAAGAAGCTAAAAAGCAACAAATCAAGTAATCCAATCAAAAAATGCAGTACAGAGCTAAGCAGAAAATTCTCAATTGAGGAATACCAAATTGCAGAGAAACACTTAAAGAAATGTTCAACATTTGGTTATGAATGTCAGCATCTTGGGCAGAGTGCAGCGGATCTTAGGAAAGAAGGGGGAGATAGTAAGACCTGGAGAAGACAGGAGCTCCACAGGGAGAACAAAAAAACCAAAAATATCTGGGCACAGGGGTCTTTTCTAAGAATGATACTCCAACCAAGGACCATGTATGGAGATAACCTAGAACCCCTGCTCAGAATTAGCCCATGTGCCGGAGCCCGCCAGCAGAGCAGAACGGGGTTCTGAGTCGGGAGTGACGATTGAAATTAATAATGTACACTGCACGTATTATGTTCCGAGAGGCTTATGGCCACCTTGCTCCTGGCTCCAATGAGCCCTGTACCCGGGAAGCAGTGAGGCCAGCCAGCCTCGTTTATTTAAACAAACAGCTTACACAATGGGTTAATTTTATAAGGAAGTGAGGCAGAGTTGAGATTTCAAACAAGCTCTCCCACCTGCTGTCACTAAACAAAAGGCGAATGGACTTGCAAATCCTTCCCTGACTCCAAGGGAAGGCCTGGAAAAAGCCTGTCTTCCTTGCTGAGACTTGAATGACAAACAGCCCCCAAAAGCGACTTTGACGCAGCCCACGACACCCATGGCAGCTCAGTATCCAAGTGGGTTCCTTAGTAATGGGAAGAGGGACTGTCTATGACATGAACTCAGTGTTTGCCTCTTTGATCACCTCCCCTTGAGAGGACAGTAGCCTTACTAAGTCACAGAGGAAGACATTGCAGCCAATCCTGAGAGACCTGGTAGGCTAGGGTCAGAGGAAAAGGGAGGAGGAAGTCCCTTATCAGTGGACTTGGAGAGGGGCATGAGAAGAAAAGAGGGAGGGAGGGTGGGATTGGGAGTGAATGAGGGAGGGGCCTATAGCTGGGATACAAACTGAATAAACTCTAATTGATATAAAAATAAATTTCTAAAAATAATAAAAATGCAGAACCACCAGCCCAGGATGTCCCTGCCCACAGGCGCTAGGGCCCTCCCTACCCAGGTCCAAAGGAAACTCCAGTTCCTCAAACTCCAAAAGTCAGTCCAATGATTTTTTTTTATGTTTCAATTAATTTGATTATTTTTGAGAAGTTCATTTTTTAAATTATTATTGTTTATTACAATTTATTCAATTTGTATCCTGGCTGTGGCCCCATCCCTTGTCTCCTCCCAATCTCACCCTCCCTCTCCTCTGCCTATGCTCCTCCCCTAGTCTACTGGTAAGGGAGGACCTCCTCCCCTTTTATCTGACACTAACCTATCAGGTCTCAGCAGGACTGGTTGCATTGTCTTCCTTTGTGTACTTGCAAGGCTGCACCCCACAGAGGAAGGTGATCAGAGCGCCTGTTGCTGAGTTTATACCAGAGAAAGCATCTGCTCCCCTTACTAGGGACTCCACTTGGATAATGAGCCAGGGTTTTAGGTTCTCTCTATGCATTGTCCTTGGTTGGGGTATCAGTCTCTGTAGGACTCCCAGGGCTCAGTGTTTTTGTTTGTTTGTTTGTTTTTTGGGGGGAGGCTCTGTTGGTCTCCTTTTGGAGCTCCTGGCCCCTCCAGGTCTTTCTATCTCCCCATTCTTTCATAAAATTCCATGCCTTCTGCCCAAAGTTTGGCCTCTGCTTGGATACCTCGATCAGTAGAGTCTTTCAGAGGCCCTCTGTGGTAGGCTCCTATCCTGTTCCCTGTTTCCAATGTCTATCTGTAAAAACAAGGAAACAAAAAACAAGGAAATCATCAAATTTGCACGCAAATGGTGAAAACTAGGAAAGATCATCTTGAGTGAGGTAACCCAGAAACAGAAAGACATATATGGTATATACTCAATCATAAGTGGATATTAGCCATATAATATAGGATAAATATACTAAAATCTATACTCCTAAAGAAGCTAAACAAGGAAGACCCTAGGGAAGATGCTCAATCCTCAAACGTGAAAAACGTTAAAAGCAGCAGTCCAATGATCTTAACCTGGACTCTAGGAGGATTTCCCATGATTAGGTAAAAGCCAGTATTTGTTGGGAACTTGTGAAACTAGTCCCCATTTACCAAAAAGAAACTTTTCTCTTACTTCTGGCAGAAGGGACCTGTGGTGTTTATTAGTATATCAATGCTCATGCAACCTAGCCCTTCTTACCTCTTCCCATACCCGAAAATCTGTCCAGCTCATGAACTTTCCTACCCTCAACTACTCAATCTCTTTATAACCCTGAAATATCCTCCCTGTGTTCTCTGTCTATTTCTCTGTGGATCTGCATCTCTGTTTCTTTATGTTTCTATCTCTGTCTCTGTGTGTCTCTCTCTCCTCTACTCTTGCTTTGCTTCTCTCATGTTTTCTCTGTTCTCTACCCCTTGCTATTCCCATCCTTCTTTCAGATAGCCCTGGCTCTGACTAGTGTGCTTGCCATACTCAGTCTACTTCGTTCTCTCTCTGCTCTGAACTCTTCCAGATACCTCTGGTTGTCTTTCTCATATGTACAATAAAACCCTCCTCCTTAACCATACCATAGAGTGTTCATGTCATCAGTTTATGTTCTTTTATCAATCACTAATTAAGAAAAAGCCAAAAAAATCTGGGCCTAGTGAGACATGCAGAGACTGATGCATCAACAAAGCAAGGGCCATGCATGGAGAGGACCTAGACCCCATCCTCAGAAGTAAACCATAGGCAGCTCAGTCTCCATATGGGTTTCCTAATAAGGGGAGCAGGGCCTGCCTCTGACATGAACCCAGTTGCCTGCTCTTTGATCATTTCCCCCTGGAGGGGCAACCTTTCCAGCCCACAGAGGAAGATGATTCAGACAGTCCTGATGAGACCTGATAGGCTAGGATCAGACAGTAGGGGAGGAGGACTCCCCCCATCAGTGCACTAGGGGATGGAGTTAGGGAGGAGGGGGGAAGGGAGGGTGAGACCTAGAAGAGATGAAGGAGGGGCCTACAATCAGGATACAACATGGATAAATTGTAAATAATAATAACAATAATAATAAAAGAAAAATAAAATTTCTACCAGCTTACCTGTAGTCCAACCTTAGGGAGGCACTTTCTCAGTTGGGGTTCCCTGATCTCAGATTACTTTATCCTATATCAGAATAAGCCAGCACACTGGAGCTCAGAGACTGAGATCTTGTGGCTAGTAACAGAGCAAGTATCTCACACAACTCAGGACTGTCTGGCTCCAAAACCTACCTTCTTTCCAGAGAAACCTGTTATTCTCTTTTATGAAGAAGATAGTAATTTGAAAGCTTCAGTGGTTCAGGTTGCTTTGAAAGTTAGCCACTCCACCTTCTTACCTTTTGTCCCTTTTCTTTACCCCACAGAACCCCCCTAAGCTCCACAGAAGTGCCTCTAATTCCTTGATCTTTACCAGAAGAGGAAGGGTCCTCCAATAGTGGATAATATTGAGCCGTCCTACATCTCAATGGGATGGAAGAAGATAATGATCTGAGATGCTACTTCTGAGCTAGCCCTCCCCCAAATACAAACCACACAAAAGGCACATCATGAAAGTTCACAGTCTTTATTATTTGTTAGTAGCTGAAAAAAAAAAAGGTGAAATACTGTTAACTCGGAATAATTCAAGGAACTAAATGACAGCTTAGGTTCAAACTAGAGGCAAACTACCATCCCCAGCTCTTTCCTGACTAGTTTACCTTAAGTAGGATGAGAGACTGCAAAAGAAGAGTTTACTCAAATTCACTTATGAAAGTCTCTAAGTAACTATTTCATGAATTACATGAAATATATCAAACTTGTTGTCATATAAAATTTAACATTTCAACCTCCCAAATTCTTTCATCCTAGTGAAGAAATTAAATTCTAAAAAAATTATTCTTCAGTGTCCCCAGAATATATGCCAGGAATATTTTCTTCCACAATAGTTTAACTTTTCTTTGTTTCAACTAATGGGGACTCACTGGTCTACAGGGCCCATGAGAATTAAGATGTTTATTTTGGCTCTTGGATGGTGGTATAATGAAGCAAGTTCAGCTTCCTCAGCAACAAGAAAATTTGTTGAGCTGTGACATCTAAACATCACTTTAACCTACAAACTTACAAAAAAAAAAAAAGAAGAAGAAAGAAAAGAAGGAAAGAAAGAGACAGCCCTTTCATGGACTCAGTGGCCTACTCTTTGATCACCTCCCCCTGGGAAGGTGGCCAAACTAGGAAACAAAGAGGATACAGGCAATCCTGATGAGACCTGATAGGCTAAGGTCAGATAATAGGGAAGGAGGACTTCCCCTATCAGTGGACCAGGGGAGGGACATAGGGGAAGAAGGTGGGGGGAGGGGAAACCTGGAGGAGATTAGGGAGGGGTCTACAGCCTGGATACAAAGTAAATAAATTGTCATAATAATAGTAATAATAATAAAAAAATTCCAAAAAAAATTACAACTCTCTCCCCCGGCAAAAGAAAGCAAACAAGGAAACAAGCATTTTCAAGAAGTTCTATTTCTAAACTTCAATATAGGTTACAATTTTGAGTCAAAGTATTTTTAGGAAAAGGAAATTAAGAAAAAGGAGGCAGGAAGAAAAGCTTCATAACTTCTTCTTCGGAGTGTCATGCCATCAGGAACAGACATCAGGAATTCACCACCTGCAAAAGTACAAAATTGAAATTTTGTTTAAAGAATGCAGTATTCAAAAGAGCCCTACTTTGCCCAAATAAAAAGAATATACATATTTATAATTTTATGGTTATTTTAAAAAAGCAATATCACCCTATTTAAAGTGTCTTTTAACTTGTTTACTGAACAGTATAATCAAAATAATTTCGATGTTAATAAAAATTACAAAAGAAATATTTCCTATGTTCACGTATAATGATATAAATGATAAAAATGTAGTTAATTTTCATAAAGGGATAACAGGTTATTTGTCTGTAAAGCAAGTTATTTTTGATGGGGAGGGGGTTGTTTAGGAGACTGGCCTCCTTTACTTACCTCCTGGAATCATTAAGTTTGTCCTCCATACGCAGTTGACAAATAGATTTTCTTGCATTTATAGCAGACTTTACGCCATGAAAAATTCACAGCCTTACATCTTGGGCAGCCCCAATTCATCCCAAAGCGTGAGACAGGCTGGGATTCTGAAGCTGCTTCCATTTGTGGCTTCTTTTCCTCCTTCAGCAGCTGAGGTTGTTTTTTCTTTGGGCTTTCTCGCACAGCTTGGCTCCAGCTCTCCCATACAGGGGTTGTCTCGGCCTCCTCCACACCTTTTCCCTTGACTCGACTTCCACTAGAGACTAAGGAAGCTAGCACTGATGCCTGGCGACGCTTTCCACTTTGGCTATAACGCTCACTTTTCTCAGGAAGGTATAGTTCCTGGAGACACTGTGGACCTACACTGTTGTCATACACTGCTTCCTCCTCCTTGTCATCCTCATCTTCCTCCTCTTCTTCCACATCATCTGTTTCTTCTGCTTCATCTACTGCTACTGCTGTTGTTTGTGCTGCTGCTGCTGCTGCTGCTGTTTCTACTACTGCATATTTTGCTTCTGCTTCTTTATTTTCTTCTTTATCATTTCTAACATTTGGTGGAGTAGCTTTCACTTGGCTTCTTTTTGGACCTTGCCCTTGAATGTAGCTTCTGATGTCTCCGAAGGTATCTGTCCCCTGGGGCTTCCCTGAGGCTCTCTCCTGGCTGGAGTCTCGGATGACTGGAGGACCTGCAGCAGTTGCGTAGCATCTCTGGTCCCAAAGACCAGCTGGATCCTGGAAGCCTGCTGCAGCAAACGGGCCAGATGGATACACAGGAGGCACCGGGACTGGAACTACAACACTCGCTTCTGCTTCCCTGACTACTGGAGGTGAGAAGGGCATCAAGTATGGAGACCCCATTAAGAATGGCGGATGGGGTGGAAACTGGCATGGTAGTGCGACTGGCAAAGGGGGTTGCATGGCCACGGGCCAGGGACTAGTGTTTCCCGGCATGTAAAACACATTTGCAGCAGCTGATAGCTGTGCCTCCATATACTGCCTATTGTACCGCCCCACGGCACCCATAACTCTTGAATGATCTGGATTTAGGGGCACGACTGCAGCCCCAAGCGGTTGGACGTGAGCACCAGCGACTATATCTTGAAACAAAGGAGCCATCTGGGCAACCCTTTCAGCATGGTGCAGCCTCTGGCGCAACAGATCACATTCCCTCATTGCCTGCTGTAGGGCAGCTTGAGTAGAAAGCAGCTGGCTAACTGCTTCCTCTCGCTGTTGACGCAGCTGCCACAGCTCGGAGATTGAAACCCTGGGAGCAGAGGGGCCCATTGATTCTTGCAACAACCCAGCCATATAAGCCAGCTGCTCGCGCTGCCTGGTGGCCACTCGCACACTCAGGGCCAGGGCACTCCAGGCACAGGCCCTTTTGAGAGTGTGCGGCACCTGAGGGTCAATCAAAATGGCGTGAAGTTGGTCTTCTATATCATTCCAGGGCCACGTGGAGAACGCCATGTAGAATTCTGGCCCACCTCCATTCATGAGGATTTCACTGTTAATAAATTTAATAACCTCGCTGTGGCGAAAGCCACTGCAGTGGTCACCCAAATCCACCGCCATGGCAGATGCGGCCTAGTCACACTAGCGCCTGATCGTCTTCTGCCACTGTCTCTCTCTCAACAGTCACAGACACAGGGGCTGTGCCACCACTCCTGTTCCCCTCTTCCCACTGGCTCAGTCCTAAACCAGTCCTTGCCCAGTCTCACAGATAAACAAAGCCGATACTCTCACCGGCTCAGCCGCCTCCAGACGACATCGCGGACGACGCCGCGTTGCGGACAACCGTCAACCGCACTAATGGCTGGCGGTAGAGTGGAACAGAACGTAACCAACGTAAACGTCACTAACGCGTGAACGTCATCGAGAGGCGTGACCCTTTCCACAGCGCCACCTACAGGAAACACAAGTAAGGTGCCAGCGGTGGGAAAAGCAATGCGTCACCAGCCAGCGGCTTGGTTAACAAGACTTAAGGAAAGAAAATAGCCAAGATGATAGAAAAAGTTTGTAGCCAAGCATTAGAGTTGAATATCAGTGCATAAGGGCTGCTCGTATTTCAGCTCCGACTCTTATGCTCTTTTATTATGATTTGGGGTTTGCTGTCGTGAGTCCCACAGTGGAGAACGTGCCCTTGATTAGGTAGCCAAAGGCTCTGGGTTCGATCCACAGTGCAGTAAGAATATTCAAGCTTCCTTTCTGACACATAGTTGAAACTTGGTATTCTTTTAAACAAGCCTTGGTGACTGACATCTGTACTCCCAGGATTCCTGAGGTTTACATGAAAAAAGGAGAAAGTGTTCTAGGGCAGCTTGAGCTATTGAGTGAGACCAAATGTCAAAAACAATTCCCAAGATCCAAGATGGCAACACCGACCATGCAGGGTATCTGAACAGCAGCTCAGCAGTGAGAGCAGTGACCAGCAGGCCGTACTGTGGACCTCTAAATGCCAACATCTGTGTTTCTCGGGTGAGGGGAGAATCCACATATATACTCCAAGATCCATCTTCAGGCCTCCCCAGCACTGCCACAAACCTAGAGACAGCAAATTTAAAAAAAAAGTCAGACATGACCATAAATTTGAATAAACATTAGACACAACTATGACAGCAAACTACACTCCTTTATTGTAAACGGAATAACCAATATACAAATAAAAAACGTAGAAAAATTACTCAAAAATAAATTGGCATGATAGCTCAATGGGTAAAGTGTATGCTGCCAAGCCTGAAGAAGTGAGTTTAATCACTGGGACCCACGTTGTAGAAAGGGTAAACTTAGTCCTGAAAGTTGTCTTTTATTCCCACATGAATGCTGAAGCACATACATGCCCATATACACATGTGTATACACACACAGATACACTAAATAAAGTAATTTTGAGGTTTGGCCTTGTTTGTTTGTTTGTGTTTCAATACAGGGTTTCTCTGTGTAGCACTGGCTCTCCTAGACTTGCTTTGTGGACCAGGCTGGCCTCAAACTAGCAGTGATCTGCATGGCTCTACCTCCCTGAGTGCTGTACAGGTATATGCCACCACACCTGGCTTATATAAAGTAGACTGGCTACAATTAGTATGTAAAGTGAATAAATTATAAAACAAAATTTAAAAAAGAAGGAAAATCACTCAAAAAAGTACCAGGACCTAAAGCATGGACATCCCACTACAGGAAGCATTCAGAACCTCAAATAGAGATGATTAGAAAAGAATGTCCTCATACCTTATTATAGTTTTTTAAAGGACATTAAAGTATTTTAAAAGTAAAAACTATAAAGCATGAAGGCCTGGGATGAGATCCTCAATATCCATGTTAAATCCAGGCATGGGAGCACACATGCCTGTACCCCAGACCCAGAGAGCTCAGTGGCCAAGCAACCTACCATAATGCTGAGTTCCAGGATCAGTGAGAGACCCTGTCTCAGGACTCCTGAAAGGACACAACAAAGTGTCTCAGTATGCATGGAACTTGTGTCCAAGCCTGATGACGTGAGTTTGGTCTTCAGGACCCACATGGTAAAAGGAGAGAAAAAACTGCTAAAATTGCCCTCTGACCTCCTCACATATGCCATGGCACATGTGTGCCTATATGCATGTTGTGTATACATACACACAGATACATAGGTAGGTAGATAGATAGATAGATAGATAGATAGATAGATAGATAGATAGATAGATAGATAGATAGATAGATAAACTGTAGTGAATGAATAAAGTACTGAGTGAATGAATGTGCATTGCTTCACATGGGCTTGGCCACATGAAGGACCAAGGCCTCAACCCCTTGAAACTGGAAAAGCCTTCCTTGGGTCTGAGTATAAATGTTGACAGTATGTATAGAAAATGTCCAACAAAGTTCCCTCACACAAACACAAACATATTCACAGTTTAAAGACTGCTCCCCTACAGAAACTTAGCCTACCGAGATTAGCTGAATATGCATCCCTGTTTAGTTACATTAAATCATCCCACCTCCCATTTAATCATATATAATAAACATACTAAGCATCCAGGGTGCTATGGCTTCTCCATCTGAGAGCCAAGAACACCTGCACCCACACCACAGCTTTTCTGTGTTTGTGCTTCTATCACTTCTTTAGAGTCTGTCATTTTCTCATACTCAAGGCTCTGGGACCCAAGCTGTATAAAGATGCAGCAATAAATAAATAAGTAAAAAGAAATTTTAAGTAAAGAGCAATCTAGAAAGATATCAACTTGATCTCTGGCTTTTGCATGTATACATGTACACACAAATAGGTAGTATACTATATATGTATGAGTACATGTGAAATTTAAAACAACAAAACAGTGGTAAAATTGTTTTTAAAAATATCATAAAATTGAAAGATACCAGATATTTATGCACTGGAAGACTTCATATTTTATGTCAGTAATATTTCCTAAAATTGTCTACAGCTTCTAAACAATTCTTATCAAATTCTTACCAGCCTTTTGTTTGCAAAAGATATTGAAACTGATTGCATAGATTATAAGGTACCCCAAATCAATACAGTGGCATAATTCACTTTTTTTGTTTTTTTAAGTTATTACAACACTAGAATTTCCAAACAGTGATACTGGCATGAGGAGAGACCTATAGATCAATAAGATAGAATTCCAGGTCCCAAAATGAACTCACCAGTCTATAGTAAATTGATTCTTTTGACAAGGGTACTCAGAGAGCTCAATGTGAAAGGAACAATATTCAGTTCTATCTAAAATAACTAGGTATCCACTCAAATGAAAGAAGCTTCACACACTTCATTCAACATACAAAAACTAGCTTATTTTGTTTTGTTGATGCTGCTCACTTGGGGCTGTTATTTCAATTACTCTTCTAAGTAATTTTGGTCCAGTTTCTGTTTTATATGGCCAGTGAATTATGTTTAATTAGCAACTGTGTACTGACAAAATTCTCATAAACATGTGGACCCTAAAAGTAATTTTTAAGATTCCCGTACTCTAAGCTGGGCAATGGTGGTGCACATCTTTAATTCCAGTACTTGGGAGACAGAGGCAGACAGATCTCTGTGGGCTTAAGATCAGCCTGGTCTACATAGTGAGTTTCAGAACAGCCAAGGCTCCACAGAGAAACCCTGTCTTGACACTCCCTTCTTAAAAAAAAAGAAAGATTCCCATAGTCTTAAAATCGCTACTGTTTGGAGACATTCATTTGATGATCATCCACGGTCTTGGTTACTTTTCTATTGTTGTGAAAGACCATGGCAACATATAAAAGAATTCAGTGGCTGGCTCTTTGATCACTTCCCCGGGGGGATCGGTGCAGCCCACAGAGGAAAATGATGCAGCCAGCCCTGATGAGACCTGATAAGCTAGGGTCAGATAGAAAGGGAAGAGGTCCTCCCTTATCAGGGTACTAGGGAAAGGACATAGAGGGACAAGAGGGAGGGTGGGTGGGACTGTGAGGAGACCAGGGAGGGGGCTGCAGCGGAGATACAAAGTGAATAAATTGTAATAAATAAATATATAAATATAATTAAATTCAGAAAAAGAGAAAGGATTTGAAACTTACTGTTTCAAAGAGTTAGAGTCCATTGTGGTAGAGTAAAGGCATGGAGGCAGGAACAGCTAAGGGCTCACTTCTAATGCACCACCAAGAGACAGAGAGAGTAACACTGGGAACAACATGAGTCTTTTGAAACCTCAAGGTATTTGCAGTGACACACCTCCTTCATCAAGACCATACCTGCTGATCATTCCCAAACAGTTCTAAGCAAGGTGCAGGATTGCTGTCTTGAGTGCTGCAGCCAGTGAAGGGCCAGGGCTAGCTTTCCTGCTCTCATGTCCAGGGCCAGCTCTCCCAGCTCCCGCAGATGGCAAGGGAGAGAGAGGGAGGTCATCACTCCTGCACCCACACCACCTCACACCAGACTGCTGGTGGGACCAGCTCTCCTGCTCTCACTTTCAGGCTGGCTCACCTGTGTCCCCTCCACCAGGGTCAGTGCAAGGCTCGCTCTCTCGAGTGTTACAGCAGGTGAGGGGAAGTACCTCACCATTTTTTTTATATGAAGGGAGGTCTCATACCTCAACTATTAATAACAGAAGTAAGCTTAGTTTAATCTCCTTTTCAGCTATTGATTGTCCTATCTGAACCACTCTCTCCTCTAGGAAGATTTTATGACCATCATATAACCAATAATATAATTGGTAATTAGTTCGATTTTATTTTTGTATGTATGCATGTGACATATTACGTGTGTATGTCATGTGGTATATGCTCATGAGTGTGTGGGCATGTGTGCACATGTGTATATGTGTCAGTGGGCGCCAGAAATTGACATCAGGTGTCTTGTGGTATCTTCGATAATTACTGCCCAAATAATTTTTTGAGCCAAGTTTTCTTGCTTAACCTGGAGCTCAATGATGTGGTTAGCCTGTCTGGCCAGTGAGCTCAAATGGGCATTCTGTCTTTGCATTCCCACAAGTACTGATGATACATATGGATTACATACCCAGATTTTACATGGGATCAAAACTTAGGGTATTCATGAATGCATAACAGGCACTTTGCTTTCTGAGCTATCTCTCCAGACCTGTAATTAGATTTTTTTTTAGTTCTATCTCACCACTTAATCTTATTTTTTTCAGACTAGTAATTATTATTGTTTATTCTTATTGTTTATTTTCTTATTCCTAACACCTAACAATATTCGAGTTTCATAAATAACTTACAAATGCCAAAGAGGTAGGCATAAAAGTAAAGCATAAGTTAGAAAAAGGAAAGAAAGAACAAAGACTATTTCCTGGTATCTATAATCCTGCTTAACAGCCAGACTTAATTGTAAGGGCAAATTAATGCCATGGCTTCAATCCAGATAAAAGTAATTTTGAAGAGATATACGTGTTTCTTAAAGAACAACAGCAGCAACAACAAAACACAATTTTAAAAAACTCACCATATCCATGGTGAAAATTTTTGATAAGTGATATCATATATTGTTAAGGGAAGGGAAGGAGGTCCTCCCCTGTTGGTGGACTTGGAAGGGGCAGGGAGGAGGGAGATGAGGGAGGGAGTGGGAGGGTAGGAGGGACTGAGGGAGGGGGCTACGCCTGGGATTCAAAGTACCTAACCTGTGATTGAGTGGGCTGTATTGTCTTCCTCTGTGGCCTGGTAAGGCTGCACCTCACTCAGGGGGAGGTGATCAGAGAGCCAGTCACTGAGTTCATGTCAGAGACAGTCCCTCTTCCCATTACTAGGGAATCCTCTTGAACACTGAGCTGCCATGGGCTACTTCTGTGCCCAGCACAGGTGTCTTTTCTGAGACCGATACTCCAAACAAGGACCATGCATGGAAATAACTTAGAACCCCTGCTCCTGATGAGACCTGATAGGCTAGGGTCAGATGGAAGGGGAGAAGGACCTCCCCTATCAGTGGACTGGGGGAGGGGCATAGGAGAAGATGAGGGAGAGAGGGTAGGATAGGGAGGGAACAGGAGAGGGGGCTACAGCTGGGATACAAAGTGAATAAACTGTTAATAAAAATAAAATTAAAATTAAAAAATAAATAAAATAAAAATATGAATGTGCAAAGAGAATGTGTTTAACTTATTCAATAGTGGCATAGTTCAGGGGGAAAACTAAATGCACCCCACATGGATTCAAGGCTTCCTCCAGAGAATATCCATGGCTGATATGGCAATCTCAGTGAAAAGTCCATGGCTCAAGAGGTCATTGGGGAAACTCCATACTGTTGTTTAGGTGAATTGCCAACCAAACTTCTATCTAACATTTAGGTTTATCCCCATAGATAAATGCCATTCTCAGCCTTAATCAGAGAAGCCTCTCTGCAGTCAATGATGATGCATACAGAGACTCACAGCTGCTCAAGGTTCTGAGAATAAATGACAGTTGAACACTGAGCCCTAAACACTTCCTCTAAGGCTCAGAGAACATCATGAAAAGTGAGTGGAAAAAAGGTAAAAACAGAATATAGGGTGAAGAGCTGTGAAATGCCATATTTTGAGCATGACATCGCCATGGAATCATTATCTCACAGCAGCTGTGGTTGCCTACAGTGGGTCTGTAGAACCCTGGGACTGTCATCAGTAAGACATCAACGAGGGAGGGGCTTGTGGGGCTCTACATCTCCCTGCTTAAAAATTGGTTACTGGTTTATTCTCGGACAGAGGCAGTCATTGCCTTCACTTATGTTTCCACAGGTGAGTGTGCCAGGCTCTTACGGCCAGTTCCAAATCATAACCACTCAGAGAGCCCTTAAATCCAATGAATAAAAAAAGAAGGAAACCAAAAACATAAATATGAGAAAGGGGCTTATAGGGAAGGAGGATAGGAGGGAAATGGTATAAAAGTAACTAGAATATATTATATGCATGTGTAAAAATGTCTAAGGACAAATTTTATTAAAAACTATTTTAAACAGAATATGATATTTTTAAATTATTAAGCTTAAAATACTTTTACTTTTGAGATCCTTGTGAAACCAGTTTCCACTGTTTGGAAACAAGAAGCTGATATACAATGGCCTGTTTAAAAAGAAAAACATCTTAAAAGGCAAATTCAGTGAAATCGTTCTTGATAAAACTATGAAAATACAAAAATACTAGCACACTTCACTTTTCAGGTGAGCAAGTTTACAAAGTGTGAATGTGTGTTTACAAGAAACTATAATAATGCACTTATATAAATTAATCAATCTGAGAAACCACATTAAAAACATAGCTTATGTGTACATGGTTTTCAGTAACTTCATATACTTTCAATTTTACTAAAACCTCTGTCACCAGCCTTCATAATAACTTTAAATGATAATCATTGGTGATAAAGAAAGGAAAATAACCTTTCAAAGTTCATCATATTAGTATGTAGCTATGCTTATGCAGATTTAATCTCCCAACAATCAAAGGTGATAAATTAAATTAAGAAAAGGCATGTATAGTAAATGTAAGCTTACATATGCTGAGTTCGGGAGAACAGGTTTCGTGCTGCTTTGGGGAAACTTACTCTTTTTACTAACTATGCTTTCTTTTCCCATACTTGGTACCCACAGTGACCTTTTCAATACAGCAACTAAACCAATGCCAGTAAAAGAAAGGGAGTTTAGCAATTCATCTCAGAAATGCCAGAATGATGCTCCCTGAATTTATTTTTTCATGTAAGCAGACTATATGGCTGGAAGCTGATAGTGGCACAATGTCACAATATAAGCAAACAAAAATTTACAATCAGCTTTATCTGACCACTTTGAGAAAGTGAATAGCTAATTATTGTGAATATGGTAAAAATAACTAAGCCATAGAGAAAGAGGATCCGGGCAGTCCTGATGAGACCTGATCAGGCTAGGGTCATAGAGTTGTGAAGGAGGACAGCCCTTATCAGCAAAATAGGGGAGAGGCATAGGGGAAGAAGAGGGAAGGAGGGTGAGAGCTGGACGGGATGAAGGGGGCAGCTACAGCCAGGATACAAAGTGAATAAGTTGTAATAAATAATAATAATGAAGAAAAATGAACTTTTAACCTAATGCATTTAATGTGATAAAAAATTAAAAAGTAAAGCAGACACATGCATTTCATTTGTGCTGTATTTTTATTTCCCCTCTCTTTATTAGATTTCAGCATCTCTGTATCATCAAACATTTCCATTGAACCCACTTATGATTTTAAGCCAGCCTAACTCAGATGCTAACACAAATATGTTCTCATACAGTGTGTGGTATCTGTTTACATCCCAAGATGTCCTAGAGGACTTAGGCAGCTGGGACTCTGGGACACTCATTCTTTTAAAAGTTAAGATTGACTAGAGCTTTGATGAATCCAGACAGCACAGTGCCTTGTACCAGGCAAGTGAACTTATTACTCATCATCCCAATAAACATAAGCTCATATATGTCCTGCAGGGCATACAGACCTCATTCTTAAAAGGGCAGCACAATAAAAAAAAGCAACTTTCAGTTCTGCTTTCTGCCCAAAGGCATACACAGAATCCTATACTCTCACCAGAGGTACTTCTGTTCTGAAGTGCCAGATGTCATCTCTCTCTAGAATGTACCTTTTCTTATTTAACCTTATTGGCTTACAACTGGATAAACACTTTTAGTATTTTTCTTGCTTGTCATAATAATAAAAAAGATTTAGGGATGGCTCATTTAGTAGTTACTATGAAGAAAAAAAGACATCATTCGATCATCAAAACAAGTCAGTAAACTAAAGGTATACTTGTTCTATTTTATAGATGGAGATACAGGGGGCTTGTGAAATTTTAAGCAACATGCCCAACATTATACAGCTAGGTGAGGTAAGCTAGATTTTGTGAATGTTTTATCCTTTTCACTAAAAACTATTCTGTGTTGGTAATACAATAAAGTTATCTGTCACTTTTTCTCTTTACCTTCCTTCTCCTTCCTTCCACAGAAATAACACAAGTTGGAACATACCTTCCCATTTATATTTTTATAAATATGTGTTTATCTAAAAGCAATATACAATGTTAGTGTGAATTGTAGCACTTCTCACTTCACATAGATATTCCATTAAAACCTGTGGGTTATTTCAATCTTTTAAAAAAATTATTTCTTAAAATTTACATACAATTTATCTTGATGATACTATTTTCCTTCCCCCAACACTTTTCTAACTTCCTACCCACCAACTTCATGTCCTCACTCTCAAAAATGTAACACAAACAAATGTAAAAAATAAACAAAAATAAAAAATAATAATACAAAAAATGCCAAAATAAAATTCAGTATTATCCAATGTAATAACACTGGGTATATAAACTATACTCCAGGGCAGGCCCTATGGCCAAGAGTAGTTGACCAATATAAAAGAGATTGCATATTTCATTCATTTTAATTACTGTTGAAGATCTTATTCTTTAAATACACATGTAGAATAGACCTGGAGAGGACAGGAGCTCCACAAGCAGAGCAACAGAACCAAAATATCTGGACACAGGGGTCTTTTCTGAGACTGATACTCTAACCAAGGACCATTCATGGATATTACCTAGAACCCCTGGTCAGATGTAGCCCATGGCAGCTCAGTATCCAAGTGAGTTCCCTAGTAATGGGAACAAGGACTGTCTCTGACATGAACTCAGTGTCTGGCTCTTTGATCACCTCCCCCTGAGTGGGGAGCAGCCATGCCAGGCCACAATGCAACCAGTCCTGATGAGACCTGATAAGCTAGGGTCAAGTGGAAGAGGAGAAGGACCTTCCCTATCAGTAGACTTTTAGAGGGGCTTGGGAGTAGATGAGGGAGGAGGGTGAGATTGGGAAGGATTAAGGGAGGGGGTACAGCTGGGATACAAAGTGAATAAACTGTAATTAATATAAAGATTAAACTATAAAAAGGAAACAAAACAAAGGAATAATAACCGATTGTTGGCATTAGCCATGGTTGCAATTAACAATATTGTACATTTTTATGTTGTGAATATATTTAAAAGTAAGTTTCCATGTCTATGTACTTTTGGTAAATTTGCAATTTATAAATCATAAATTTGCAAATTATAATTTACTAGCTTCTTTTCCACAATGGTTTTACAAAATTACCCTTCAGCCTCTTTTCCAGTACAACCTCTGTTCCCTGGGAAGCTACTGAAGATGGCAATATTCAAAATCCCAGCACATTTATGAGAATCTGTGCAATATAAGATGATGGTTCCTGCCAGATGGAATAGTACATACCTACAATCACAGTACTTAGAGAGAGGAGGATGGTGAGTTTGAAGTGAGATTTTCTTTAAAAAAAAATAGTTGTCTTGGTTTAAATGAGAATAGTCCCTGTAGGCTCATATATTTGAATGTTGGATCCCCGGTTGGTGGAAGCGTTTGTGAAGGATTAGAAGGTGTGGCCTTGTTGGAAGGTCTGTTTCACTTGGAGCAGGATTAGAGGTTTCAAAAGCCTCAGCCATTCCCAGTTAGCTTTCTCTGCCTTCTATTTGAGGATAATAATTTACTCTGTAAGCTGTGTGCCTGTGTCATTGGTTGACTGCCTGATGCCATGCTTTATTCTCTAATGGTCATGGACTCTAACCCTCTAGAACCATGAGCCCCAAATTAAAATTTTTCTTCTACAAATTGCCTTTGTCACAGAATTTTCTCACAGTAATAAAAAGATAAGTAAGATGATAGTGGTTCCTAAGAATAAATGACCATTAAAATAACCCAGTGTCCAAGTAGATTACAAATTTTTCCAGCCTGGCCTCAGCTCTATTCAGTAAAATGGTCTAATAATGACACCTCAGAAGGTTCACCCAGTGATACTAGTAAAATTGATCTGTGAACCAGTGTTTTCAGAGTACTAGTCCAAGTTATATTCTCAGGCCTACCTATTAGACTCATAGAAAACAATACATGTGGGTAACTTCCAGGCAGCTACACCACCAAAGAGCCTCTTTCCTGCAGGAATTGTTAATCATGCATATTTCACTGGGTAGAATAAAATCTTAAAGCCTAGAGATACTTAAAATCATCTTCTTTTAGGCCACTACATGAAGTGTGAAGTAATTTGTTACAGCAATCATAAAATACAAACAAACTGGGTCATTGCTGCAAAACATAAAAAACAAAAACAAAAACTGATCTCAATATACCTTGTCACCATTTTGTGACCTAAAATTTTTATTCACACCTAACTACTAGGACTTAAGTGGTTTTAGATAAGGCACGGTCAAAACATGTATTTTGTACACAACCTCAAAAAAACTAAGACCACAATCTAGAGCTGGCTACAAGGGTGTAAACATGTAGTTATACTTGGTCTTACATTTACTGTTGCCTCTCTCAAGCTCTTAATAATTTGATAAAGGGGCTTATTTTAACTAGATGCTACAAATTATATAATAAGTACCACGGTGATCCTGTTTCTTTCTCTTTGCTGAGCACCAAGTCCAACTAACAAAATAAACTTTTTCTTTCTTTCTTTGTTTCTTTCTTTATTTCATTTTTTCAAGGGGCAAGGCAGGAGATGCTGAAACAGGCTCAAACTGGCCTAAAGTTCCCTACATAGCTAAAGCTAGACTTGAAATAGTGGTACTTCTGCTCCAGCCTCCTACATTCCAATAGTAGCAGAGCACATCACAAATTCTAGCATTGTATATATTTGTTTAAAAAAATACCTCTATTGCTGTTTTTTTAACACTAGCTTATTCTACCTTGATCAATTCCCCTAATTACAAATCTCAGGACAAAAGAGGTAGAAGCCCTTTCCATGGCCTTCTACTGTGAGTGGCTTATTCTTTCTTTAAACCTCTGCATAGTTGACTCATGACAGCTGCATAACTGAGATTGCTTCTCAAAGACTGTTCTATGATATCCTTGTAATTTTTAGCTTTACAGAGAATAACTGGTAGTTCATTTTTAGAGAAGAAGATAAAAATAATTATCTGTGATAGGTTCACCTACTTAACACAGAACACTAGTGACTGAGGACATTCAGAAGTTTAGAAGAAAAAGAAATCGTGTAGTCAAGGAATTTTGTCAAACTAAACTGGCTTTAAAAATTCTTTCAGACTGTAGATTTTAGTATGTTTATCCTATAATATATGAATAACATCCACTTACAAGTGAGTATATACCATTTGTGTCTTTCTGCTTCTGGGATACCTCACTCACAATGATATTTTCTAGTTCCCAACATTTGCCTGCAAATTTCATGATTTCCTTGGTTTTAATTGCTGAGTAGTATTCCACTGTGTAAATGTACTACAATTTCTGTATCCATTCTTCAGTTAAGGGACATCTGAGTTGTTTCAAGATTCTGATTATTATGAATAAACCTGCTATGAATATAGATGAGCAAATGTCCTTGTTGTATGGTTTAGCATCTTTCAGGAGTAGTATGGCTGGATCTTGAGGTAGCATTAATACTATTTTTCTGTGAATTAGCCAGATTGATTTCAAAAGTGGTTGTACAAGTTTCCATTCCCACCAGCAATGGAGGAGGGTTCCTAAAACATATGAAGACTGAGGCCTGAAGAGACCGATACTCCAACCAAGGACCATGCATGGAGAATACCTAGACCCTTTGCCCAAAAGAAGCCCATAGGCTGCTCAGTTTCCAAGTGGGTTTCCTAGTAAGGGTAGCAAGGACTGTCTCTGACATGAACTCAGTGATCTGCAATTTGATCACCTCCCTATAGGGATGCAGCTTTGACAGGCCACAAAGAAAAATGTTGCAGCCAGCCCTGATGAGACCTGATAGGCTAAGATCAGATAGAAGGTGGGGGGGGATGTCCTCCAATATCAATGAACTATGGGAGGGGTATAGGGGAGAAGAGGGAGGGAAAGTGGGACTGGGAGGAGATGAGGGAGGGGACTACAACAGTGATACAAAGTGAAAAAATTAAAACAAATAAATAAATGGAATAATAAATTAAATAATGCAAATAAATAAATAAATCTTTCCTTGTTCCCACTGGCGCACACATGTGTGTGTGTCTGCATGTACACGTTTGTGTAAGTACATGCACACATGCGCCATACTGTGGGTGTGTATGTCAGAGCCCTTTACTATAATCTTGTTCTAGGACAAGATCTCTTTGTTATTCACTGTTGCATATGCCAGGCTCTCAGGTGCAGTGGTTTCCAAGTAATCTCTTGTCTTTGTCTCACATTTCCCAATAGAAATACTGGAATTACAGGGCTATACTATCATATATAGCTTTTGTGTGTGTTCTGGGAATTCCAACTCAGTTGCCCACTCTGCTTGCATGGCAGATACTTTGCTCACAGAGCCATCACTCCAGCCACAATCTGAGATTTAAAACTTAAATTACTTTATATTTTGGACTGCTACTCACATGGCTGAATGTGTATAAAGTTCATGTGAAACTCTAAGTTGTTGTAGGAGAACTTTTTTTTCACTTTTATTTTATATTAATCACAGGTTATGTACTTTGTATCCCAGCCATAGCTCCCTCCCACATTCCCTCCCTATACCCCCTCCCCTCCCTCATCTCCTCCCTGCACCTTTCCAAGTCCACTGATAGGGGAGGACCTCCTCCCCTTCCATCTAACTCTAGCTTATCAGGTCTCTTCAGGAATGGCTACAATGTCTTCTTCTCTGGCCTAGCAAGGCTGCTCCTGCTGAAGCGGGGAGGGGGGGGTA
>CM053742.1:99506590-99523466 GCA_028658305.1 Pachyuromys duprasi
CCAAGTCTGTACCAGTTTGATTTGCCATGTTCTATTCCTCAATTATGGGGTGTCTTCAACAGTAGGGTCTTACTGTCAAGTTTTGGAAGGTAACCAAGAGCATTAGCAAAAGCCTGTAATGGTGGTCTGTGGGACCTTACTGGCCAGCAACTCCAAAAGACATAATCCATTCCCGGTAGTAGGCATTTCGTTTGGTAACATATGATATCTAGTTGCTGGCATGTTATAGAGTAACTATTTTAAATATTTTTATATATGTACATATGAATTTATATTAGGAAATATCTACATCAGTAGGCTTATATATGACTATTTTGAGAGGTCCTTAGTGTTATTTATGCCTCTCTATATTCTATCTTCCACCCTGCCTTCCCACTTACCCCAATTTAACCCTACCTGTTCCAATATTCCCCTTTGATTCTTTCTACCTGTGCATGCTATCTCTGCTGCCTTGAAAGCAGTCACCCATCCATGGTCCCTTAGTAACTCCCTGACCTCTGTGAGTATTCCAAATGAAACACATATCTCAAGATTCAAAGCTAACAATAACAAATGGGAGAATGCATATGTTTTTTGTCTTTCTGGGTCTGGGTTAGGTCACTCAGAATGGCTATATCCAGTTCCATCAATCTACCTGCAAATTTCATAAATTCATTTTTGTTAATAGCTGAATATAATTCCATTGGTAAACATACCACTTTTTTTATCCATTCATCAGTTTATGGAAAGTTTATGGCCCTTTTGGTTTCCTAGCTATTGTGAATAGAGGAGCAATGAAAATGGATGAGCAAATACCTTTATAGTTCTTTGGACTGGAAATAAAATGCCCACCATACAACTGAATTCAAGAAATAGAAGAGATGTAGTACAATAAAATTTCAACTAATCAGCTGTAATAGCAGGGAACAATGTAGCAAAGAAGAGTGTGGCAATGAATTTAATATTATAGAATTTAATGAGAAATCACGTTTTAGTTCACACCATTTTAGATTTCTTGTCTGTGTGTATGTTGTGTTTGCGTGTGAGTACATACATGGCACAGTGTAAGTCAGAAGACAGCTTGCTGAGGTTGGTTCTCTCTTTATCCTATGTGGGTCTCAGACTTTAGAGTATCTTTACCCATTGAGACATCTTGCTCACCCAGTCGTCTGGTTTTAAAATTCTACTGGGTATGTTTATTGATGCTGCCCAAAATTTGGCTAAGAGTCTCAGCATCTGCTTTGATACAATGCTAGATAGAGTCTTTCAGAGGCCCTCTGTGGTGTCCTGTTCCCTGTTTTCTCCCTCCTCCGATGTCTATCCTCTTTGCCTTTCTGAATAGGATTGAGCATCTTAGCAAGAAGTAAGATAACCAAGAAGGAGAACTCAGCTGCTTTTTCAACAGACAGTTCTATGTCTTTACAGACTCATCTTTTTTTGTTGAGAATTATACTTCTGAGGTGATCTTTAAGACTAAACTGTTAACTCATTTCTACTAATCTAAGAAATACATCACATAATGGGGACTGAGTCAGTATCTTCCTGCAAGATCCTCTGAGTACTCAGTGCAACTCTGCCTCTTATATAGTAGGTTTACCTTGTTCAAGTCCCTCAAATGGATTAGCAAGTGATGGTGGTAAGAATAGGATCACTATATCATTTTACCATTAGTCTGGATATTGAATGACTTTAGGCTGTACTAGAAATTCATATCCATGCCAAAACAACGAAGTCTGGACAACAGAAAATTCATAAGCTCTTGAAGGAGAATACAGTTTTAATAATGAAAGCTTTGTATGTATGGGGCAGTTACTACAGATGTTTAAAATTTAGTTACAGCACTTGTGAGGTCCCTTAACTGGCATCTAGAAAGTTAATGTGGTTTTGTTGGTTTTAAGTGAAGTCCTACCTACCATACTGACTCATTGAGAAAATAAGAAGTAAGCTGAGTGGCTTTGTATTTGCCCATTGCTAATCTGAACACACTTTAAAAGCATAGGGGGACTGCTTTAGATGAAATAAATCCAAATTTTCGTATCATCAATGACTAAAAAACACAACTTTTATGTATTACTTACTAAAATGAATTAGCAGCAATAATTTAAAACACTGAACTCTTGTCAATTCTAAATCCTGGGTATATCATTAATTCTAAAAAGCACCTCAATTAAAAAAAATTACATTTTTTTCTGATTTGTGATTTACAAAGGTACAGCCTTCTCAGCTTCTGTGAATTGAATATATTTAGATCCTACTTATCAGTGAGATCTTACAATATTGGTCTTTCTGTGCCAGGGTTATTTCATTTAGCATAATTTTTGTCCTCCAGGTTCATCCCTATTGTCAAAATAGATAACATTTTTTTGTTAAGTTTGAATGGTATTCCATTATATGTATATTTCTGGTTTTGTTTTTCTATCATTAATAGTACATATTGTACAAAATAATGAGTTCATTACAGTATCTTCTTACATGTAGAGTATATTTTGATCATATTTACCCCATTACCCTCTTTTTTCTTCTCTCCTTCTGGTCTTTTTCTCTTCTAAATTTATTTTCTTTTTCCATGTTTGTTTGTTTTAAAATTTAGCTTTCTCATATGAGGGACAGCATGTATATATCACATTTTCTTCATCTATTATTCATCCACTCTTGCTTACTAAGGTTGATTTTTTAATACTTTATGTTACAAACAGTGCTACACTGAACATGAGAGTACAGACTGACATAATGATCTCATTTGGATATACAGCCAGCCATTCTATTGCTGAGTCATGCAGTATTTTATTTTTATTTTTTGTGATGAACCTTCTTTCTGTTTTCCATAATCATTCTACTAATTTACATTCCCACTAACAGTGTACAAGTGTTTTCTTTCTCCATATCCTGACAACGCTTATCTTTTATATTTTTGATAAGAGACACACGAACAAGTAGGATTTTAATTTGCATTTCGCCAATGATTAAATTTTTTCATACATTTTTGGTTATTTTGTGTATATTCTTTGTGAAAAATCTGTTGAGGCTCTTTGCCCATTTTCAATCAATTTGTTTTCAAATCTTAGGCATTATGGATACTAACCTTTGTCAGGATGATGGGTTGCAAATGCTTTCTCTCATTCAGCAAGTATGCTTCCAATTCCATTGATTATTTTTATGCTTGTGAAGAATTATTTTATCTTTATGTAATTTTTATTTATACTTTAATCACATACATTTTTGAGGCCATATCTAAAATCTATTTGCTTATTTTGAGTAATTATTACTTGTTAGGGGTAAGGCAGGTTAATTTTACTTTATCTACTGTTAAATACTTACATGTCTTTTTCTTTGACTTATTTCCCCGGAGTGTATGAATACAGATAAGATTATTTGGTGAAAGATATGTACAGTTTTATAGCTTTTATTGACACATTACTTTTTTCCATAACAGTGATTTCCTACAGACATCAAATATGTGGCTTTAAAAAGGCATACTCTATTGTTAGGGAGCTGACTCATTGGTTAAAAGCATTTGATGTTCATCCACAGGATTTGAGTTTGGTTCTCAGCATCTATATCAGGTGACTTAAAAATGCTGTCACCTTTGGAATGCAATTTGAGTTGTTCTGCTTTAGATTTCTCCATGAGAGTTGTCTATGGAGGATCATTGTTTTTTAAGTTCTGTGTATAAAAAGCAGAAATCACACACTGCTGGTTTATTTGAGAGGAAAGTTTTTTCATTCAGAATTCAAGGGCTTGGGGTGGGGAGTATTGTTAATATTAGATGTCTTAATCATGAGAAAATGTATGTACCATTGACACCAGCTTGTTTGGAGACTGAAGAAGGTAAGAGCTTTTGAAGTGGTACTCAGGTTCCTGCTGCTTAACAGAAAGTGAGATAAGATCAGATTCGTTAGGAAACAATTTTCAAAACATACTCATTTATTTTGACTAAATGAAGCTGAATTATGGTAAGGAGATATATCCATTGTACATTTTAGAGGTTCATTGCTTTAGAATATGGAAATGGGTTGCTTACCATTTTGCTTAAATTATTGAGATTTAATTTTTTGTTCTTTTACATGTACATATGTATATGTACATATGTGTCTGTGTACAAGTGCTTGTAGGCATGTGTGCACATGTGTGTGGAAGCCAGAGAACAACTTTAGGTGTTATACCTCAGTTGTTTATCTTGACTTTTTGAGATGGGTGCTCTCACTTTTCTGTAGCTCACCAACCACAGTAGGTGAGCCCCAGGGATCTGCCTGCTTCTGCCTCTCCAATAAAGAGACTACAAGTGCATACCATCATGCATGGAATGGATTAAGAAGATTGAATTCAGGTCTTCTTGTTTGCAGGCATACACTTTGCCAACTGAATTATCTTCCAAGTTCTATTTTTGAGATTTTAAACACTGTTATTTCTACATCACCCTTAAAGTTACTGTATATTATTAGTATTGATTGCTTCCCAAAGAGCAAAATAGAACTCAGGGCCCTGCTTCTATCTCCGTTTTTCTGGATGGATTTAAGAAAGTCTCTTAAATACGTTTGAAGTTCCCATGGTGAAAAACGGAAATCATAGCTCTTGTCTTGTTTCCTGCAGAGTACTTACTAAAACTGATGTGATTTAAAGTAGATTTCATTTACTTAAAAATAAGACCTTAGCAGTAAAATAGTTTGTATATTCACCATATCACATAAGCACACAGTAAGTTATTTTATGGATAATTCAAATATTTTGATAAATCTACATTATAAAAATAAAGCATTTGTTTTGTGATCCACCAACACTTAAATTGACCCTTTGTTCAATTTCCCAAGTCAAATGAACCTGATTAGAGTGTTTTAAATGTCTTTTGTAGTTCATCAGGTAATTAGTACTGATGGATATCGAATAAATGTATAACAATTTAATTCAAATATTTAAAAGCTTTTTAATTCTAAAGGGGCTTAGTATGAATGTGGCCAATGAATTAAAATAGTCTTCTCTTTGTAAGATTTTAGCATTATTCGCTCTTTTAAGTTTAAACAAAGTGATTAAAACAGACTTTAATATATTTTATAACCAAGGATACCTATTGATCCAACCTTGTGCCTAAGAACAGCAACAGAAAATATATTAAATGTGACAATGATAATTTATATTCAAATTCAAAAGATGTTTAAAAATTCAGGATGAAAGTAACCTTACTTTTCTGTATTAGGAAAGTATTTATTAAGGAAATTATGAGAGGTTAGAGAGATGCTCACTGGTTAAGAGCACTGGCTCTTCTTCCAGAGGACCTGGGCTTGGTTCCCAGAAACCATATGGTATCTCACAACTGTCTGTAATTCCCGCTGCAGGGGAGCCAATTCCCTCTTCTGGTCTCCATGGTCACTGCATATACCTAGCTCACAGGCATACATGCACGCACAAAGATCAAACACATAAAATAAAATAAAATAAAATAAATGTTTATAAAAAGAAAGTAATGAAAAATGTTCAGTACACTGATCACCAATGAAATTAATCTGAAAATCCCAAGATTATGCCATCACTACAGTAAAAATAAATAAATAAATAAATAAATAAATAAATAAATAAAGGTAAGGAGTACTAATGAGGATGAGAGAAGGGGAAACATTGCATTCTGTTTACAGAAATGTGAGTTAGTACAATCATTACAGAAAACAGCATAGAAGTCTTCAAAAAAAGCTAGATCTACCACATTATTCAGTTATTTTCTCCTGAGTATATATCCAAAGAAGATGAAAGAGATTTATGAACTGTTGTCAAAGAGATATATGAACTCTTAGATTCATTGCAACACTACTTACAAAAGCTAAGAAATGGAAATAGCATGAGAATCCATCAATTGAGGAATGAGCAAAGAAAATGGAGACATAAGCAGAATGAAATTCTGTTCAATCATTAAGGGAATGAAATTTTGTCATTTTCAAAAATGTATATATAATTAGAAATCATTATACTAAATGAAATAATGCAGATACAGAACGGCATGTATCACATGTTTTTATTCATATGTGGAAAAGAAGAAAATTGCTTCTGTGGAGATTGTGAGTAGCATGGTGGTTGCCAGCGGCTGGTGAAAGTGGGAGGGGTGTAGGATGGGGAATGGCACAGCAGTTTGCACTAAGTGGTATTCTACTTAGCTTTCAGTTGCTATGATAAACACAATGATTATAAGCAACTTGTGAAGAAAAGAGCTTATTTCATTTTCTAGCTTCAAGTTCATTATTAGGAGAAGTCAGGGCAAGAGCTCAAGGCAGAAAGAGGCAGGAACTAAAGCAGAAACCATGAAGGAATGGTGCTTACTGGCTAGTTCCCCACAGCTTGCTCTATTTGCTTTTTAAATGAAAGCCACACAGGGGTGGCAGCAACAGCAGTGGGCTAGGCACTTCCAAATCAATAATAAATCAAGAAAATGCCTACATAGACTTGACTACAGGCCAGTCTGATAAAGTCATTTTCATAATTGAGGCTTCCTCTTCTCAAATGACTCTAGCTTGTATCAAGTTGAAAAAAAAAATAAAACAGAACTGTTAAGTAAGAACAAGACTTTCAATCTGTTTTTGCACACTTCAGATGACAATAGATGATAATAATAATGAATTATACATTAAAAACATTACAGCTGAAGTACTTGGGAGACCAGGTCCAACCCCTTGTCTTGTCAGCATAGTAGAGCTGGCTCGGGTAGTGGGGGCGTGAGAACAGGAAAATTATCCCTCCAACTCATCTGGGAAAGGCAGGAGACCTACTGAGCTTCTACCCAGGCCCAGATCCAGAGCTCTGAGCTGACCAACTCCAGCATCCAAGCCATCTGTGTGTACTGCATATGGGATCTCCAATGGTACAGGCATCAACAGTATATCTGAGAGAAGTCCAATGAACATTTGCAAGTAAAGCTGTATGGGCAAATACTATGACACAGTGGAGAGATGTATTTATTTTATGTTAATTTTTGTTTTCTTTTGGGGAGAGTTAGCAGTGGTGGAGGGTGGCTGTAAGGGGATGGGGAGAGGGATCGGATTGGGACACATGATGCAAAATTCACAAAGAATCAATACAAATTTTAGTTAAAAAAATCTAGGCAGGTTTCTGTTTATATTCCAAAGAAATGATAAATGTTTGGGTAAATATATTGGTCTTGATTGAAACATATACAATATATACGTGAATCAAAAACAGTAATTGAATATGCATTACTTTTACTTTTTGTGTACTAGTTAAAATAAATATAATTGATAACATTTAAAAATTTATTAAGCAAATTAAGTATTATTATCATGAGAATTAAAGTATAATAAATCTATATCCATTATAGTGTGTAAATCAAATAAGCATAATCCAAACAGCATTTTTACAGCTTGGTCTCTGGCCTGTTTTCATTATTTTACTTTTCAATATTTCAGTTTCCTCATTTATAAAATAAACTTTATCATATGAATGTAATGCAACATTTTTGGGTCCAAAGGATATAATGCATGCACTATGGAGTAAATTATTCTTCTAAAATTCATATATCGAAGCCCTTACCTTAAATTGTCTCTACATATTAAGAACACTTTAAATTTAAATGAATTCATGAGGATGGAATCATAATCTGATAAATTTGGTGACTTTATAAGAAGAGGAAGGACAAATGCATAAACAAAAGGTCTTGTAAGCAGAGACAACTAACATGGCTATCAATAAGCCAAGAAAAGAGAACCCAGAATGTAATTTACTGTGGTGACATATTGAACTTGGACTCACAGCCTGTAAAATTGTAAGAAATAAAAGTCTGCTGTTTAAACCATCCAACTGTGGCATGTTGTTACAACAATTTTAGTAAACTACGACAGAGGCTACGAAGTCAGGTGTTCCTGTAACACAGTAAAAAAACCTGTGAAAATGGTTTTGGGTGTAGGAAGCTGGAGGAATTTTGAGGTTAATGTTATTCTGGCTCTCCAAATTGTCATGAATTGAATGTTGGTAAACTTAAAAAACTGCAGGCAACTAAGCAATGCTGAGAATAAGAGTAATAGTCTTCCCCAGGGAAGACATACTAATTGATTATCCAATACAAAATGGTCAGCCTTGAAAAATATACATATAAGCAACATCATGTGGACTGAACAAGATATATTTAGGAATAAATATGTATACGTTCACGATAACAATTAATGAAGACAAGAGGCCATGAACTTGAAACAGAGTAAGTGGGGTTTCTGGAAGGGTATGAAGTTAGGAAAGGAAGGGGATAAATGATGTAATTATACTATAATCAAAATTAAAATAAATCAAAAAATAAAAAGTTGAGGGTGTTGAATATTTTTCGGTTGAACAGTCTCAGATGGAAAATGAGGAGAAAGTTATTGGAAATTGGAAGAAATATGATCATTGTTCTAAAGTATCCAAGAGTTTGGCTAAGCAGTATTGTAGTTTTATGGAAGACAGAATCTGTGAACAATAAAAGTAGTTATCGAGCTTAAATTTCTTTTAAAAATATCTCTTCTATTTTGAAATCATATCATAATGTTACACAGTTATCCATTCCTCCAAACCCTCCCATGTACTCTTCCTTTCTCTCTTTCAAATCCATAGCCCTTCCCCCATTACTTGTTGAGATATATATCTATGTCTATATCTATATTCTTAAAGACATAAATACAACCTGCCCATTTTGTATGGTGTGCAGGAGAAATTGTATTCCTCAGGGAAGAGCATAATAGTTGGTTTTCCAATACTAAATGATCAACCCTGAAAACATATACATACAAGTAACAATATATTCCTTTAAAAAATTTCCTTTTTCTGCTGATAACCTGACCCATTCTAGGCAAGCAATTTCTCTTAAAGCTGTATCTCCACCTCTAGCCCAGCTGTGGAGTTTTTTAAGCAAAGGTTTGAATGAATGGATTGTTTGTACCAGATTGCTTATGTATAGTAACACACAAAAGAAGAAAGATGAATTGGATGTGAAATAATGTAAACAAGCAGAAAATGTTCAGTCATTGGAGGCCAGGAATAGAATGCTGTTGTCTGAATTGTGTGCCCCCAAATAAATTTAAACCTTATACCCAATCTGACTATATTTGAATATAAGATCTCTAGAGGGTAAGAAAGGTTAACTGATATCATAAAAGAAGGGTCTGCATTCAGGTGTGGTAGTGCGTGCCCACAATCCTGAACCTCAGGAGGTTGAGGCAGGAAGATCATGGGTTCCAACCTAACCCACGGTTACATACAACATGTCTCGAGTAAATAAATAAGTAAATAAGTAAATATAAGTGGAGCCAGATCTGATATGGTTGGTGGCTTAACAATAACAACAAGAGGGAACTTTTTCTGATGTTCATGAGTTAATACCTAAGAATGAAACTTCCCTTGTTTGTACCTTGCCCTTGGAGATAATGTCCAAAAATGTGAGAAATGGCCTCTTTTCATTTAAGATATTCAGTCTATGGTATCGTCTGTAGTGGAAGAAGAGAACAATATCATTTAAAAGCCTTGGGATAGAGTGGAATTCATCTAAGTAGTCATACAACACCTATGAATCAAGTAATGGGGTAAATATTTACCACATTTTGAAATGGCAAACTGCCTTGAAGCATTAGCTAATTTTTTTCTCTCATTAATTTTATAATTTTAATTTAGTGTGACTGGTTCATTGTTATGACATACACTGGGATATTTCAGCACATGTATACAATCTTTAATGATCAGATTATGGTAACTGACATTTTAATCATCTCATATGTTTATCAATTCTCTGTGTTGGTAATGTTCTGAATCCTCCTCCCCAGCAATTTTGAAATACACAATTGTTCTCAGCCACAGTTAGCCCATTGCCATGTAGAACATTACAACTGATTCCTTTTGTCCATCAGCATCCCATTTCAATTAACCATCTGAATGGTATACACTTTTCAGAATCTGCTAACCACTATTTGTTTAGTTTTACAAATAAGTTATTCATCATATATTATATGTGAGTGTTTTGCAAGCATGTATGTATGTGTACCATGCACCTGCTTGGTGTTCACAATGGTCAAAAGGGTTATCAGATCCCTTGGAATGGGAGTCACAGATGGTTGTGAACTTCTGTGGATTCTGGGAATTGGGCCTGGGTTATATGCTGGAGTAACAACTGCTTTTAGCTTTTTAGTTATTGCTCTAGCTCCATAGTAACCCCCATTCTATTCTGTATTTCTTTTAGGTCAACACTTTAAAATTCTCATGTAAGGGAAAATAGATACTTTCTGTTTTTCTGTGTTTGAATTATTTAGCATTCTGTCCTCCAGTTCTACTTATATTGTTGCAAATTGCAGAATTTAATTATTTCAAAGGCTGGATAACATTCCATGGAGCAGTACTCCTTTTAAAAATTAAATTACTATTACTAGTATATTGCAATGTTATAGAGTTGTATAGTATAACATATTACTATTTGTTACAATAGCAGCATCATGAGAATACTTGTATTTCTTAGCATGATATACTTATATTACTTTAATAATTAATATCAGTGTTACTGTTAATTTAATTTGGTCTTATTTCGGTCAACTCTTTTTAGCTTAAGACTCTATGTATACTTAAAAACAGTAAGACTCTAGTTTGTTAAATGTGTTAAATAATTTTGTCAGTGATAGCAGGTCTATAGTAACTTTTCATCCAGTCTCCCTACTAGACAAATCCTTAAGTATACTAACATACACAGTTAAGAAAAAAAATCACTGGAAACTGTGATTGGGCTGAAATAAAATGAAAGAAAATTAAATCCATGTACTTCCAGCATTTGTAACTTCTATAGGTAAAAGTAAGTTCAAGTTTAGAGCATTTATTATTCTTTTGGAAACTATTAGTAATGGAAATATACTCTTTCACAGGTATCAAGGTTACATCTATACATACCGAGTGTCCCAGACAGACACAGGTTCTTGGAGTGCTGAGGTACAGCTCTTTTATTTACTTTTACTTCTCTGAGTATCAGAAAAGTGCTTGAAATTTAGGTTGGTGAAATCTTCTCAACAGTATGATTATATGTCATCCAGTGCTAAGTTACAAGGCACAGAGTTTGAACAAAGAGGCATTTCCAATCACTCAAGCAATTTATGCTGCTCTGTGCATAGGCAAGACTCTCAAAAGAGCTACTTTAGAGGCCTCTGGATAGCTGGAATAGAGAAGAGGGGAAATTGTAGTTTATTTTTTTTTAAATAAAATTGTTCTCTGAGAATTTCATACATATATGCACAATGAATTCTTACCTACTATTGTAGTATTTTAAAGGGATATTTTGTAGAATACTAGTCCTTTTCAAACTTGGGACTCCCTAGGAAGGAGGTTGCAGAAGGAGAGAGGAGGTAAGTGGGTGTATTTCTGGGTACCTATCTTGGTTTCAATAGGTAAGATCGCTTTAGTTTTCCTTATGAACTAGGACTTTGAATAAGACTTATGCAGAATGAAGGTTCCTTCTGGCTTTGAAATATTTGGACACCATTGTGTCAGTCCAAGAAATGAGTGAAATTTTTCTACAGATCAGGCTGGTATAGAACAGCCCATTTCCTGTTTTCACTCTCTTTAGATGTCTCTCTGCTTGCCTTTCTGAGTGAGGAATGATCATCTAACCCAGGGTCCTCCTTCTTGCTTAGCTTCTTTAGGTATACGGATTTTAATATGTTTATTTTATATTATATATTTAATATCCACTTAAAAGTGACTATATACCATGTGTGTCTTTCTGTTTCTGGGATACCTCACTAACAATGATCTTTTCTAGTTCCCACCATTGGGTTGAAAATTTTATAATTTCTTTGTTTTTAATTGCTGAGTAGTATTCCATTGTGTAAATGTACCACAATTTCTGTATGCTTTCCTCAGTAAGGGATATTTGGGTTGTTTCCATGTTCTGGCTATTATGAATAAAGCTGCTATGAACATGGTTGAGCAAATGTCCTTGTTGTGTACTTAAGCATATTTGTCCAGGAGTGGTATAGCTGGAATTTGAGGAAACACTATTCCTAATTATTTAAGAAAGTGCCAGACTGATTTCCAAAGTGGTTGTACAAGTTTACATTCCTACTAGTAATGGAGGAGGGTTCCCCTTTATCCACATCCTCTCCATCATGTATTGTCACTTGAGTTTTTGAACTTAGCCATTCTGATGGGTGTAACGTGAAATCTCAGGGTCATTTTGATTTGCATTTCCCTGTTAGTTATGGATGTTGAGCATTTCTCTGCCATTCAACATTCCTATACTGAGAATTCTCCATTTAGCTCTGTACCACATTTTTAAATTGGATTATTTGATTTGTTGCTTTTTAAATTCTTGAGTTCTTTATGTATTCTGGATATTAGTCCTCTGTCAGTTATAGGGTTGATGAAGACTCTTTCCCAGTCTGTAGACTCTTGTTTTGTTCTGATGACAGTGTTCTGTGCTTTACAAAGCTTTTCAGTTCCATGAGGTCCCATTTATTGATTGTTGATCTTAGAGACTATGCTGTTGGTGTTCTTTTCAGGAAGTTGTCTCCTGTGCCAATGAGTTCAAGACTCTTCCCCACTTTTTCTTCTAACAGATTTAGTGTGTCTGGTTTTATGTTGAGGTCTTTGATCCACTTGGACTTTAGTTTTGTGCAGGGTGGTAAATATGGATCTATTTGCATTTTTTACATGTATTCTTCCAGTTCGACCAGCACCTTTTGTTGAAGACAGTCTCTTCTTTCTATTGTACAGTTTTTGCTCCTTTGTCAAAAATCAAGTATATGTAGGTGTGTGGGTTTACTTCTGTGTCATCTATTTGATTGCATCATTCTGTTCCTATGCCAGTACCATGCAGTTTTTATTACTATTGCTCTGTAGTACAATTTGAGATCAGGCAAGGAGATACCTCCAGATGATCTGTTGTTGAACTGGATTCTTTTGGTAATTCTGTGTTTTTCTGTTTTTCCATATGAAGATTAGAATTTTTCTTTCAAGGTCTGTAAGGAATTGTGTTGATATTTTGATGGAAATTTCACTGAATCTGTAGATTGCTTTTGGCAGAATGGCCATTTTCACTGTTAATCCTACCGATCCATGAGCACGGGAGATGTTTCCATCTTCTAATATCTTCTTTCAATTTCATTCTTCAGAGACTTGGAGTTTTTTTTCAAACAGCTCTTTCACTCACTTGGTTAGAGCCACATCAAGGTACTTTATGTTATTAGTGGCTATTGTGAAGGGTGTAGTTTACCTAATTTCTTTCTTGGCCCTTTTTTCTTTTGCATACAGGAGGGCTACTGATTTTTTTTAAGTCAATTCTGTATCCAGCAACTTTGCTGAAGGTGTTTATCAGCTGAAGGAGTTCTCTGGTTGAGCTTTTGGGGTCACTCATGTGTACTATCACATCACCTGCAAATAGTGATACTTTAACTTCTTCCTTTCTGGCTTGTATCCCCTTGGTCTGCCTTAGTTGTGCTATTGCTCTAGGTAGGACTTTAAGTACTATGTTGAAGAGATATGGAGAGAATAAACAGCCTTGCCTTGTCCCTGATTTCAGTTGGAATGATTTAAGTTTCTTTCCATTTATTTCAATGTTGGCTATAGGCTTGCTATGTATTGTCTTTACTATGTTTAGGTTTGTGCCCTGTATCCCTGATTTCTCCAAGATTTTAAACATGAATAGGTGTTGGATTTTGTCAAACGATTTCTTGCCATCTAAGGATATGATCGTGTGGCTTTTCTTCTTCAGTTTGTTTATGTCGTGGATTACATTGATGGATTTCCATATATTGAACCACTCTTGCATGCCTGGATGAAGCCTACTTTGTCATGGTGGATGATAGATTTTATGTGTTCTTGGATTTAGTTAGCAAGTATTTTATTGAGTATTGTTGCATTAATGTTCATAAGAGAGATAGGTCTGAAGTTCTTTTTTTTGTTGGGTCTTTGTGTGGTTTAGGTATCACGGTGACTATGGCTTCATAGAATGAGTCTGCTAATGTTCCTTCTGTTTATATTTTGTGGAATAGTCTGAAGAGAATTAGAGTTAGCTCTTCTTTGAAAGTCTAATAGAATTTTGCACTGAAACCATGTAGTTCTGGCTTTTATTTTTTTTGGCATGAAGATTTTTGATGACTGCTTCTATTTCCTTGGGGATATAGGACTATTCAATCTATTTACCATATCTTGATTTAATTTTTTTAAATGAAATCTATCCAAAAATTGTACATTTCATTTAGATTTTCAAACTTTGTGGCATATAGGCTTTTGTAGTAAGACCTAACGTTTGCTTGGATTTCTTCAGTGTCTGTTCTGTACCCCTTTTTGTTTCTGATTTTGCTGGTTTGGATAGCGTCTCTCTGCATTTCTGTTAGTTTGTCTAAGGGTTTGTCTATTTTATTTGTTTTTCTAAATAACCACCTCTTGCTCTCTCTCTTCTTTGAATTGGTTTCTTTGTTTCTAATTCATTGATTTCAGCTCTGAGTTATTTGCTTCTTTTTTCTAGGGATTTTATGTGTGCTGATTATTTGCTTGCATGAGATGTCTGAAACATTTCTCTAGAAGCACTTAGTGCTATGAACTTTCCTCTTAGCACTGCTTTAATTGTGTCCCATAAGTTGGGTAAGTTGTACCTTCATTTTCATTGAATTTTAGGAAGTCTTTAATTTCTTTTTTCATTTCTTCCCTGACTAAGCTGTCATTGAATAGAGAGTTGTTTAGTTTCCATGTGTATGTAAGTTTTTTGCTACTTGTGCTGTTGTTGAGGTCTAGTTTTAGGCCATGATGATCTTATGGGATATGAGGATTTATTTTCATCTTCCTGTATCTGTTGAGGTTTGCTTTGTTCCTGACTATATGGTCAAATTTTGAGACGGTTCCATGAGGAGCTGAGAAGAAGTTACACTCTTTTGAGTTTCGGTGAAAAGTTCTGTAGACATCTATTAGGTCCATTTGATTTAGGACCTCTGTAAGTGTCATTTTTTTCCTTATTTGGCTTCTGTCTAGGTGCTTTGTCCCTTGGTCAGAATGGAGTGTTGAAGTCTCTCACTATTAATATGTTGGGATCAATGTATGAACTAAGCTTTAACAATGTTTCGTTTATAAATATAGGTGCTCTTGTATTTAGGGCAGAGATGTTCAGGATTGTGATGTCCTCCTGCTGGATGTTTACTTGGATGAGAATGGAGTGCCACTCCTTATCTTTTTTGAGTAATTTTGGTTGAAAGTCTATTTTATTAGATATTAGGATAGCTACCCTAGCTTCTTTTCTATGTCCATTTCCTTGAAAATATTTTTCAGCCCTTTACTCTGAGGTTGTGTTTATTTTTGTTGTAGAGGTCTGTTTCTTGAATGCCACAGAATGTTGAATCCTGTTTCCTGTTAGTCTGTGTCTTTTTATTGGAGTGTTGAGTCCATTGATGTTGATATATAATAGTAACCAGTGAAGGTAAGTTACTTTTATTGTGGAGTTAGTGGTGTTACTGTGTTTCATTTCTTGTTTTCTTTTAATTTTTTGTTGTTTTTGTGAAGTTATCTATATCCTGTGTTTTCTTGGGTGTATTCGTTTTTGTTGTATTGGAATTTTCCTTGTAGTATCTTCTGTAGGGCTGGTTTGCTGTGATGATATTGTTTAGTTTAATCATGGAATATTTTGTTTTCTCGGGCTATGTTGATAGAAAGCTTTGGTGTGTATAGTAGTCTGGGTTGTCATCTTCTGTGGTCCTTTAGAGTCTGCATGACATGTTCTCTGGCTCTTCTGGCTTTCATAGTTTCTGTTAAGAAGTCTGGTGTGATTATATTTTACTTGGCCTTTTTCTCTTGCTGCTTTTAATATTTTTTCTTTGTTCTGTAGATTTAGTGTTTTGACTATTATGTGCAGTGAGAAATTTCTTTTCTGGTCTTCTCTATATGGTGTTCTGTAGGTCTCTTGTATGTTTATGGCCATCTCTATCTTCAAGTTGGGAGAATTTTATTCTTTGGCATTCTTGAAACTATTTTCTGGACCTTGGAGCCTGGAATCTTCTTTTTCATCTATTCTTTTTATTCTTAGATTTCATCTTTTCATGGCATCCTTGATTTCTTAGATGTTTTGTGTTTGGAACTTTTCTGATTTTACTTTTTCTTTGAGAGAGATGTATCAATTTCTGCAACTGTATCTTCAGCACCTGAGGGTCTCTCTTCCATCTCTTGTATTCTGTTGGTGATGCTTACTTTTGTGGTTCCTGATCTTTTCTCTAGGTTCTCCAGCTCCAGGGTTTGTGTTCTCTTTATTGATTCTAATTCTGTTTTCATGTCTTGTACCATTTCCTTTATGTGTTTGGATGTGGATTCCTGTCTTTCCAATATATATATATATATATATATATTGTTCATTTCCCCTCTATATGTCTCTACTTGTGCCTCTATTTGTTTGGCTCTATTTCCTTGTATTTCTTTGATAGCTTTGTTCGTTTCCTCTTTATGTTCCTCTAATAACTCTATAAGCACATCTCTGAGACCATTTTCCTGTGTTTTCAATGAATTAGTATATCCATTGATTTTTGGAGTTGCTGGTTAAACCACGATATCCTGATATTTGTTGGATGTGTTTTTATACCAGCCTCTAGCCATCTTCTTATCTGTAACCTTTGCTGTTTGTTCCTGGAGTCTGTACTTCAGACTGGGTCTGTCTGTCTCTGGTGTCTGGAGTATTCTACAAGAAGATATGAGAGGTCCACTAGTTCAAGAGCGGATGTTGGTGTTTCAACTATAGTTAAGGGAGGAAGGTCGCAAGTACATGTGAGTAAGCATGGGCGTGTGTGTGGAAGTTTGCCTTGAAGGACAGGGTGCTACAGCTTGTAGATGCCTGGAAGGGTTGAGCTTAAGCACAGGAGGGGGTTCTGGGGCTGTTTGCATGCGCAGGTACCCTGAATAACTCAGTGGCCTACAGGCCTATTGTAGTGTC
>CM053742.1:99523966-99598815 GCA_028658305.1 Pachyuromys duprasi
TGTTGTGTACTTGAGCAACTTTTGGATATATGCCTAGGAGTGGTATAGCTGGATCTTGAGGTAGCAGTATTCCTAATTGTCTGGTTTCCAAAGTGGTTGTACAAGTTTGCATTCCCACCAACAATGGAGGAGGTTTCCCCTTTCTCCTCATCCTTTCCAGCATGTGTTTTCACTTGAGTTTTTGATCTTAGCCATTCTGATGGGTGTCAGGTGCAATCTCAGGTTTGTTTTCATTTGCATCTCTCTGATGGCTAAGGACATTGAGCATTTCTTTAAGTGTTTCTCTGCCATTCTGTATTCCTCTACTGAGAATTCTCTGTTTAGTTCTGTACTCCATTTTTTAATTGGATTGATTGATTTGTTCCTTTTTCAACTTCTTTAGTTCTTTATATATTCTGGATATCGGCCCTCTGTCAGATATAGGGTTGGTGAAGATCCTTTTCCAGTCTGTAGGCTGTCGTTTTGTTCTGGCAACAATATCTTTTGCTTTACAGAAGCTTTTCAGTTTCATGAGGTCCTATTTATTGATTGTTGATTTTATACCCTGTGCTGTTGGTGTTCAGTCAGTATGTTTTAAGAGGTAAAAGAGTATAAGTATCATTCTCGGAAAAGACCCATAGCTCCAGATATTTTGGTTCTGTTGTTTTCCTTGTGGAGCTCCAGACCCTTCCAGGTCTTACTATCTCCACCTTCTTTTATAAGATTCCTTGTACTCTGCCCAAAGTTTGGCTATGAGTTTCAGCATCCACTTTAATGTCCTGCTGGGAAGAGTCTTTAAGAGTATAAGTGATAGGCAGCTATGCATTTACATGTGTTTTTTTTCTTTTTTTTCATTAATTCAATTTATGTCTGGGTCATAGTTCCCTACTTATTCTCCTCTCATTCCCACCCTCCCTCCAACATCCCTTCTCCCCTATCGCTCAGAATAGGGGAACCTCCCTAACCTGACACCCCAACTCATCTATTCACCTGAGGACTAAGTTCCTCTTCTTCTCCTGTGGCCTGGTAGGGAAGTCCCATCAGGGAATGAATGTGATTAAAAAAAAAAAAAAAACAAGCAGGCAGCATAGTCCATGTCAGAGATATCCCCCACTCCCCTAATTACTGGGTAGATACAAAGCTGAAGATGCCCATGGGACTTATTTTCTTGGGATCTGTGCATGTATGTCTATCCTGTACTATGTGACTAAAATCCACTTATAAGTGAGTATATGACATGTGTGCCTTTCTGGGGCTGTGTTACCTCATTCAGGATGATCTTTTATAGTTCCATCCATTTGCATGCAAATTTCATGATTTCCTTGTTTTTAACTTAACAATCAGCTTTTAGTTTCTCTGTAGTAGTTTCTGTTTTGAAATGATGACAGGGGACAGGTTGTTTGTTTGTTTGTTGTTGTTTTGGTTCCTCAGCCTTTTTATTAATGACATGTAAGACATAAGTTTTTTTTTTATGTTTAACTGCATCTCCTCTGTTGTTGATTTCATTGTGGGTAATGGCCTGTACACCTTTAGAGGTTCAGGATGTATGATGGGTAGCAGTCAGGAAGGGCAGGGCTGCGTGCAAGAGCTTGTACAAACTAATGTTACTCTTGGGAGTACTGAAGTGACAGCTCATTAGCTCCTCTTGCAGAGAAATTCAGTCAGGCAAAGTAAGTTCTTTGGATGTTGTTTTCCTTTCTTCCTTATGTTTTCAAATATTTGAGCAAGTTACACAAATCTTACTTCTCTCAGCACCCATCTCACATCTTATAAGTCTTTTAAAAAGTATTACGAGGCAAATAAATAATGTTTTTGGTCTTTTATTTTTCCAGACAGCACCTGGGGTACATAAAAGATTTTTCCGGAAAATAAAAAATCTCATTTCAGCATTTCAGAAGCCAGATCAAGGCATTGTAATACCTCTGCAGTATCCAGTTGAGAAGTCCTCGGCTAGGAGTACGCATGGTACCGCAGGTGTGTCTAACTGCTCAGTTTTGAAAGAGTTGGAAAGTTTAGGATTAGGTGGTCAACATATTCATGACAGCATCATAAGCAGGAAGAGTCATAAGAAAAATGCAGCAAGGAGGTAGCTGTAGCTAGCAAATCAGATGAGAGGTAACTATGTGAAGGTGCATGATACTTTTAATAAAACTTTAGAACTATAGAAAGTTTATGAGTCTAGGATATTTTAACCTCTTTATTTCTATTTTATTCTCCTTACTGCTTTCTTTGTAGATAGTAAACACCATTTTACATCAGTAATCTGTGCACATATGATTTGAAAGAGAGGATAGTTCAGGGAATATGTGGTCTGTCTCTTTTTGCTAATTAAACAACCTCCTTTGCCCTTTTGGCACAGAAAGGCTATTGCTAGCTTAGTTCTTATGATCCTTACTTCTGAACTGATGGTGTTTGAATGAATGGATGAAATTTTACAGTAGCAAAGGAAATCAAATTAGCAAACTTGTTTGTTTTACTGGCATGCATTATTCTCTTGAGCAAAGCTATTTTTAGTGAATATGTTGAGCTAAAGAGTGAATACCAGCCAATGCTGTCTCTAATGTTCTTTTATGAAAATGGTTAATATTTTGTTTTGTCTGAGAGATGAACCTTGATTGATAGAGTTAATATATATGATAAAATGAGTTTTCATAATTCTTATGAAAGAGAACCAGGCTCAGGCATAAATTGATAGACTCAAATGTATATTAAATTAACAAATAGCCTTTGAAATAAAAATAATGCAAATACAACTTCAATTTAGAAAGCAGCCAACTTTCCTTCCTGTCCAATAGTCTATTCTTTATGACAGAGTTTTAAATAAGAGCTGCTCAGGGCATAGCACTGGGGTGAATATTACAAATTCGAGTTAAACTATTATTTTAATACTGTACAAAATTGTCTTGATTTTTGCTATTCTTTTTCTTTAGGGAGAAAAGAGTCTGATGTCTGCCTGAAAGCACCATGAAGAAGAATAACTCACCCTGTACTTTATTGTCAATAATTTAAGTATGTGCCAAGTCTTGTATATTGTAGACAACACAGTTCAGTGAACTGCAAATGCCTTTTAAACATGATGCTAGTCCTGTAATAGGAACATCTTGCCTAATGTCCAAGCTGAAAGTGGATGTGGTAGGCAACAAGTGCTTTAAAGTGAGGATTGGAAAACAAAATCCCTTAGGGTATTTTTCGCTACTGTATTTACAAATGAGAAACAATTTAAAAGCACAATGAAGACTTTACAAAAGATTAATGTCAACTCTTGCCAAATGTAAATAAAAATAATCTTTTTTTTTGTCAAAAGCAACATTTCTGTGTATTTGATAGCTACTGATTTGCAAGCATCTTGCTTGTCTTCCTGGCTAGGTGCCTGAGGCTTTTTTTTGGGATTTATGAAGTTCTGTGCTAAAAGAAGTACCAGATAAAGAGAAAAAGGTATTTGTTTAAATCTGAAATCGACCTTCTTGCCTATAGTTATTCTGCCACGACAGTTAAATCTTTGGACCAGTGGGGTGTGGTAGGGCATACTTTTCATTCCAATACTTGAGAGGTGGAGGCAGGGTGATCAGGAGTTTAATATCATTTGGCTACAGGAGACCCTGCTTCAAAAACAAAGCTCACAAACCAATTGGAATGTACAAGCCTGTGTTTGACAATAGGCTCCAAATGTTTATTGCATTTGATGCTGCAGATTTTGAGATTATGTTAGAGATCTGATGAAATGATGAAACACATTTTTCTTTTCACACATCTCTTCCCTAGTTGTTTCTACTACAAGCAAAAATTTATTTGGAAGGGAACTTTCTTTGGCTGCATCTCATGACCAGCTGAGTTATAATTAGATGACCCCACAAAAGCTTGTGGTTTCATTAACTTTTACCAATTCTAAGTAATTGAAACCTAAGTAAGAGTTGTATTGTATGCAGCATTGTCTTCTCACATTTATATTTTCATGGCTTTTATGATTGATGGTTTGCCAAGTTACTTCAGGGCTCACAGAATTCATTTACTCAATGAACATAATAGGACACTGGAGGCAGAGAAGGTTTCTTGCCTTCAGGCAGTTCACTGTCCATTTGAACAGAAAAATAGTAAAAGCAGTAAAAACAATAAAAAGAAAATTTTAGAAACAATGATGACTATAAAAGTTGATATGTACATAAGTGAGGTTCCCGATATGTAGGTATGTTTGCATATAGTGTTATGATGAATCAGCACAACATTCTGCTCCATAGTCTAACACATCCAATAAAACTAACACAGCAGAACTCTGGGCTTTCCCTGAATGTTGTGATCTCGGTTAAGAATGAGTAGATGGCTGAGAAACAGAGCTACTCCATGCATACTTGAATATTTAACATGGATGCTTTGAGGGTGGAAAGGTGGAGTGTGGCAACAGTGATGCACCGTGAGAAGCTTGCTAATTGTTGAAATAACATCATTAACTTGCAAGGAAATTAAGTAGTTTACTTTCAAGATTAAAAAATACATATATTTAAGTACTTTATTTAAAGATAGGATATCATATAGTCCAGGTTGATCTCCAACTTGCTGTGTACATGAGGAAGACCTTCAAGTTCTGATCCTCTGTTTTCACCTCCTGAACGCTTATATTGCAGGCAAATGCCACCACATCTGATTTATGCAGCACAGTGGCTTTAACCCAGGGCTTTGTGTGCTGAATAAGCACTCTACCAACCAAATTACATCCTCAGTCCCTAAAAATATTTTTAAAATTATTTGTTTAAATTTAGATTTCAGTGAATGTTTTTAACTCTCTGAAATCTGTTCATTCTGGAATAACTGAATATATGAGTGATATTTATGTATTCCTGTGTAAGATTCTTTTGAAAAATATTTTCTAAAATCATTAGTGGCCTCTCAGTTATAATAAAGTATTTGGAAGTTGTATATACTTGTTTTTAAATAGTCATTTAAAATACAGAAACAGTCTGGTCTACATAGTGAGTTTCAGCTCAGCAAGGACTACATAGAAAGACCCTGTCCCTGTCTCAAAAACAAAGAAACAAATAAAAAAATATAGAGACAGTTACTGTTAATAAATTAAAGCATTTACAAAAATTACCTTACCATATTGGAATGATTCCTTGGAAAAGTTAAGAACTTTTCTGATTTTACTATTGTCAAACTTTTCAGCCATGAGTTTCTGTCCATAGTCTATGGTTAGATTTTACTCATCAAGTTGATTACATTTTGTTTCTTTCAGAACATGAGTAACTTTGTTATTAAACACTATGTAACAGGGTAAATTTTACAGAAAGATCGTACCCTTGTTACATCTAAAATACGGTGGTAATCAGGTACACCTGTAAGGTGCCAAGTCAAGGTAGAAAAAAAAGCACATGCTGAATGAAAATGAAGACATGACCACTCCTAGGTATGGTTGAGGTGAGCAGTTTTATTGTAGGTATGAGGGCAAGAACAGCCAGAGGCACCTGGAAGAGTCCAGACTGAACAGTGCCATGAGAAAAGGGAAGAGAAGACACGCACACACACACAAAGGGACAGAGAGAGAGGGGGGAAGAGAGAGAGAGAGAGAGAGAGAGAGAGAGAGAGACAGAGAGAGAGAGAGAGAGAGAGAGAGACAGAGAGAGAGAGAGAGAGACAGAGAGAGAAGGGAGAGGGGAGAGGGGAGAGGGGAGAGAGCCAAGAGGGCAAAAAAGCCAAGGTCAAGACAGCCAGGAGCCAAGAGACTAAGAGAAGAAGCCCAAGAGAGCATTATCAAAATGGCTGAGGTTATATAGGAAAGAAAGTAGGGGGAAAGAAGCCAAGTCCCTCAGCTGGAGAGTTTTAGGGTAGGGTACCAGGTGAGAAGGGCTGGACAGAGCCACAGGTACTGAGTGAGACTTTTCCAGGATTTCTTTGGGATCTGACACAGGTATTACCAAGAATATACCTCTTTTTTTTTTCTGGGAATAGCTTAAGCTTTATTTATTGCTTGGATTTGAGCTCTTCCAGTTAGAATTTTGTTGAGTGCTTTCTTCCTATACTGGGTGCATAACTTTTCTCCCATTTTTCAGAATGTAGGCTTTCAATTACCCTAATGTATTATTATTATTTTCCCACAATCCCTCAGATTTTAATGTATCTAGCTTAACCCATTTTCTGGCATCTTCTAAAATCTTTGAGACTCTGTAGTGTTCTGGTGAGGATACCATGAAGACAAAGGAATTGCAATCATCCTTTGCAGCCTCCCCCACCATCTGACCCTAGCCTATCAAGTCTCATCAGGACTACCTGGATCTTCTTCCTCTGTGGCCTGGCAATTCTGCATCACCAGGGGGAAGTGATCAACAAACAAGCAACCAAGTTCATGTCAGAGACAACCCCTGCTCCCCTTACTCAGGGATACACATGGAGACTGAGCTGCCTGTGGGCTATATCTGATCAAGGGATCTAGGTCCTCTCCATACATCGTGAATATACCTCTTTTTAAAAAGTGTGTCAGTAAGATCACAGTACATATAACAGCTTATCAAATACTTGTCCATTTCTTCAGAAATTGTTCTTAGAAGCATAGGTCAGTAGGGAGACAAGCTTAGGCAATTGTCCGACTATGACAGGCAAAGAGTTCACAGGTAGAATAAATCTACAAAGGATATGTCTGATGAAGCCACCTGGCATAAATAAAGGGCGGGATAGAAGGTAATCTTTCTTTAGATAGAATGGATAATTTAAAAATGTGAGAACCATTTTAAAATCTGTTATGAATGTTATGACATTAGGCTATGTTTTATTTGATTCAATTTATTGAGCTCAGAATCCAAGGTCTATTAATAATAAAATCCAGATTTGCCCTTGAGTGTTTCAAGGTTACATGAAAACTGGTTTTCTTGTTAGGGCTCTATAAATTCAACTGTGTCACCTGTGTTTGCCCTTGCAGGAAATGGGATCTTATTATTTTTTCAGTTTGCGGCTAGGAGTGAAGTTAAACTATCCTAGTTTGGAGACTTTCATAATTTGGGGTCACTGGCTAAATTTGTAATAAAAAGTTGAATTCTTAGTAGGTCATTTGAGCCTGTGTGTGTGTTCCTGTTCTTGTGTGCATAGTTGTGGATGCCACAGGACAATCTCTCACTTGTAACCTTCTTCAGGCACTGTCTACCTTTTTCTTTCTGGCCTGGAGCTCACGAAGTAGGCTGTGCTGTCTGGTCAGGGAGCACCAGGAATTTCCTTGTCTTTGTTTCCCCAATGCTGGGCTTGCAAGTATGTGCTACCATGTAGCTATTAAAACAAAGCAAAGCAAGCAAGCAAACAAACAAAACAACCAATTATTCTTATTAATTCTTTGAGAATTTCATTTAATGTATTCTCAAACCACCCTTTCCATTCTCCCATTCCTTCCCATCCAATTATGAGATTTATTTTTGGTCCTTTTTTCTTTCCCCATCTAGTCCGGCATGTGTTGTCTAGTCAGTCTTGGGAGTGAGTCTCACCTTAAATTTCCAGCCTCCCCTACCCCTGTGTGTGTTGAGGGGATCAAATCCAGAGCCTCATGCTTTCACAGAAAATATTTCACTGACTGAACTGTTGTTCTTGCTTCTCCTTTGGTTTTTAAAATAACATGTTCTCATGTAACAAATGTGACAAATTGGATAGAAAGAACCCATCAACAAAACACACAGAACACACACACACACACACACACACACATACACACGCCTTGATGCCCCTCCTCAACCCCTAAAATTAAATTACCTTCTCACAAGAAGGTATGTGGTCATGTCATATTTTGTACTGGAGTGAGAGCAGGAATGCACGAGACCTGTATTTCTTTCCATTGTTGTGACTCATAATCCATGTGACCTTAGTAGTCAAGTCAATGTGATACCTTTATAGCACTTATCAAGTAGGAATAATTAAATCTTATTCATCTCACTGGATTATTGAAACACTAGAATTACATAACTTTAAGGTAGTAATAGTACAAAATATCTGCATACATACTCAAATACTAAAAAGTAAAGGTGAACAGTGAAGGAATACAGAAAAAGCTCTTATTTCCTGTACACTTAAAAAAAAAGGTGATCCTGCCTCCTTTTTTTTTTTTTTTTTTTAATGAGTGTCAGGTAGAATGTTGGATTTGAAAGAAATCCTCAGGTGAAACCAAAAAATTCCCTCCACTGTATTAACACTTTGTAACACGGCAAGGGTATTTTCTGCTTCCTCCCTCATTTCGTGTCCATATGTATGTTAGGTCCAAACTGGGCTTCTTAAATGTCAGCACCACTGACAATGTCTAAATTAGGGTCTGCCCTCAGCTTGATCTGGACTCTGAGTAAATAGAAGGTTTGATGGCAGAGCCTAAAATTTAGGCTTTTGAGCTTAGAATTAACATTCCTCAGAAACTAGTGAAGTGTGGGTTTCTGTTTGTATGGAAGAGCCATACTTGCCCTTACAGCTGACTACCTCTGGTAATGAAATATCTGGTTTTCATGCTAGCCAACTCCCCAACCTCCCACCCAGGCTCTTCTGATTCACAAATCTCCCTCACCACTTCTCTAACTCCTAGGCTCCTTTCCACCACAATACCCATCTCTTCAAAACTGACAAGGCTTTCTCTGCCCTTTGTTATTCTCTCGGTCTCTCAAGATATAGCTATGGCAGACTTAAATTTTTTTCAAATAAACCTTTCTTTCCATTCATGGAGTGGTCCAGTTTGGTGGTTTCACTGCACTCTTTTTTATAGTATATGTTATATATATATAATATCCTATATATGTATATGTAATCTGTAGTCTTATATGTATACATATAATATAATGCCATATATGCCAGTGAGACATCATATACAATCAACCAGTAAAAAAAGCAGCAGGGCATTTTGAAGTGCTGTAAATGACAAATTGCAGTAAGGAATGTTATACAGTATATGGATGCCATTACTATAAAGTCAAACATTTGAAGACCTATTGGGCAGATTTCCAAGTCTCATTTAGAAATGTCTTTGTATGAAATATAAGTGACAAATGCCAATTGTCATAGCCTGCTGTAAAAGGTCTATGTGGAGCTGCTGTTTCTTTTTATAGGCTGTCATGATCGTCACTCCTGTCTCCAAACATCCTCTTTTTGGCAACGCATTAAGACACCCGGGTCTTCTTGCTCTCCATCACCAGATATCCTGTTTATAATTTATTTTTCTTTATTGCTGAGGAAGGCACCGCAAAAAGAGAGCGAGCCTTTGGAAAAGCCATAACCGGGAGGCATTTAAGCTCACTGCAGCCACTCTTCTTTGTTTATTAGGTGGTCATTTGTGTCACCAATCTCTTTGTATGAAAAATAAAAATGAAAGGCCTTCGGACTGAGATTAGTGCCTTTCTGACTGCTACACCTGCATTTTCAAAATATTGTGGTCTTTTGTTCCCTGACAAGGAACCACTTTTCCTATCTCTGTTGATGACCAGACTGACTTGGGGATGCAGTTTGGCGCGTGAATAAAATGGGACACAACGTTCATTGCAATTTTATTTTTTAAAAATGAAATATTCAAAGTACTTTTCTTTCAAATATTGACACATAATGTTTAACTTTAAATATTTACAGCACGTTGTTGTGATGCTCTTGTAGAAAAATGCATGCTTCTGGCCTGAAAGCCAGAGCAAAATGCAAAGGACCATTGAACTGCAGCCAGAGAACACGAACCTGTACAGTATCCAGTCACTTTTCAGCACAGGAGAGCAGGAATACAAAATTGGAACCTATTATTTCCTAGCAACATGGCTCAGGCCATTATAACACAATTTTTAGTATGATTAGAACCTCTAACTGTTGTTACATAGAAACTGAAAGTCTTGGCATACACTGTAAACATCTTTACTTTTCATGAGAAAGTAAGCAGCTAAAAAGAGTACTTTTCTGACATAAACACTGTACTTCTCTTTTTCACCCTTTCTCTTACTGATACTTTTGCCAGAAGAACAGTAAAGATTTTGACACTGTCATGATTCATACACGTAAAATATTTTCAAGGACACAATCTGATATACTAACATTTATTTAAGAGGTTAAAGTCCACCACTAAATCTAAGGAGAGATTTTTAACTGCCAAACACATTTCCTTTGACAAATAATGTAAGATGACAACTGCCAAGACAAAATCCACAGCAAGTTTAACTCTAAGTATGTTCAGTTACTGTTACGAAGCAATTTCTTGTTACACACAGTAGTATATTTGGTCCTTAGCAGCTTTCACATGAAGGACACACTGAAATAAGTCACTGTTTTGTTGTTGAATTAGTTCTGTTTTTGTTTTGTTTTTCTTTCTTTTTTGTCATTTTGCTCTTTTTTTTTAAATTTTCAGAATAAAAAACCTTACAGAAGGCTGTGGAAGAGCAGTCTGAGATCTGAAATACTAGGCAGGTTGCTATGTATATGAGTTCCTCCAAGAAAACAAGAATAGTGCATCCAATTTCCCTATAAGCTATAATATATTCCATTGTCTCCAATTTTTCTTTAAATACTTGTTGATTATACTTCTGCTTTCATTGCAATTGAACTAAATTGCCCTTAACACAAATCTGCAGAAATGTAAAAACTTTGCTTGGACTCTCAGGTAAAGTTGCTGTGGGAACAGGTTTAGTGAGATATAAAGATTTAAAAAATTGCAGAAATAAGTGATAGGATGCCTGTTAACAATAATGAAACTAAAAATCTAATGAAAGTTATAGCGGAATTTTATACCTATGTAGGAAGTAGGTGAATTCCAAATTATACATTGTCAAGTTTTCATATATTTGGTTGTGTTATATATAAAACATTATGTATATGCAGTCTAAAGATTATAGATCTCCTAGATGAATTGATAATAAATGATACACTTATTTTATGGATTATTTTGTTGGGTTAAAAATAGAACATGTACTTATTTCTATGACAATTGTTTTGCTGATACAATGAATTGAACTTTATTTCTCTTTCCTTCCAAAACTGTGCTTCCAGTCAATAATGATTAGAATGATAACTAAAAATATATGCATTTAACTGTCTCTTAAATGTGAACTTTTCAGCTCATGTGCATCTCTAGACTCTACTGCAACAGTAAAACAAATTAAAACTAAAAAAGCACAAATGCAATGGGCCTAAAGAAATGAAGCAGTTATAGAGTATTTCCTGCATTTCTCCCAGAATGTTCCTCACAGGGGCATCCAATATTATTGTCATGTTAGCCTACTTGAGTGCTATGTAGTTCTGTTGTGTGAGCATCTGTCTTTTGTGTGTGATAAATTTCATGCATTTTCTCTTCAAAGCTGCAGTGTCATCAGGAAACACAAATGAATTGTTTTGTATTTAAACTTCAGAACTAAAACTCACTGAAAGCACTCTTTTTATCCTGCTAACAAAAACCAATATGCTTAATATTTCCATGTTCTTATTATGAAATGCCAAAATGTTTCTCTTAGATTTGCACCTTCTTAGTGCTAAAAACCATTTGGTTTTGCTTTTCCTCTTGAAAATGTTAGGAGTAGTAAAGAGAAAAATAATAGTGCAAGGCAGTATTAAAACCACAGCTGTAAGTGATAAAAAGTGCCTGTTCTGAATATAATACAAATATAACTTTAGGTAACCAAAGGCACAAACTAACTAAATATACATATTACAAACTAGAATTGCACACTTCAATGTAATTGCTATGAAGGAATAGCTCTAAATATTTGTTTCTAATGGATGTTTAAAACAGTTTGAACATGATACATCACTAGTGACTTGCAAAAGAGTGCAATCACTAAAAATAGAAGCAAAATAGACACCAATATTGACACATTGGGTTAGTGATAAAAATACACCACATTTAAGAATGCACTTTTATATACAGTTAACAAATTATTTTCCCATTGACTTAAAAGGGCAGAGGTTCTAGGAATTTAAGGTCTATTTTTAGGTTGGTGTGGAGGTATTCAAATTTTCAATGAGTTTTTGAAACTTTTCAGTATTCCATAGTGAATAAACACTGTACTGATGATACAAGTCTAAATCAGGAAAAACCCTATACTGGGATTTTAGTCTGGGTTAGCAATATATTGAGCTGGTATGCTTCCAATTACAAAGACAAATGATGAGTTCATCATGAATCCTCTTTCTCTCCCCCCCCCCATTTTCAGAGTATGTATAAGTGTGTGATGATCTGAACCTCAAGTTTTTAAAAATGAAATATTTTTAACACACCCTCCCCTACTATTTGCTGGGGTCATTTACCTCACCTTCATTCTTCTTTGTATAATAAGAGTCAGATCCTTTAAAAAAAATCATAACATGAGTCTGGATTCTGACTTTGCAGATTTCCAATGAAACTGTAATCACAAAGCAAGACAATGACCCCATATTGCATTTAGGTATTAGCTGGAAAGAATCTAAATGAACAGTCCATCATAAATTCTCCTTTACACATATCGAATGTTTGCTGGGTGATACAGGGGTAGAAGCAGGCTCATAGGAATTTTCTTCTGGGCACATTTTGCTGTCATGAATATTCATTTGAGGCAACTTGCGACCACACAGCATTTTATAAACTGCCTCTTTGTTAATGGACACAAATCTCTCAGCTCACCAAGTGGCTTCTTTTACTGCAGGATTCATAAGAGATTTTTAAAAAGCCTACAGTATATATTAGCATTAACCTTGGCCTTTCTCTAAATTTTGAGTGATTATGGAACAAACAACCCCTCCTGAAAATAGTTATTTTCCTAGGTGGAAAAATGATTAAATAAAATAAATGGATTACCTCACTCAGGATGATCTTTTCTAGTTTCCACCATTTGCCTGCAAATTTTATGATTTCCTTGTTTTTAATTGCTGAGTATCATTCCATTGCGTAAATGTACCACAATTTCTGTATCCATTCCTCAACTGAGGGACATTTGGGTTGTTTCCAGATTCTGGCTATTACAAATAAAGCAGCTATGAACATAGCTGAGCAAATGTCCTTGTATACTTGAGCATATTTTGGCTATATGCCTAGGAGTGGTATAGCTGGATCTTGAGGTAGCATTATTCCTAATTGTCTAAGAAAGTGCCAGATTGATTTCCAAAGTGGTTGTACAAGTTTATACTCCCAGCAGCAATGGGGGGGATTCCCCTTTCTCTACATCCTCTCCAGCATGTGGTGTCACTTGAGATTTTGATCTTAGCCATTCTGATAGGTGTAAGGTGAAATCTCAGGGTAGTTTTGATTTGTATTTCCCTGATGAGTAAGGACACTGAGTGAGGTATCCCAGGAGCAGAAAAACACACCTGGTATGTACTCACTTATAAGTGGATATTAGGCATATAGTATTGGATAAACATACAAAATCTGTACACCTAAAGAAGATAAGCAAGAAGGAGGACCCTAGGAAAGGTGATCAGCCCTCACTCAGAAAGGCAAAAGGGATGGACATCAGAAGAGGAAGAAAACAGGGAACAAGACAGAAACCTACCACAGAAGGCCTCTGAAAGGCTCTGCATAGTAGGGTATCAAATCAGATGCTGAGATTCATAATCAAACTTTGGGCAGAGTGTGGGGAATCTTATGAAAGAAGGGGGAGATGGAAAGAACTAGAGGGAACAGGAGTTCCACAAAGAGCAACAGAACCAAAAAATCTGGGCACAGGACTCTTTTCTGAGACTGATAACTCCAAACAAGGACCATGCACATACGTAGCCCATGGCAGCTCAGTGTCCAAGTTGGTTCACTAGTAAGGGTAACAGGGACTATCTCTGACATGAACTCAGTGGCTGCCTCTTTGATCACCTCTCCATGAGGGGTGAGCAGCCTTACCAGGTCACAGAGGAAGACATTGCAGCTAGTCCTGATGAGACCTGATAGGCTAGGATAAGAGGAAAGAGGACGGGGACCTCTCCTATCAGTGGACTTCAGGAGGGGAATGGAAGGAGCTGAGTGAGGGAGGGTGAGACTACTGGGCGGGGGGCATGCTACATCTGGGATACAAAGTGAATAAACTGTAATCAATAACAAATAAATAAATTAAAAAAGAAATGGATTAAAGACAGAGAACTAAAATAACCACATAAACTACACTGATGAAAAACTAGTCTACCCCTCTGTAATTAGTTGAAATGCTTTAAGTTGGAAAGGATTCACTTAACTCAATTTTCTGCATATGACTGGGAGAGATTCAATACAAAATTGTACATTGGAAAGATGAATCTAAGTGGGATGAAATGATGAGACAGCAACAATTATTATGTTGGTTTTCATTGCTTTTGCACTTTAAGGTCTATTCTTTCTAGGTTTTGCTTCTTAGGAATTTCTGCAGCAGTAATTAATATGTTTACCAACATCACAGGCACATATTCCTGCCTCTTCTATTGTACCAGAATCATACTTTTTAGTATATTACCTTTCATGGGCACAAACCATTGGGTTAGTGTATAAATACTTTATTCCTAATGTGAAATTATGCCCAATGCACACCTCATACATAAATGAGAAATTCCTACCCAGGTTAATAAAAGCTATGTTCACATGATGCCAATACAGCTGGGCAAATGGATAGAAAACTGAGTCAAATCAGGTTATATGACAGAGGTTACACTGACCAGCTGCTTTGGTATCATGTACACACAAGCAAAACAGCGGCTCTTGAGCCTGCTTACTGCACCCACAGCAAGGTATGGTAGACTGAAGCCAGCAACCACACACCAAAATACAGCACAACAACATGGCATTTACTTTTTAACAAGCAAGGAGGAAAAATCAGGGAAGGAGGGAAAACAGGTTCTGACTCCAGGAGATGGTGTTTGAAGACATTTTAGACCTTCTTTTAAGTTCCCCATTTGGGCAATGTGAAGGGGCTGGCAGTCTTTTGAGATGCAAGGTTCAGATAGTATTACACCACATTTTCAAGCAGCCTGTAAGTTCTGCCAACAGTTACATGTGAAACTTGGTGTCACAATAGAAATTGAGAGCCTTGGTGCTTTTTATGTAGTTGAACATATGCATGGCTCAACAAATTGAAAGTGGTGCTTTTTGAAAACATTTGCTTTAGCTGTTTAAGTTCAGCTTGTGTTCTTTTGAATACTGCCACACAGGAACTAAAAATCTCTGTCATTTCTTAAAGAGTTTAAACAAACAATATTAAAATACCATCTTCTGTCACATTGAAAGGCAGTTGGATATGTTTTTCCTCCATATTTACATATACAGAGTTCTGATCTAGAAAACCAATACAATAAACCATTTTTTTTTTAAAACAGGCAGTCTTTGGTGACGCGAAGGCAGAGATTTCTTTTGTTACCTCCTGCCTATTTCACTCTGTCTCATAAAGTGAATATTGTTGGCACTGTCTGAAAGTTCTAAATACTGCTCAACAGACAAGACAAAATATCCATCATACCCTTGCACCCTCCCGGTGCCCAAAAGCTGCTGCTTTTCTCCCTCTGTCCATGCCCTAATCCCTTCTTCCCCTTCCTGTAGCCTCCTCTGCTCCTGAGTCCAGGCCTGGGCCACTGCACGCTGTCTGGCCATTTCCAACACATGGTTCTTTTCCTCTTCAACAGTTGTTCCATACCGGATATTGAAGCACAGAGCCCCGTGCTGCAGCTGAATATCTGCAAACCGTCTAGTCCTCCCATTCAACACTGAAGTCATCTGAGACACAGTGACATTAACACCATTCTCCAGAATCCGCCTCCCCCCAGTGTTACCAATGAGCACCAGGTCTTCCTCCAGAGACCCGAGCTTAATGAAATAGTGAGTGTCCCTCCCTTCTATAGTAAAATGCAGGTTTTCCAAGTAATGAGCATTGTTGAGAATGGCAGCAAGACGCCTGCTATCTTCATTGGCTACTCCTATAATATCAGCTGTCACTATGCCCTCCTTGACGGCAAATTTTATACCTTTGCCAAAGACAGAAGGGACAGCAGCAAACCTTGGCTGTTTCCCTCCTTCAAGGCACCGCCCCTCATTGTACTGAGGAGTCATAGGAAGCTGATCCAAGGAAATGAAATTCCTGAGCTGTTTCTGGAGTTCACACTGAATGCCCAGGATCATCTAGGAAAGAAAGTACAGTATAGAGTTAGATATCAGCTCTATGCCTGGTAATTATTGGAAAGGAAAGACTGGCAAGGGTGATTCCTTCTTTAAGCTGTCACTTAGTCACTATCAAAAAAACCCCTCTGAAATATGTACATCAAAGATTGGGGAAACAGAAGGCTAAGGTGTTTTGATTTCTCAGTTGTCTTACATCTTGTTTTAGTTGAATGTAAGAAAATATGTTCAAACATGATACTCCACCATTTCAGAGCTACAAGAAAATTTGTGTTTTTGTTTTTTATTTTCAGCACTTATTTGTGGCAACCAATTTTGGAAAAAAATTCCCATTCAACAGGAATACATTTGATTTTGATCAAATTTACTCCTTACTTCTTGCTTCCAATTTCTTCCAGTTCTCTCCGCATCACACTCACAACTTATATACTCTTATATTTGGATATTGCATTGAATCCAATTAGTCCAACTGGTATTGCCCACATACATGAAGGTATAGGGTTGTCCACTGTAGCATGGGAAACTCACCACAGGCCCCACCCCTGAGAAAAATTATCTTTTCCCTCGTAGTCATTGAGTCCCTATAGCTTCTCAAGTAGGATTGGGGCCCCGTGAGCCCCACCTCAATGCTCGAGAGTTGACTAGATTGATCTTGCATAGGTCTGGTGTAGCCAACCAGAGTTGTTGAGAGTTTGTGAATGTAACTGCCTAACATGTCCAGCATATACCTCTGCTTCTTATGATCTTTGTACCTTTCTTCTATGATGTTCCTTGAGCTTTGGAGGGAGGGGCATAGAAGGAACTTTAAATAGGCCAGCTCCCTCAAAAATCAAAGATCTTATACTCAACAATGTATATGACACAAACTACATGTTATTACTGCATGTAGAGTGACACATTTATATACTTTGAGATTGAAAAAACGCATAAAGCATAGTTCCTGCTTTCATTCACTTATGATCTTATACATAACTGAAAAGAAAACTATGAAAAATATGAAAGACTTCTGCTGATCTTTTTATATATAATTTTTTTCTTACTTGGGCAACTTTCAAACCTGCTAAGAAACAAAGAGAAAAGACTAATATCCAATAATTTTTAACATTTTGACACTTTTTTTAAAATGACATTTATTTATAAGAACCATGTATGTATCATATATGTTTATGAAATACATAACCTTAGAATATGTATCTACTTAGCATCTACTTTGATACCCTGTTGAGTGGAGCCTTTCAGAGAACCCTCTATAGTAGGCTCCCATCTTGATTTCTGTCTTCCCACCACTTCTGGTGTCTATCCTGTTTGCCATTCTGAATGAGATGTAAGCATCCTGGGTCCTCCTTAGTGTTTAGCTTCTTTATGTCTGTAGATGTTAGTATGGCTATCCTATATTATATGGCTAATATATGTTTATAAGTGAGTGCATACCATGACTGTCTTTTTGTTTCTGGGTTACCTCACTCAGGATGATCTTTTCTACTTCCATCCACTTGCCTGCATATTTCATGATTTCCTTGTTTTTAATAGTTGAGTAATATTCCATTGTGCAAATGTGCCACAATTTCTGCATCCATTCCTCTGTTGAGGGACATCTAGATTGTTTTCAGATTCTGGCTATTACAAAATAAAGCTGCTACAAACATAGTTGAACAAATGTCCCTGTTGTATGGTGGGGCATCTTTTGGGTATATATCCAGGAGTGGTATAGCTGGATCTTGAGGTAGTGCTATTGCCATTTTTTTTTGAGAAAGCACCAGATTGATTTCCAAAGTGGTTATAGAAGTTTACATTCCCACCAGCAATGGAGGAGGGTTCCCCTTTCTCCACATCCTCTCTGGCATGTATTGTCACTTGAGTTTTTGATCTTAGCCATTCTGGTCAGTGTAAGATGGAATCTCAGAGTTGTTTTGATTTGTATTTCTCTGATGACTAAGGATGTTGAGCATTTCTTTAAATGTTTCTCTGCCATTTGATAGTCCTCTGTTGAGAATTCTCTTTAGCTCTATACCCCGTTTTTTAATTGGATTAATTTTGACCCAAATATTAAGTTTTTCTACCTGAATTTGAGTTTTATTTGCTTCCTTTTCCTTACTATTTTTTTTATGATCCTCATGAAATCACCTGCTTGCTTGCTTCAGTGTTCACAGTTTTTTAAGGTTTTATCCCTATAAAATGTAATATCTTTGTTTATTATACCTGTATATGTTTTTCCTTATCAAATTTTTATTATATTATTTTTATGTTCTAAAGGCATCATCTTTGAAATTATTTGGCAGTTTAAAATCTAATGCTTTCATATCTTAGTACACAATTTTTCTCTATATAGAATCCATTATTGCTGTTGCTAGCTGATTTCAGAATATAAGATGTTCAATTCCTCTTTGCAGTGATCAAGTAATCTACTAGTTTTTTTCTCAAGGTCTCCTTTCCTGATCTTTTTCTCATGGAATGCTCCTTATAAATCATTCAAAAAGCCCCTCAAAGAAATAATCTAAACTATAGACTACCTTTTTTTGCATTAGATGCTCTGCTCTTTTTTGATTTTTTCATTAGCTAAAATTTGTACTAACCTTTCCAGGATCCCACTCTTGGGTTTTTGTGTGAAGCTGAAGAAGCTCATACGTTAATTCCAAGTTTTCTAGTTCTGGTTTGGGAAATCCAGGTAGCACGTTATGTAACTGGAAACCAAAAAGCTCCAACCAACTGCCAATGTCTGTGAGACAGAAAATTTAAAAGAAAGAAAAAATGTTCAAAAAGCATTTTGAAAATTGAAATATATGCTTCTTCTGTCAATGTTTAGACAGTGGGAATTTAAGTAACCATTCCCACTGTAAAACAATGTTCTCTCCCCTATGTAGGGAAATCTATTGACCTGTGGGCAATCCCAGGAATAGGCTTAGTAATGAAACTCATAATACAGCACTGGTTTTAAGACCACATGGATTGTGACACCAGATTTATTTCATGCAACATAGGCCCTATTGTTTTAAGAGAGTGCTTTGGCAAGCTTTTAGGGATAAAGCATCAAAAGAGCTTAAAGGGAAAGAACAATGAACTAAAATGCAAAGGCACCATATGTGATGGAAAGTTACATCCTTTTCTTACTCTAGAAAATGAAGAGGGAACATTTCTACAATGGTATTAAGATTATACAATAGGATAGCGAGCAGTAAGTTAGGTCAAATTCCGTTTAATTGTATTCCATTTAAATACCTGTGGTATACTTTGCAACATCTTGAATTTTGCCAACTGGGTAGTTATTCTCAAAGGAGTAGAGGTTGAATGGTTTGGGAAGAAGGTTCAACTGTTTCCATATGTGATGATTAGGTGTTGTCCATCTGCCAGCAACAACGTCATAATCCCTTTGCCCTAGATGCACTAATTTAGTAAGAAAATCATACAATCCTCCATGAAAACCAATGATGACCTGAAAGTCAGGGTAAGTATCGTGGTAGATGTCACCATAAGGTGTGTACAAAATCTCTTTTATGACCTGACCTCGACTGCTGAACACAGCTAGTGGAGTGCCTGTATTATCACAGGCTACATAATATTCTTCACCACTGCTTAACTCCATGGCAATAAGGTGACCTTGGAGATCATAATAAAGAGATGTAATCTCTGAGCTTGTGTGGTTGTACAGATGAGTAACTCTTATAGGGTTAGCAAGGTCTGCATAAAAGAATTGGAGATGCTGTCCTAGGCTGGACTTACTGGCAACACGTCGCCCAAGCCCATCATAGTAATACTGTACAGTCCAGCCAGAAACTTTATTGTAGGCTTTCTGCAGCAGACCATTGGAATTATACTCAAATATATCATTTCCCCTCTGTCTCAGAAAACCATCTTCATCCATTTTATACTGAATTTCTCCTAGTCTAGTGATGCGATCTCGGAGGTCATATCGGAGAGGAGTAAGACGAGCACTATTCCCGTGGCTCAAAAGGTTGAGGTTTCCATTTAGATCATAACTATAACGCCACTGAGTTTTGTCATTGACAGAAACAGTTTGAAGTTGCCCGTCAGCATCATATTCATAGAAGTACCTTGTGATATTGGCATCTACTCCTACTCTTATATCACATATGACCATCCGGCCCATATTATCATACTGAATAGTCATCCAGTAGGCAATTGCCTTTAGGATTTCATATTGGACTTCAATGACTTGTCCATTGGCACTGAAGATCTTGGTGTGCTTCATCACTGTCGTAGTTATAACCTGGTTTAAATCATAATTAATTACACTGAATTTCCCAAATTGTTCTGTTCTACCAGAAACATCAACATATCGGTACAGATCTATGGGTAAAGGGGTCTCATTGATTACAGCTTGCATGCTGGTGACACGAAAGTTGTTGTAACTGTAGTCAAACCGTGCATTCACAAGACCTTCTTCACTGAACCGGAAAATCTGACGTCCAATAAGAGGTCCTGTAGGAGCCAAAATACAAATGAGAAAAGAGTCACCTGATAAACCAGGAATAATCACAGATTTTTAAAATTAAGTATGATACTTTTATATTCAAAAATCACATCCTGCTACGGATTGGTCTGTGATGTCTGATGCCTGGGCATATCCGTGTGTTCCTGTGTGAGTGCATGCATGTGTGTGTATGTATGTGTGTTTATAGTATTTGTCACTAGACATGGAAAATATTGCGTGGCATAATTTAAGAACAATTTTATTATAGAGACTATCAAAGCAACAAACCATTTAGCAGCTTAGAGAGAAGAAACTGATATTATGTACATGCTTTCTTGCTATCATTACTGGCAAAATGTGTTCATCTTTTTAAACCTTTGCTAAAAAGTCAGATGGTCAGATTTTCACAATGTCTAACATCCAACTAAGTGGCTTTGGGCATGTTATGACTCCAAAGGCTGAAATAAATCCCAGAGTTGTCAGTTTTGTCATCAACTGAGGCTTATAAAGGTTATTCAGGGCTTGAGCTGGTTCCTGAGCTTCTTGTCTTATATATAGATCTTTGGGAAGATACAGAGGTGGATATGAACAAGGATAGGGGTGAGATAAGTACTGAAGTTGTAATTGTTTTGAAAGCTGATAGAAACCAAAATATATCGTATGCTGCTAAGGAATGAGCTTTCAGGTAGACCATAACACGTTTTAAATTTAGAGCGGAAAATAGTATGATAAACTTGTTTAGTCAAACATGAGTTAGCACGAAAGGCTAGCACTTATTTTATGAATGTGATAATAAGAAATATAAAAATATGGCTGTTGAAGTATAATGTCACACACTATCATAACAAACCTGTTTGCCTGTATCTGATTGTGCAGATGAATCCGTCATGCATCAGGTGTATTGTCTTAATCACTCCAGAAGACTCTTCATATGTTAATGTGACCTGAGTGGTGTCATAGAGAATCTCAGATAGTCTTGCTTGCTTTGTGTACTTGTATAAAACTCTGCGCCCAGTCCCTAGATGCAGAGTCTGCAGCAGTCTGCCATCTCGACTGTAGTCTTGGATGAAAGAAGTGCTACTGTCTGGTGGAGTATAGATATTACGGTAGTAGCCCACTGAAAGCATGGTTTGCAGGCTGTGGCGCACCATGCTAGGCATTGTGACTGACAGCAGACAATCTGACTGGTCATATTCAAAGATGTAACGCCGCTGGCTGTGTAAGAGAAGCATCACAGACTGAAACGAGACAAAATCAAAATACTGTAATTCGTATCACTAATATTGAAGAGATTAAAAGAAATACATCTTCATCCTGTTACCACAAATTTATCTAGTAATTACTATGTGACAGTGGTTGTGGTAGATCCTGGTGGATATAGTAGTACAAAATAATGCTATTTACTTTAATGTAATTTGCAGTTTAATGGAAAAGAAAGACAAGTAACCAAGTTATTATAATGCAGTATGGAATGAGTTAAAACACAGGATGTATACATGACCTCAAGATAGTAGAGGAAGAATGGTCATCCCAGTCTTATAAGGCCAGAGAAAACTTCTTGGGGAAGGTACTTTCAAGCTGTAACCTAAATTATGACAAGGGCTGGCCAGGCAAAGTTAGGGAGATGGCTAGTTCAGAAAGAAAGAGTGTATCTGGTAAGAAATGCAGCTAGGAGGATCTGAGTGTTAAGGAAGCCTATGAAAGTGGCCTTTTCCCATAGATAGAAAGAAATTTTATATGACCAGAATGTGTGTAGTTTGGGGGTAGTGATAGTGAATGTTAAGAGTGAAGGTGAATCTAGAAAATGCAGTGAGTTTTTAAGGCATTGAGACTTAAGCCCATTTGCAATAAGGGAGTCATTGTCAAGTTTTAAGCAGCTTGGAGAATGGACACTTCAGGTGGAGGAAACAGGTTGATGTCTTAAAAAGGTCACTTTTGCTTCTATATGGGGATGGATTGGAGGGAGGTTATGAGAAGACAGAGCATATCAAGTATTAACTTTGAGCCAACAAAATGTCTTGATTTTATATAGTCCAAAATCTTCCTGAAAAGATGCACATTGAATATTATTGTAAATGCTTCGCCGTATGTACTTTAACTCTTCATGTTTCAGTCTGCTTTATGTTTTAATATTAAGGGAGTGAGGTCTTAAAAGTGAAGAATTCTCTGCTTATATACCTTCCCAACACACAATCGATTTGTATTTTAGGATCAGTTATTTGTTAAAGTATAATACCTTGTATGTAATTGGTGTTTAATAAATATCTGTTGATATTACTATAATACTAAAATATTACTATATTACTATATACTATAACACTATATACTATAGCAGTAAAATATAGTAATATCAACAAATATTTATTAAGCACCAATTACATAAGCCAGGCCTGATGGTACGGGCTACTCAGGAGGCTGAGGGAAGAAGAGGCACAAGGTTAAGCCTTGCCTAGGATACAGAGTGAGGTTAAGGCCAGTCAAAGCTATAAGAAAGTCTTTGTCTCAAAATAAACTATTTTTAAAGGGTTGAGAATATAACATACTGATAGAGTACATGCTGAGCATGCATGAGGTTGTAAAGTCAGTGCCCAGCACCACAGAAAAAGAAAATCAGTATCAATTTATATATACATTAAAACAGGCACTGCTTTAGGGAAGACTCTAATTCACTGGTACTTAAAATTCATTTAAAAAATAATTTATTTTATTTGCATGTATTTGCTAATGGCACAAATGTGGAATACATGATTCAAAATCTCCAGAATGCAATTGTTTTGCCATCAAAATACAGTTTAGACCAATTTGGATGCTTTTCACTTCGGATTGGTATTATTATCAGTTTGTTCCAAAACAATGCTTATGAGACTATCCAGTGTCCACTGTGCTACTGCAGGATAAAAAGCTATTCCTTATTAGTTCAAATAATAGAGTAGGAGGCTTGTGTTTTTAATAGATTATTATATTTTAAAAGATTTCTCTGTGAAGGAAAATAAAAGAGAACCATCATGGCTGTATACTTATTTGAACAAGACTAGAAACGAAAGTAAAAAAAAAAAAATTGAAAAGCTACAGCATTCAAACGACCACCACCAGATGGCAGTGCAGGTCTACCTGGGAACTAAAGCCAAAAATTGTATTCAGTCTCTGCAGGAAGCCTGGAAAGCAATTCCAAATAGCCAATTTTGTGTAAATGTGTAAAACCAAACCTTCTTATTAAATGATTTTGAAACATATTTAAGTGCATTTTAAAAATGGAGCTTGTAAGAGTGATTTTAGGACACTGAAAAATTTACATTAGACATAGTACAAACTTAGCTGAACCTGTCTCCAAAATATAATTAACTTAGAGAAGTGTCATAACTCTGGGCAGAAAATTAATGACTACATGGAGAAAAACTAAGAAATAATAATTGGTTTTCTTAATAGAGAAGAGACTATTTAAGAAACCACAGCCATTAACCAAATAATTATTTTTCTCCTAATGAGTACAAAGCATTGTTCACAAAATGGTATGTTTAAGTTTCACCTACTTTAAAGAAAGTCAATTATTATTTCTTAGTTTTTCTCCATGTAGCCATTCATTTTCTGGTTGCATGCTAAGTTTAAAGAAAAACAGTGAGTCTCAGCATCTGCTTTGATACCCTGCAGGGTAGAGTCTTTCAGAGGCCCTTTGTGGTAGGCTCCTGTCCTGTTCCCTGTTTTCTCCTTCTTCTGATGTCCATCCCATTTGCCTTTCTGAATGAGGATTGAGCATCTTACCCAGGGCCCTGCTTCTTGTTTAGCTTCTTTAGGTGTACATATTTTATTATGTTTATCCTATATTATATGTCTAATATCCATTTATGTGTTTCTTTCTGCTTCTGGAATACCTCACTCAAGATGATCTTTTCTAGTATCCATCCCAGCAGGGTATCAAAGCAGATGCTGAGACTCATAGCTAAACTTTGGGCAGAGTGCAGGGAATCTTATGAAAGAAGGGGAGATAGAAATACCTGGAGGGGACAGGAGCTCCACAAGGAGAGCAACAGAACCAAAACATCTGGGCACAGGGCTCTTTTCTGAGACTGATACTCCAACCAAGGACCATGCATGGAGATATCCTAGAACCCCTGCACAGATGTAGCCCATGGTAGCTCAGTATCCAACTGGGTGCCTTAGTAAGGGGAACAGGGGCTGTCTTTGACATGAACTGATTGACTTGCTGTTTGATCATCTCCCCCTGAGGGAGAAGCATCCTTACCATGCCACAGAAGAAGACAATACAGCCAGTCCTGATGAGATTTGATAGTCTAGGGTCAGAGGGAAGGAGAGGAGGACCACCCCTACCAATGGATGGGGGGGGGAAGAGAGGAGAAGAGGGAGGGAGGGCCTGATTGGGAGTGGATGTTGGAGGAGCCTACAGTTGGGATACAAAGTGAATACATTGTAATAAATACAAAAAATATCAAAAAAGAAAAAGAAAAGAGTGTGATTCTGATTTTTAATATATCATAGTGTCAGCATTGCAAGAAACTTTGTAGTTATAATGCCAGAGTATTTGGAGGTAAAGAAAAATATATTTTAAAGTTTGAACATTCTTGAAGTAATATGTTCATCCCTGACCTTCCCCTATCCCATTGAAAGAATGTGGTAACGATGTCCGTGTGAAAATACAGAATTAGAAAGAACAAAAATAGTCCCAGAACAGCAAGACCATGAGAAAGTACATAAAAATTCAACCTTCCTTTATTAGTTTTCTTTGAATCCAAGTTTCAAAGATGTTTTTATTTTCTTCTTTTTCTCTTTTCTTTTTGTTTGTTTGTATTCTGACTTACTGTCAGGTTGAAATAAGTTCTAGTTATTTTCATTTATCTATTTTGTGCTTTATATTAAGTTATTTCATTTAAGCGCTGCTTTTGTTCAGTGAATTTATTATTTACCACTGGTGAGAATAATGTCACTAAAATCAATTTCAGAATGAATTAGGAAATTATGGCAAGAATATGGATGACATCATTAGAAGTCTCATGAATGCAATCACTTTATAAGTAATATTATGTATTTTGTAGGTTGGGACTTTTGTACAACAGGGTTGCTTAAACAAGTGTCCATTCTGTTTAAAGGATAAATTGTACATGAAATAAGGCACAATAACTAAAAGTCTAAATGATTTGGCTTGTTTCACTGGTTGACAAACAATTGGAAGTCGCTGAAACTTCTTTTAACATATTATTCTAGGTCAGTAGGATCTTATGTCTTCTGGGCTTTTTGTTGTTGTTGTTCTCTTTTGGTTGTTTTTTGAGAAAGGGTCATAGTAGTCTTGAATTTGTGACTCTTGCTATTGTTGTTTTGTTTTAAGGAGCTGATGCCTACTAAACATTCTATCTTATAAAAAGAACTGATATGAAGCTTGTTTTGTGTGACGTCGGAAGTAAATGTGATAAAATAAAGTTACTTTGGAAAAGTGAGACCATACCTCCTCATTGGTGTCAAAGAAAATTACATGTGGGGATGAATTTTAAGTTTTCAATAGATTGATTTGATATTATAGAGAAAGCATAAAAGAGAGAGTCTTCAGAGACCTAGATATTACTGTCTTCAGACCATTCCCTCAGATGGCCACACTCTGGTGCTCTGGAGGCTATAACCCCCTAAATGCCCTTAAGTTGGCTACTCCACAACTCACATAGAGGAGCCGTGGAAGGAAAACTGTTACTTCAGTGGCATAATTTTAATATACATATATATTTATTGTATATATAGCAAAGTTATTAGTAAACATCTTATGAAACATTTTGACAATGTGTAGATGCTACTAAATGTTTGTATTCAATTAATGTTTTAATGCATTAGACACTCTCTAGACGTTAGCTATAGGACTTTCCCAGTCATTCTTTGTTGAAATCCAAAAGAAGAAAGATTAGCTCTGTGAGAAGCAGATTTTTCCTGTATAGAATACAGATTACACATTCTGAAAGCTCTCCCAGAAGGGAAGTATGCAGGTAGGGTATAGCAGAGGACGACTGCCTCTTACTTTTGCTCCCAAGCAAACTTTGCTTTATCACTTAGGTATTCTTGATGTAGAGAATTCTTTAACAACTGACTCTGGGAAGTAGTACCCTGGCTATTTGATAGCATGGGGGCAATGAGCATATGACTCTTTGAAAAGCAAACTTTGAGGGTTGCATCAGATGTGCACATGTTGTTCCATTTTTGCCATGTGTGCCATAAAGTTTTGTGACCCTTCTAAGAGGTACTGTGGGTACCCTTGCACTGACTACCTTGGAATTTTTTCCAGAGAAAGAAAGTATCTTTTCTTTTCTTATGAATGAATTCAGGAATGACAAATTAGGTTGTAATGCCTAAATTTGGAAGAAAACATTTCCTGTCTTAGGAGGAGATCAGACTTGACAATGGCAGATTAAATTTATTGTTCTTATTGTCTGCTGGTAATGATCTGAGCAAAAACTTTCCTTCTGTGTAGGATCTAATGTTTAACCATTGGTTCTTGAGGTGGGATTATACTCCTTTTATTCCAGAGAGAAGGCAGAGACTTCCATTATGGATGCTGGTGAAGACTTTAGTACACACAAAAGACTATTAGAGTTAGTACTCTCTGCCGCCGTTCCCTCAGGCTAATTACTTTTGAGAGTTAGTCCACAAATGTGTACAACTGGCTATGATAAAAACAATCCTTATTTGCTGAACAAGAGGTCTTTTTATCAGAACTGAGCTACACTAACACACAGCATTGAAATTTACTAACTATTTTCTCCCAAGAGGAGCTCTCATAATAATACAGATACCTTTTCAAGGGGATGAATAAATATGCTCAAATGAATAGAAAGCTAAGCCTCTGTCCTGACTTCAGTTTGAAAAAATATTTGGCAGAGGGTAGGAATGGGGATGTTTTCAGCTGAAAAGCAGCCCATCCTTACAGGTTCACTAGGGATTTTTAAAAAAATTATTGTTAATACAATGAAAACACAGACTTTTCTTTTACAGGTCCTCTAAGTACTGGGTACTTAGGGTTATCTTCAATATTCTTATTCATTTCTTCTGTCACATACTTACCTTTTCTAAGTATGTATAACTCCAAATTTTCCCATCAGCCCAAGTTCTTGAAATTATTTTTCCACTCTGATCATATTCCATCTTTTCATTCCAGGTTCCTCTTTGAATAAATGTGACTAACCCTGAAGGTGAATATGTGATATTCACTTCATTATATCTGCTTACAGGAGACCACAGAATAGGTCGGCCAGTCTGGTCATAAAGAATTCGAAGGGTGAATTTTCGGTGGTCATCATAGATCTTCCCCGTGCGGGTCATATGATCAAAATCAATGGAAAGTAGGTTTCTGTTATGGGCCTACAAAAAGAAAGATGAAATACATTTGATGCACTGCTTTGGTTTATCTATCTGTCTATCTGTCTGTCTGTCTGTCTGTCTATCTATCTATCTATTTATTTGAGACAGGGTTTCTCTGTGTAACCTTGGATGTCCTGAACTTCCATTTTAGAACAGGCTGGCCTCAAACTCACAGAAATCCACCTGCCTCTGCTTCCCTGAGTACTGGGATTATAGGCAGGCACCAATGCACCCAGCTACTGCTTTGATTCTTAATCTAGTACATTCACAATCCTGAAGTCTTTCTGATTCTTCAGTGATGGAGACTCTCTTAACTCTAATTTCTCATGGTTTCACATTCTTCATCCAAAATTTACTTTTATTTCTTCACCATAGTGTACTGTCCTGGAGGGACAAGGCTATGTTTTACTTCCTGGAGAAGTGCCTGATATAATCTTGCCCTTATCATATGACTGATTATTGTCTTTCTTGAACTAAAGACTCAATTGAGCAACCACAGTTTCCAATCATTACATGATCTTATTTTACCTAACTTATATATGAGTTGCAATGAGGATTCCTGGCTTGTATCACCCTTTGTAATTAAGTGGCTAGTAGGAAAAAAAAGAAGATAATGAGCTCAATCAGGTTCATAAAGGGTTGGTTGGCTTGGATTTTCATGATTATCTGGGCTCAGTGAGCTTTACATCATAGTTGAATTTAGACTGTCTAAGTGAGGGAAGCCCACACTTACACTTACTGCCTAAAGAAAATTAAGTTTGCATTCAAGTTTCAAATCAACTACACTTTGCCTTAGTCTGGGCACAGGCTTTTTCTAGTTCTCTCTCCAGGGACCTTGAAACATTAGATTTGACTCAGAGTGAGCTCTATTCAAGGACTTTCTCAACTACAGCACTCAGTAGTACCTGGCTTTGATGAAATACAGCTAGGTCCACCTGAAAAATCCAGATAATGAAATGACCTACAAAACAATTTAAAACTAAACAAAAATACTTGGTGACTTTTCAAAGCAACTGGACAAGTGACTCAGTTTTCCAGTTTTCATCTAGGAATGTCAATATTTGCAGACCCATCTTAACTTCTGCTATGACTTGCTGATTATAGCACAATCATTTAGAAAACACAGTGCTGAAACTGTGTATGTGTTTTTTCCAGGAAAAAGTAGCTCTTGGTTTTTATCATTATGAGAGTTTAATTCCTGATGAAAAGGGGAACTCTGAAAGAAGGTGTGTGTAGAACTCTTGGAAGAGCTTTCAAATAGACTAAATATTAGTTTGGTGTGATTACCTTTGTTTAGTAGGTCTTTGGTCTTATTATAAACATAACTTTTTTTGAACTAATTGACATATGAAGTTGAAAAATGGGAGAGTCATAATGTACTCCTCACTCAGCTTTCAGAGGAGATGCTGTGATTTGGGTAGAGAAAGTTCAAGTGTATCTGGGAAAATTGAAGGCAAGAATAAAAAATGAAGGAGTTTGCAAAGTATAAGAAGGAATGGGGCTCAGGAGACTGACTCAGTTACTGCTCTATGTAACAGTCACTTTTTTCCTACCAGGCTCCTAATTTTACCATCTATGAAGTAGGAGTGATATTACCACTTTAAACAACAGAGCTTTGTTAAAATGTAAATGGGTTCACATGCATAGTCTCATAGAAAACTGCAAAGCATCAGTAATCACTATTTTAAAAATACATAATATAATTACCACTTTTCTGTCTTTATTTAGGTGTGTAAATAAGCCCATGTATCAAATGCTAAGGTAATTTAAGTTTGGTTTAAAATATATATATAGGCAAGAATTGTCAGTGTGATCCCACATAGAATGATAAATGACTAGATAATGGGATATGAGCAAGAAGTAAAATAAAAAAAAATTACATTAGGGTTTGACTCTATTAAATACAGTCAGACTAAATTGATCCATTAGCACATCCAACTAAACTTTGTTAACTTTAAAAATACTTTATGTGTATGAACATGAACAACCTGAGTGCCTGGGAGTGATAGATAGCTGTAAGGCATCATGTGAATGTTGTGATCTCAGGTCCTCAGCAAGAGGAACAAGTGTTCTTAACCATTGAGCCAGCCCTTCAGCTCTATTTCAACATTTAACTTTGGTGGTCAAGAATACCTTTACTTGAAAGTTATAAACTATGCTCCCACAAAAATTTCCTAAACACATATGCGGACACTAAGACATATTATAGGTTGCCTATCACAGCTCTTTGAAAGCCAAACATGAAACTTCTATGGGTTCTCAGGAATCACAGTTTCAATTGTAGACTTTTTATCTTAGTCGCCTGGATGACTGCAAAAGCTCCACTCATATCAGAATCTTGTCTTTCCTTTCTCAGTAACCTGACATACTTTGGTTCTGAAAAATTATCAGCTATTTCCATATTACCTGAGTATAAAAGGAGATTTTCTTTCAAAGTTTCCCTAGATTGGAAAATATAGAAATGTATAGAGGAAATCGTGACCATCCAAGGAGAATTTCTATTAATTTTTTACGGCATTTTCTCTCATTTATCTTACTCTGGGAGGAGTGCATAATTTTTTTCACATATGTAAACTAGAATGGCACAGCCTTATGTCCTTATATTTCAGCCAATGTTTTATTGCCACCATTTCCACATTAATATGCATTATTGATATATGACTTTTAATTGTTGCATAACATTTTACTACATGATAAATATCTGTGTATTCATTCTTCCATAGTTTGAAATTAGCGTTTTTGTTTTCATTTCCCTTTGCACCTTAAAATTTGTTGAATATTTTTGTAAATAAATGATTCCCCAACACAGATCTTAATAAAAATGATTGTATTACATGACAAGAATGTATTAAAGTTTCCAGATGTGATTTGAGAGACTGCGAATTCTGTACAAGATTTCACAAAATTCATATCCTACTTGACTAATAGAAGAAGAGCCCACTTTTCCAAATGTGAGAGTGAGAAGATGGCATTTTACTGTGAAATTTGCATTAATTCAATTGGTAATGAACATGAAGTTGAGCATTAAAAAAATTATTCACAATATGTGTATCTTCTACGAATTGTATTTTCACGTTATTTGCCCATTTTTCTACAGGAATGTAGAGGCTGGTCTTTTAAACCATGCTTCAGTCTCAGTTTCATCATTGCTCAGTCAAGCCTAATAGTATTTGCCATTAATTTTGAACTTCTGCAAAAAAAAAAGACCCAAACTTTCCATGTCATGAATTCTGTCTGGTGCTCTTGATCTCAGAAGGTAGGTTTAATTTGGCTAACATTAGGAGCAGATTTAGGACTTATAATTTTTTTTAAACAGTCTGCAGCAAACGTGCAGTGTTGTATTGTAGAAGTATATATTAGCTTGCTGTGGTCATCAGAAAGGTGTTAAAAAAGAACATAGTTCCTATCTTGTGATACTTGGGGTTTGGAAGCTTATAGGAAACCATGTGTTCTTTCTTCAACTACCTTTTCCTGTAGTTTTATAGTCACCTATCTCCAACTGAAATACCACTTATTTATAACAGTTTCAAAATACCATGTACATCCAAAGATAGTCATAACTTTTACAATTTATATAATAATGATAGTTAAAGAGCCAAAGTAACAAGTGATTTTTAGTTCACCTAAATTTGTGGTTTTGTTTGTCTAAAAGATGAAAGTTATTACTCAAGAACGCATTTCTTAATGAAGTCATTAAATCTCCACAAACAATGATCAATGTTGAAAATCCACTATGCAGTCATCAGAGGAGGACTCTATCTAATGTCCTTTCTCTGCCTGTTGGAATTCTGCAGCAGTGCTTTCCGGTTTCAGAATAATGCACCCCAATACTCCAATGCTGATATCCCGATTCTCTTGAAACACTAGTTTCAAAGTTGGGTTTGAAAGTTAAAATAAAATTCAGCAAGCAATGGAAAGGATGAAAGAATCAAAGGTCCTATAGGTTACCCCTCTTCATTCTCTGCGGAAACCACACTTTAAAAAGCTGTAGGGTAATTGCTTTCAGATGCGCCTTCTTAACCTCTGTCCAGAGTCACCATGTCCTGCCAGCCTCTAAGGTGGCCATGAGAACTAGGCTGAATGCCACTGACTGCTCAGGTCATGGGTAAGATTGGAAAAATCTATATTCATAGACATGCTTGCTGTTCTCTAAGATAATGGTTCTTGATCCAAGCACGGGCTAACAATCGTTAGTTCTATTCTATTTCCCTGATCCCTCTCCTGGAAAAGAGAGGGTAAGAATAGTCCCGAGTTATAAATGGCGCCTTTGGACAGTGGTACAATGAATAAGACTTTTGAATTTGGCAGCTGTTTAAACAGTATTATGTGGTAAGAAAGATGGGCATGATTAATTTTTACGTAGAGAAAGGTATGCATTGCTGCGTGGATCCTCTGGTTTTTATTAGGGCTCTCTTTTCCAAACTATACTAAGGACAGAGACTAGATTTTTGTTTGCAGTTGAACCAGAGAGGATAGAAGGGAGAATGCATTCTGAAGAGTTGTGGATGTTATTGCTAGGAGAACTGAAAGTGCCTAAGAAGAGTGTGGGTGTATGGATGGCAAGAGGAGGGCCCTCCAGAGACAGCTGTCCTCTGGCTATACTTCCATCCTTCTTTTTTGTTTTTTAAACATTTATTTATTTCAATTTATTAACTTTGTATCCCCTCTGCAGCCCTCTCCCTCATCTCCTCCGAGTCCCACCCACCCTCCTTCTTCTCCCCCTATGACCTTTCCTATATTCAACCAAGGACCATGCATGGAGAGGACCTAGACCCCCTTTTCAAAGGAAGCCCATAGGCTGCTCAGTTTCCAAGTGGTTTCCCTAGTAAGGGGAACAGGGGCTGTCTCTGACATGAACTCAGTGGCCGGCTCTTTGATCATCTCCCCCTGGCGGGTGTAGCCTTGTCAGGCCACAGAGGAGGAGGAGGATGCCAGCCTTGATGAGACCTGATAAGCTAGAGTCAGATATTTCCATCCTTTTAAGAGTTTGTGTTTTAATTAACCTAAAAAAAACTTCATTTAACCCTTCATATGTAACTGATTCAGATAGCAGGTTAATGCTATATTAGATTGATCGATGGGCATTTGGAGATGTTTAATAACTGTGCTCTATACAAAAGAAAATTTTCTAGGTTTTTAACTGATGATGCGTACACCCACACCCACACAAGGACACAGATAAGAATACACATTCTCTCTCTCATTCTCTCTCTCTCTCTCTCTCTCTCTCTCTTTTACACACACACACGTGTACACACACACCATAGTTACAATCATAGCAGTTGATTTTTCTTTCCTCTATAAGGAGAAGAAAGCTGTCAAGGAGATTACCTAACATTTCAGGTCATAATACAACCTAATTACCTGTTAAATTTTGCTGAAGACACAAGGTGAATAAGAGGCAGGCCAAATGGCTCAGAGTTTGGAAGCAGAAATCTCATAGCTGATTTTAAAATAGCTCATGTTCTTTTACTCTCACTAGTTTTAAGGTAATTAGTATTCGTCTTTTAAAGATTCATCAGTACATTAATTCAACAGATTTTATGTTTTAGAGATCTCCAGTTTTTCAAACAAAAGGTTACTCAGGTTTGCTTATATTTTAGAGTTGCCTATAAATAAAAAAGCGTGTCTTCAGAGTTAGTATTAGCCTGGGATAGCCATTTATAACCTTCCTTTTCTTTTTTTCAGTTTTATTTCCAAGATACTCTCTTTATACTAACATTCCACAAAATCTTAGTGCTAGAAGAGATCATCTTAGGAGATGCTCAGATTTGTGAAGCCAGCCTTTCTAGGTTCAAATATGGAAATCACCACTTAGTAACTATGAAACCGCAGCTTCTTATCTATAAAATGGGAATGACTAAAAACCCCACCTGATGAGATGCTATGAATGGTGAATAAGTTAATATATGGTGATATACCTAGTAAGGCCCCCTCCAATGCTATTGTCATTATAGTTTGTGGTAATATTACTACTATTAATACAGACTGCACAGTGCACATGTCTCACTTATAGGTGGAAAATTGCAAAATCATGGCATGCCAATTCTTTCTCACAATCTCATTCTTCTCACCTGAACTTGACCATATTGTCTAACCTGGAAACCTTTTACTCTATATTGTACTCTTTGTTGTCTGTGTCATCTGTGTAGTCTTGAAACACATATTTTAAAAATTATAGCAATTCATTAATGCTTATGCATAGGTGAAATCACGCGTGTAATAACAATTTCATCCTCATTATTTTAGTAAGGCTCTTTCAAGACCAAGAAAAAATAGTTTTTATGGAAAACTATGCAAGGAAACTTGTGTTCAAAACCACAATACCATGTGTCAGTCTTGGTGCCTGAAAGTTGGTCTCCAGATTACTCCTTGGAGTTGAGGGGCAGAAGCGCTGAAAACTACAGATGCGGGTTATTTTATCTCCAAATATCACAAAATTAATGTCTCCACCAAATGTGGTAAGAATGAAGCTGAAATGGTGAGAAATGAGAACTTCAACCCTATATTGTATGGCTTTCTTAGGCCATTTTTGAAAGTACAAGTGAACTCTACTATGCTTTTGGCTTACTCTCTGATTAACCACTATTTATGAGCTCCAGACTGTAATTTAGTAAAGGTTTCCTCCCCTTTAAGATTTTAGAGCACATATGAATATTCACATGTTGCATTTAAAAATCGTACTTTGAAGGTTAGAAGATTGCCTGCTGTACAAGCATGAGGATATTAGTTTGACCTCTAGGATGCATATAAAAAAGGCCAGGCACAGTACTGTGCACTTAAAATCTTAGGTTGGGGAAAAGGAAACAAGTTCTCTTCTGCTGGCATTCTAACAAGCCTAGCCAAATTGGTGAGCTCTGCGTCTCAGGGCTAGACTCCGTCTCAAAAAACCAAGGCAGTTTACTTCTGAGAATAATACCAGAGATTGATCTCTGGTCATGACATGCATGTGCACAAACGCACACACCATCTCTCTCACTCCATCTCTTTCACACACACACACACACACACACACACACACACACACACACACACAAGCAAGCACAAACATCCTGTGCCATTTACAGTTATCTTTAAATAGAGGGAAAAAAAATCACCTCTGAGGGTTTAAATTATTGCTTCTTTTTTCCTTGTCAGTATATAATCATTCTATTTGATTTTATGAGTTTGGTTTTAAATGCTTTTTCCATTATTTATTTTTCTAAAGAAAATAAAGTAGGCTGTAGTTCCAGGATTTTGCTGCTCACTGTATTAAATCTTATAAAGGACTCTAGGATCCAATACTACGAAAAGTCTCATATGACACAGTTATCCACAGACACAGCAAGGTGCAATCCGGTTGTAGCTCCTAAAGCAGTTTTCTTTTGGTGAATGTCCAATTCTTTGACAATTGCCTCTATTGTTATATGTACTCTAATTTCTCTATTGTCTATGGAAATGTATTTATGGGGACAGATTGGAACAGCAGATGTGAAGATACATGGGTTGGGTGTAGAAGTACTTTACAAGGATGATAATTCAGACACAAGTTAGGGGAAATAGATTTTTTTTAAATAAATGAAATTTCAGGATATTAATTTGATTCATTTAATGGTACCTGTGAATGAATGCAGAGCTAACGAATCCCTGGCCTATGTAGGCTGTACACATTATCATGTTTCCCAACAATTTGCTTCCCTCACCTTGACTGGGGAAGAAATCCCCAGTGATCACTGGAGAAAAAAAATTCTTTTTCATTTTTTTTTAAAAAAAGGTGTGTTTCTTTGGTTTTCTTTCCAGCTAGATCCTCTGGGGTTATGATAGGTAGATTTTAGAACATATGATGTCTATCATGTTACTTTTAAATGAAGCTGTCACTTGTGCATGGACAATCAGTGCTTTGTGACCTGCTGCCCAAGAACATTTAGAAATCATGAGAGTGGCTCTTCAGAGGTTCCCTTTTGCTCACAGTATGGCAAAGATTTCTATGTCCTGTAACTATGTGAAGTGCAACGCCCACCTCTGCCCATGTTCTGGAGCAGGAGAAACCAATGATTCAGTCATGTCACCGCGGTACTAGAGAGCATTAGGGACCCCTCTTCTTTACAGGTGTACTTTACAAGTGAGTCACTACATATTTAGTCAGAAACAGAATATTTGTCATCAGCTGGCCCATTGAAAACATACCAGAAGTGAGAATATCAGTGGGCAAAGTATAATTTCTTCATCCAACTTACATCTACATCTGTCTTTTGGGAACCCAGTCACCCTACTAGGCATTCATTCCATGCCTCACCAGGAGAAACCGAGGCAGCAATGTACCAAATCCTGTTAATGGGAAAGTCAGGTAACTATTAGTCACTTAAACAGCTTCTTTGATTTCCTTCATGCTTTCTTTACCTGGAGGCTAGCCAGTTGTCCTGAACTGCCCACACTTGCCAGCACATTAGAGTCGATTATTTGTCTCTTTTTGACAACATTGAAACGAGGAGTCAGGCTCTGCCAAGATGGCTGTACTGAGTGGGGCAATGATTTATAGATTAATTATTTTAAGGAACAAGGCAGCACAGCATGATGCAGTGGAAACAGTGCCATACAAAGGGAATATCTGCATTTCAGCTCTGGCATTGAGCCTTAATGGCTGTTTGACTTTGGGCAAATCACTTGACCTCTCTGAGTCTTGGTGTCTTTGTCTGTAAATTGGGAATATCAAGAATTGATGGCTGTGGTGATCAAATAAAATTCTGGCTGTGAAAGCATTTTGTTAACCTTGAGGCACTAAATCTATGTAAAAGACTGTTATTAGAGTTCTAGGGACCTGCAGTCACATTACCTAGCCAACAAGGGACCCAGTCCTTCATTTCCAAGACCTCAGGGAGTACATTAGAAGTTAGATAGAGAAAAGGGCCTTGGTATTTGTTGCACTCACAGTCCAGTCTTTAAATCTGTTTAACTTTCCTGCAAGATGGAATTTGGGTCAAGTTATAATTGGAATTTCTTAAATCCTTTAGTTTTCAGTACTGAAGTACTCCTAAGTGTTTTGTGGCTATTAGCTTTTTGAAAGTAAGCAAAATTTTAGGTATAAGGTACAAATTATAGTTGATAATTTCTTTCTATTGTCTGAGTCTGGAAGTGCAAACACAGAGTGAGTCATATTAGAAAACCACAGGGTCAAATAGTAGAGAACGGGTTATCCTAAAGAATAAAAAAACTCCAACATTACCCTCTGATGTAGTTTGTTACATTTTAATGAGCCCATAGCTGAGGGAGGAACTAAAAGATCAATTTTGCTGTGATCAATCATTAGGATGATAAGTCATTTGTTAAGAATTCTTCCCCCAACCCCATAACACTAAATTTTCATTTGGCAAAAATGTCTTTAATCCTAGTACTCAGATTGAGGCAGGGGAATCATGTGTTTGAGCTCTGCCTGGGATACAGAGAGGGACACTGACAAAAGCAAGAACAAAACCAAACCAGAACCAGAAACAAACCCAAACCACTAAAGCCATCACCACAACAAAACGGCATTTTAAAACAAGGTATGACACTGGGCATCGGGGTTATATCACCTGACTTTCCCATTGAAATTTCTGTGCAGTAACCCCATTTCCTGAAGAACTCAGACATAAATGCTGACTTCTGTACACATTTCGAGCTTTGTGTATTTGATTGGACTCACTTCTCAATTCAGGGGCCTATCTGGCAAATGTTCTATTACAGACTGATCAATAGAACTGAAACATACAAATTGACTTGTTCAACTAGACAACTTCAGTAGCTATTAGTAAAAAAATCAACCACTATAGACTGTTTCTGTGTGCTATCAATAGAGCCGACTAAAAATTAATCACACTTGTAGATTAACTTTTTTGCATCAAGACATATGACTGGTTGGTTGGACTGCTTTTCTCTGCAGCTTGGTGGTTAGTTGTTTGCATTTCTACAGCATTCAATTTACACTACATATTTTACAGTGAATGAAAAGAATCCAAGCACCCTCTGCATTCAGAGTGTGATGTAAGTGCTCTGACACCTGGCCTCAATAATGAATACTTCCTTCAGACTGGCAGTTACACTGAAGGCTATTATATTTGGAAGTCTGGCCGTGTCAACGTAACATTGGTTAATGTTCAAGAAAGGACAGGTAGAGAGGGTGCTATGCTGTTTGCAGGCTTTCTGCACTGCAGGGCAGTGCTTTTCTAAGAGATATCTGCCTAACTGTAGGGAGCTGTGTTTGGTTCGCCTGAGATCTCCATCCCAGTCTCACTTCCAGTTCTTTGGTCCTATGGCTCTACAATATATTTATGGCAATGGGATCACTCAATGACTTTGTCCTCCCATCTTGCCTTTGTCTAAATGGTGCTTTCTGCCTTACATCCTTTTCTCTCCACCTAAAAGTGTGAATCTGGTCAACTTGGTGGAATCTAATAAGCATCTCCAGGGCAGGCAGGTATGGGTACTGAAGGGCTCCTTGACTAAATATATTCCTCCAGTCCGACTTTCTTGGTGCCTGAAATTACTACGATTAGAGCACTTTAGCTGGCTAATGACAAAGAAAGCTCCTATTAGAATGTACATTTAAGGATACCAAACCATTGTCAGCCATTAGCACTTTCTCTTGAATTAGTATATCATAGAAGCTAGTCAGTCACCTGGAAAAGCTGTGGAGAAGTGAGACCAGTTTAGTAAGGCTCTTCACTTTCCACGGGATCCCATGAATGTTTGTCCTTTGTTTAAAAGGGAAGGCCTTACCCTCAGTCTTCTCTCAAAAGCGGAAACGTTGCCTTTGTTTTGCTCCTTTCTCTGTCTCCACTCAATGAGATTTGCATTGTGTTCTCCAGGCAACGAAATGTTGCATTTGCCCAGAGTGGGGTTGACAGCTCCTGCCAGGATATGCGGCTCTGAGCCGAGGCTGATCTCCATCCCACTCGCAAAGGTGACCCGTAGTGAACCATCTGGACTCACCCGATAGGTACTCTGAGTATTTTCTGTACACAAACAGCAAAGAATAGAGGAATGGGGAGGAGGAAGGGGAAAAAGAAGAGAAGGAGGAGTAGGAAAAGGAGGAGGAATAGGAGGTGGAGGGGAAGGAGGAGGAAGAGAAAAGTTTAGCTTCAGGAGACACTTCTGGAAAAAGCTGAGCAGAGCAGATACCTTTTTTACCCATGTGGGTTTTGTTATTTTCACAGCTGAGGTATAGCTTGTGAACAGGATAAAAGACTGCTGTCTCACACTACAGGCTGGTCTCCTTTGTGTTGTTTGTTCCCTTTTAAAAGCTTTCCCTCATGGACTCCCTCTCTGACTTGTTGAATATGCTATTGTAGTTTGGTATGCTGAGAGCTAGAATGAGAAGAGGATGAAAATTCAGCTAAGCATCCTGAGACCTGGGGATGGCATCATAGCCCTCAAGGTGGTAATAGTGGTGTTCATTTTAGAGTGAGTTGCTCTACAGCCTAGCAACAGAGTGAATCCTAATGACTGGGCAGTGAAAACTATTTCTTTGTCCAGTTTCCCGATAGCCTCTAACACATTCCTTCAAAATCATATATATACATATAGATAGATATATATAGATATAGATACATATATATGTATCTATATATGTGTGTGTGTATATATGTATGTATGTATATGATTCACATATAAATATTAATTTCTTTCTATTCTTCTCTCTTTGTGTAAATGGTTTTTAAATTCTCTCATGCCAATTGTACTCTTTCCTGGTGCATTGCCTAATTTGTTCTTTTTACTCATACATGGCAGATCTGATCTAGAATACTAAGCTCAGATGGGCCAGAGCCTCTAGTATTGTCCTCCAACATAGGAAATCCTAAAAGAGCTTTCCAAATAGGTGGGTTCTGGGATTGATTTGATGAAAGATCAGACTTGGAAGGATTTAACCTCACTCCCAGAGAGACTGTGGCCCAGAGTGGATATGTGAAGTTGTGAAAAGTCGGAATTTGTCTGTTTCATTCTCAAACAGAGGGGAATTTGGTGCCTCAATAGAGAGCCCAGGTATGAGCTTAAGGCAGGTTGAGTTGTGAAGATCCTTTACCTTGTTTTAAAATGTATATAGTACTAGTTGCTGTCACGTTGGTTGACATGAGAACATTTTCACGGTTGGAGGTATCTAGCTCCACTTTTGTCAGTTTCTCCAGGTCACTATGGAAGCTGCTGACCTCTCCAGTAGGAAAGGTTGCATTGGTCAGATGTCCCTGGAGGTCATACCTGAGGGGGAAAAAAAAAAACAAATATCAACTCTAAAGCATATTGGAAGTGAAAACTGGACGTTGCAAACTAAAAATCATTTGGAAGCTAATACAGTTTTACTTTGAGTGATAACAAATATTATTAACCTTGTTCAATAAGAAGAAAAAGGTCAGAGAGATGATTAATCAAAAGAAGTTAGTTTGTGAAGCTTCTGAATTCCTGATGACTTCCTTGAGCGGTGCTATTTTACAGAAAACATATACTGGTAATGAATCACCAAGGTGGAAAACTGATTTATGAATCATATCCTGCTGCGTGCAATGTTGCAGGGAGGCCTCTGAAATTTGGGTCGATCCCATTACCGGTGATGAATTAAAAAGACCAGCAGAGGGTGCTGTTGTGAAAGGAAAGGGAGCCAAGAAAGGGCACTCAAAGCCCAAGCAAGGCAATAAACTGACTTTGCATTGTGAAGGGGAAATTATAATTTGCTGATGTTTAAGTTGCCAAATTTGAAATGAATGAATCATTCCTCCAACAAAATGAACAAGCACAGAGGATAATGGAAACATGTTCATTAAAACATTCTGAAGGCCCCTGATCTTGCTATCACTTAAATTCTTTTTATCTTTCTGCAGTATAGTGCATAAATGGTTTGTAATTTGCTTATAGGAGGAAGACACAAAAATAATAATTACCTGGGATAATAGGCAATAACTCATATCTGGAAATATAGTCTAGTGGGTTTACTTTAAAAAAAATTATTGGCAATCTCACTGTCCTCAAAACGGAAACTGCCTCCCTGAAGGCTTTTGATGTGAGCGGATCTTTTATTGTCAATGGAACCATGAAAAATAAACAGTTCATTAAAAGTAAAGACACACACTTGGAAGCCCATTACTGTTTTCTTTTCAAGTTGCACATTACAAAATATTTAAGCACTTTTATTTGCTTTAAAAATGTTAAACAATTATATTCTTTTTTTTCCCCCTGAGTGAACAGGATGCAGCAAAGACACAGCGAGTCTAGCTATCTCACACTTTCCTTTCATGATTCTGTGAAATGGGAGGAGTAGTTCAGTGCTAATTTTCCAGGTTTTAAAGACCTCAGCCTTAAGTAGTTGCTGAAATTTTAAAATCTAGACCAACTTTTGGCTAGATGGATGGAGCTTCACTTGAGGCTATACACACTCTGTTTCAAATTCTGTTTCATAAGTACATGTTGTGTCTGTGGGCACACCTAGATTATCAGTTAAAACAGTTGTCATGTGTGTATGTGTGTGTATGTGTATGCACGCTCCAGTGCATGTGTACAGAGAATCAGTCAAATTGGTCATTTGACATCATAGACACTCCAACTGTTATGTTGCTTAATTTCTTTCTTTCTTTCTTTCTTTCTTTCTTTCTTTCTTTCTTTCTTTCTTTCTTTCTTTCTTTCTTTCTTTCTTTCTTTCTTTCTTTCTTTCTTTCTTTCTTTCTTTCTTCCTTTCTTTTTGAAATGGGATTCACTCAAAATGCTGGGTGTGCTGTTACCATGCATCAAAGGACTCATTGTCAAAGCTGAACAGTGCTGCTATTTGTGTCTGCTGTTAATGGCAAAATCCTTCCTTTGCCCAGCTTCACATCCTGCTCTGAGGCTCTGCACCTGTAAGTAGCAGGACTCCAGCCAGAAAGCAACATAGAGAGGCTATGTTAGGGTAGGTGTAGGTACAGGTACAAAGATAGGTGTCTGCCACTGCTACCCAAGTCTACAGAAGTAGGCTGGGAGAGGAAAGCTAGTGAGGTGAGAGATAAGACCAGAATTAGACAGATTTTGTGAGAGGCTGTTGCTCAGTCCTTTTCTCTCAGGGGAGGAAATGTTTTAGGAAATATAGTAACATTTACCACAGGCTTGTCTAGTCTCTGAATCGCTAGAAAGTCATCTTACATTATTTCCTTTCTGTGGCAAGACAGGGATGCTTATTACAAAATGTGTGCCGCTTGATCAGAAGACTCCAGCCTTTAGCTCTCTTACACAGCCACAGTCTGCTAGTTCCGGTCAGAGCAGTTGCATTTGGTAGTGTTTGTAGTGTGGTGTCTCTCATGTGCTCAATCATTTATATGGCTCTTGATCAAAACATAAGAGGACTACCTCTCTTCTGTGAGGTCATTACCAAAGGAAGAGCTGCAGGCAGATTAAACATCAGTGGGTAGTTCCTTCAAGTTTGGAAAGTGGACAAGAAAGAAAGAGAGCCTTTGATTTCTCAGGGCTTACTTGAGCTCTTCCCTCACCCTAACCCCACACTCCTGTCACCAGGGAATGCATCTGTCCAGGCTGAATGTCAAAGAAACAGGTTTAATCAAAAGTCTCTCAGGTTGTGTTTTTCTCTTTGGAGCTTGCATCTTTTGGTGTAGGGAGTACAAGCTAATATGCTTCAAGTGATCTCCTCGGACTACAACATGGGAACAACTCCCTCCTTTCTCCAGGCAGTAAAGAGAGCTCATTTAACCCTGTGCAAAAATCTTGCCAAGGGAATTGTGCCATTAGGCAATGATTATTGCCTTTATAGTCATTAGAAGTGAGTTTGGTAAGAGGAGAATTGTCACCAAATTATTAACTCCTAGATTAATTTTGCAGTTTATGCATGGACGGTGTGCACTAGCACTGAACACCTCTCCTTTAGTTCAGCACCGTGATATAGTGTAGGGATGAGCACGTGTGTGTATGTGCATTCATGTGCACATTTGTGTTCTGGTAGAGTATGTAAAGAGATCAACCCTTTAAAATTTAAAATTAATTAACTAAAAATTCATATGTATGGGTGTTTTCTTAGCACGTATATCTGTGCACCAATTGAATGTTTAGTGTCCCTGAAAGCCAGAAGATGCTATCCCTGGAACTGGAGTAATAGGCAGTTTTGAGTCTATAGGTGTTGAAAATTCATCCTGGATCCTCTAGAAGAGCAGTCAGTGCTCTTACCCACTGAACTGTCTCTTCATCTCCTAGAATTCATTGTTCTTGAGGGGAATATACTTAAGTTGGGGTAAGTTACACTTACAAATTAATAAAAATATATTTGATTGAATCTTTTCTCATAAAGGATAGTGCGATTTTTCCCCCAAGGACCATTTAAGCCAGTTATAAACTGCACTGAAGAGAAGCTGGAAGCTCCCCTACCTTTGCTTACAAGAAAATACTTAGATTAATAAATGTGTGATTCATTATTTACGTTTTTAAAAGTAACCTGAGATTTCACCTTACACCCATCAGAATGGCTAAGATCAAAAACTCAAGTGATAATACATGCTGGAGAGGTTGTGGAGAAAGGGGAATCCTTTCCATTGCTTGGTGGGAATGTAAGCTGGCACAACCCCACTGGGGGTTGTAGCCTTGCCAGTCCACAGAGGAAGACAATGCAACCAGTCCTGCTGAGACCTGATAGGCTTAGGTCAAATAGAAGGGAAGGAGGCCCTCCCCTATCAGAGGACTAGTGGAGGGGCATAGGGGGAGAAGAGGGAGGGAATCTGGGATTGGGAGGAGTTGAGGGAGAGGGCCACAGCCGGGATACGGATTGAATAAATTGTGATAAATGATAATAATTAAAATAAAAATAATGCAAAGAAAGCTAACATCACACTGTGAAAAAAAAGTAAGGACAAAGAAGTCAGACCTCTTTACTCACTCAGGTCAAAACTGACCAATCTAATAAGCATTCTTCAGAAAATAGTAGATACTGTCTTTCTCACCAGCAATGGTATTTTGCTTTTTATGATGCACTTCCAAGTCCACAATGCCCTTCTGTTTCTCATTTGGCTTTCATTCAGTTAATAACGTCATGTGCTAGGTCCTGAGCATATAGTGTTGTGTGACACTCAGAGTCTCCAGTAGGGCAGATGAGACATGCAAAAAAATTATGCTAGTCCCAGGGTACTGCTAGTGCATATGTAAAGGAAGAACTGTGGAAGCCTAGTAAAGGCAGAGTTCAGTTCATGCTGGGCTAGGCATAAGAGAGGGAGGACGGGCATGAGATGATAATGTTTCAGTTGTGGAAGGTATACAGAGACTGGGGAGGAAGATGTTTCAAATAAAGCAGGAGCAGGAAAACACCACAGACATATGGTGGATGTACTTTGGGAAAATATTGTTTGAGAACAGGGTTCCTTCAGGGAGGAAGTAGGAGAGAATGCTGGGGAAGCGAGCTGAGGTCTGAGCACAGTGGGGTTGGTATGTCAGGCTCTTGATGTAAAATGAATTCATGTAGAGGGAAAGAAGGGAATGTAGAGGCATAGAAAGATTTTTTTTTCTCTAGGAGGGAGGGGTAGTGTGGCCAGATCAGTGTTTTTGATGATGATGAATTGTGGATTGGGAGTCTCAGAGCAGTAGGAATTGTAAGGAGGCTACAGCCTTGGTTCCTGTAAGGGAAGATGATGAACTCCTGTTTTTATACATGTGTTATGATCACATGTTCTTGGGACTTGCCTCCCTCATTAGATTATAAGTCCATGTCTTTTGGCCTCCCAGTCATCTTTGCATTCTCAGCGTCTCACAAAGAGTAGATTCTCATTATATCTACTTACCAAATGAGTGGTAACTGTATGTTGCCAGTGAAAATGGAAAGGAGAGCCAGATATGAGCAATAGTGAGGTTAGAGAGCAGACAGAATCATAGTCATTTACATTAGTGCTGTGAGGTTTGCTGCTTAATTTTTGTCAGCTTGATACAGGCTAGAGTTAATCTGGGAGGAGGAACCTCATTTGAGAAAACTCTTACATCAGATTGGCTTGTGGGAAAGCTTGGATCATTGTCTTGATTGATGATTAATATGGGAGAGTTCAGTTCATTGTGCATGCTGCCACCCTGGGTAGGTAGCTCTGGGTGCTATAAGAAAGCAGGCTGAATAAGTCATGAGGAACAGGCCAGTAAGCACCATGGTCTCTGCTTAATTTCCTGCTTCTAGGTTCCTGCTTTGAGTTCCTGCCCTGACTTCCCTCAATAATAAACTATAACTTTCAAGGTAAAAATAATGTTTTTCCTCCCCAAGTTTCTTTTATTCAGTGCATTAGTTTAGCATCATAAAGCAAAACAGGACAGGAAGGTGGACTCAGTTTATGTAGATATCCTGTGAAAATGCATCTAAACTTCTTAGGAGCTTCTGAAACTTTCTGTGCCTCTGTTTGCCTCATTACTGAGCTATAGCAAGGCTAGGAACAAAGAGAGGTGATTGAACAAAGCTGTTGAATTTATCTTTTGATACATGAAGAGTCCATACTTTTAAATCCTTGTTTACATGTATAGTGGTTTTCTTTCTGTTTTTGAGAGAGGGTCTCATGTACCTATGGTTGGATTAGAACTTTTTTGGTAAATGAGATGATGTTTTGATGGGGCTGAGGATAGAATGCTTGGCTTTATAAACCTATGCAAGTACTCGACCAACTGAACTACATTGTCAGCCTTTATTTTTATTAAATTGTAATCATTTACCTGCCTGGAGGCAAGGGCTGAACTCTATAACACCTTAGTTATTTTTTCTATCCCATGACTATAGAAGACAAGAGAACCGTGCTTGTGTTTGGTTTATAAACCGTAGTGGTTAGTGGATAAGCTGTTTCTCCAACCCTATTTCAAGTGTTTAAAAGAGTGACTATCAAGTGAAACTTTCTGCTTGGAGATATGGCTTATGTCCCTTGTCCCATTATAATCATAACTGGGAAAAAAGGCAACCCCTCATTAGCCACTCTTGATAAAACTCGACATTTAAAAAACTAGTCTAGAAGGTACTGAAAAATATTATGAAAGCTTTTCTCACTTGTCAGTAAGTGGCTTTTTTGTGTGGAAAGAAATGCACTAATAGAGTCTAGAAACAGAGAATGCAGAACATCTAATGATCAATAACACATGAAAATACAGAGGTCCTCTGAAGTGCAAGGACTTCCTACAAAGGGCTATGGGACTAAGGAGCTGTTAGCTTGACCTCACCTGACAGCAGACACAACAGATTCTCTGGCCTGAGCCTGGGGCTTCTTCCATTTAATATAGCAGGAGATTTTTGTCAGAAAAAATAAGCAAAAGCATCATGGTTACTATTTCAATTCCAAGGGTGAAGAGGATTTGCCTGTTATATGAGGTGGAAGGCCTTTCCATTGGATCTCCAGTGTGGTAGGCTCATTACAATTAGGGGCCCATTAGCTTGTCAGGGCAGATTGCATTTCTCATTGTTCCAGTATTCTCTTGTTGTCAGTAACCTCCTTGTTAGCCATTTCTCTGTGGTCAGATTCTCACCCATGCCCCCAACACTCAGGATGCTTATGGGCAGTGAGGCTTCAAGTACTAACACTTGACGTGTGTAATTTTGATCTTGGTCCAACTCAAACAGAATTATGAAAATTAATGAACTATTTAAACAATGTCCCATCACACAATAAAAGCCCCTATCCAACCACTATACAAGAGACTGTTTTAGAACCTGTTTGGATTATGCACTGTTCAGTGTCATCTGTGTCATTTTTCCTCTCAATAGCTGCAGACAATCGAAAGCTGAACAGATTACTCTCATGAGTCTCTCTACACATCAGATCTCCATCTTGTCAAACTTTGCTTTTCTCTCATCTCATTTCAGAACAGAATTCTGCTTTTAACTTGGAAAAACAGTTTGCTTACTTTGACCAAAGAAAGAAGCACACCCCCCCCCCATTTTAGAGAAATACTTGGGGTTTGGGAAATGCCTTTCAGTTTTTACCATGCTTAGTCCTTTTCTGACTGTGATTGAGATAGTAGGCCCAAGTCTGTGTTCTCAAACTTCAGGCAGTCAAGGACAGTTTTGTGGAAATATCCAGGATTGGGTAAAGGATATAAGTAAAATAAGCCACATGCAGAAAGTAGGTGATTTAAACATATTATTAGGACCAGAAAGTAATGGACTCTCACATGGCCAGGCAAGATAGGATAGGGGCTGAGATTTGCTCAGGAACTGCTGTTCAGTCTGAGAACAAATAGCTTCAAAAGGAAGAGGTATCTTCTCTCAACACATGTAATTTGTTTTTGCTGGAGTTAGGAGGTAGGGGAAAGAATAAGTTTCCTTTTTATCTAATGATGCTTTCATATTCACACCTTGTTCTAGCTCTCCATATTCTGTATCATCATTCTCAGAATCTCAAATATCCACCCCACTAAGGAACAAACTGTGGTAGTTATAGAACAGAAAAAATAAGTCTAACTCTAGGTCTGGCCAGTAAGCAATCTGAATAAGCAAGTTACCTCTTGATTCTAGGACTCTGTAACTTTTCTTTGTGGCCATAAAATTCCAAGATTACTCCCATGTGGATGCTGTGTTTCTTATTCCTTAGAATCTCAATATTGGTTATGTCACAGTGATGGTAGTAGTTTCCACTTTAGTGATTGAGGACTGAATTCTGGTGACTGGTCTGGGGGATGCTGCTTACCATATTGTCCCTGCTTCAAGGTGCCAACAGTAGCAAGCTGGCATACAAACTGATCTGTCATCTTCTCTACTGGGAATCATAAACCTTTATCTCTAAACAGCACCCTTTCCATTAGCAATCAAATATATTTTACTAAAAACTTCCATAAATTTAAGACTAGCCTGGTCTATATAGTGAGTTTCAGGCCTGCCAAGGCTGCATAATGAGACCCTGCCTCAAACCAAAACCCAAATCAAACAAAAAAGAATAACAAAAAATCCCTTCTGTTAATTCCATTTCTCTCCCCTTATACTAGCTCTAATTTTTCTACTCCTTATAGCAACCCTCCTCAAAGTAATTCTTTATCCAGTATATCCAATCTCTTATTTCCTTATTATTATTACTGAGAGATACTTCACATACTACAAAATTTATCATTTTTAAGGGTATAAGTTACTAATGTTTCAGTATACTGGTAATGTTATATAAATATCACCACCATTTCTAGGACATTTCTACCATCCCTTAAACAAACCGTATTCGTTATGCCTGCCCACACACCCAGTTCCTTTCATGAGCTCTTGGAAGCTATTAACCTGTTTTATATCTATACGGATTCACCTCTTTTGGACATTTTCTGTAAATGTAACCATGTGATACTTTTCCTCTTGTGTTGAGCTTCTCTCAATGCTAGTGCAGTTAATTCATATTTTAGTATTTATCAGAACTCCATTTCTGCTTTTGAGTTACTATTATGTTATTGATAAATTGCATTATGCATGTCCAGTCATCACTTGATGGACACTTCTTGGTCATTATGAACAGTGGTGCCATGAACATTTGTGCATCCATCCAGTCTTTAACCTGCTCTATTCAGGCTTGTGTCCACCACTATGTCACAGAATCTTCTCCCTTTCAGGTAGACAATGTTCAATTCTTAGGATCAATTTACTTATTAATATCTGGTATACTTTTACTTTTTTCTGTGGATTCTGCACATTTCCTCCAGGGTCTTATGTATGTAAAACAGATGATCTACCACTGAGCTGTAGACTCAGCTCCCTTTTCCTTTTTGAATCACCTTTTTAAAGTAGTGATGGATTATGAATGCATCCTCCAATTTTGTAAAATTAAATAATATAAGCTGGGTTTTATTTTAACTTTTTCAACTTTATGTGTATAGTTTTTTTAAAAAATCCTGTATGTATGTCTGTGTACTACTTGCATGCATGATACCCCTACAGGTTAGAATAGGGCATCAAATAACTGGGAAGTGGAGTTACAGATGGTTGTGAGTTGCCATGTAGTACAGGGAATTGAGCCCAGGTTCTTTGAAAGAACAACCAGTGAATTTAACTATTGAGCCATCTCTCTAACTGCAAGAGATGGGATCTTTAGGAGATGATTAGGTCATGATGGTTCTGCCTCCATAATGAAATCTGTGACTTTATGAAAGAGTTGCCTCCCTTTTTTCCTCCCTATTTTTGCCATGTGAAGACACACAGTAAGATGTGGTGTCGTGCAAGCAGTGGGAAACCATGTAAAGGTGGAAGGAGAACACTAACTCCACAAAGCTGTCCTCTGACACACACGCCACAGTGTGTGTACACATGCATGTGTGCATGCTTGTGCATGAGCGTGCGCACGTGCGCGTGCGCGCGCGCACACACACACACACACACACACAAAGGCAGTTTGTTTAAGTGCATAAGTGGGCTGGACTAAACACATTGTCTTTCAGGACTTACTGCTTCCCTAGTCCACTGGACCTCTTTTCACAGTCTCTTTTGACACTTTTTTCTTAAGCTAAAAACTATGAAGTACTTCAGGATCATCCTGTTGCTATCTTTTCTTAGTCTGTACTCACTTTTCTGGAGATATCATCTGTTTCGTGGATTTAAATACATTTTAAACATTCATGGTGAATTCCAAATGTGGATTTCTAGCTTATCTTCCATTCCAAACTCATCTATTTAAATTTACATGTTTAACTAATTGCCACAAATTGATTTGCCTTACAATATACTTACAATACTTCTTCTATAATGTTTCTTTCTAAGAATAGAAACCCTTATATTCTGTTGCTTAGGCCAAAAATTTTTAAGTTGTCTTTTACTCATTTTTCCTACAAATTCTACATATACTTAGATAGTAAGTACTGCCATTATTATTTTCAAAATGTATACAGAATTTTTGATACACTTTATAATTAGCATTATCTATCTATCTATCTATCTATCTATCTATCTATCTATCTATCTATCTAAATACCTACCTATCTATTTTGTGTGTGCCACGGAAAAATATTGGAGGTCAGAGAACTTGTGGGAATCAGTTCTTTCCTTCCACCAACATGTGAGTTCTTGGGATTAAATTCAAGTTATCAGGCTTAGAGGTAAGCACTTAGAGGTAACTGCTGAGCCATCTTGACAGCCCCACATAAATCATACATCATATACTACATTCACATATATATTGTATGCATACATAGTCTTCATATAATATCATTTGAAATTCTGTACAATTTATTGTCCTCCAGTACAATGTAGGCTCCCTAAATATATAAAACTCTAGCTTTTTTATTAATGGTTATATCTGTACACATAACAGGCACATCCAGACTGTAGCCTACAGGCTGTATACACCTCAGGGTAGTTATGAGTGAAGGTCAGTGTTGGGATGCATAAGTAGGCATCTCTATGACCAGCCTCAAGGGACCTGACAAACCAGACATCAGGTATCTGTGAGGCCACCTGTGGACCACCCGCTGAGCACATGAGACCACCTGCACATGGTCTTATAAGGGTTACCCTATAAGAGAACTCACACCATCCCCCACCCCCTCTTGCCATATCCAGAGATGGTCTCTGTGACCCTTTCCCCCTTCCCTTAATAAACCTCCCACATGGAACCAGTTGTGTGGCTTGATTTTTGAACCTGCCATGTAACTTAATGCACAATCCTAACAGTCAGTACAAAATCATAAACTTACTCAAAACATTATGAAAAATTTTGTGACTTTTTTGTAAGTTTATTTCATAGTTCTTATGTGTGAACTCAGTTGATAACAGCACTGTGCCTCTGTGTCAAAGATTAGATATTAATCAAAGAAATGAAAAGGAAGCAATTTACATGGTTGGGTTGAAAACTAATTAACATGGCCCCCATTTATTTTGACAGGACTAAACTTGACAGGCAGTTTTCAAAACAGTGGTTTTCTTTTTCTTACCTAATTTTAACTGCATTGTGATTTTGGGTGAGCCTTGTTTTCAAAGACATTAAATGTTTCTCATTAGAAATTGATTTTCCTAAAGGAAAAATATTTTAAAGTATAGCTTCTTGACTTAAGTCATTGATATTTGAGTTCTGGAGACCTGGGTGAATCAGGGCCAATTAGCTATATTTGTCACTTAGTTACCTATATATGAAATGGAAATGCAAAGAGCATGTATCTCATGTTGTTAGAAAGAGAGCCAAATTTAAAAATGTATAAAAATTACAAAGCACAATACCTAGTAGCAAGTAAATCTTTAGAGAAAAGTAGCTTTCGTAACGCTTAAGATTTAAGAGAGCTTAAAAAAAACAAGACCCCCCCCCCCAAAATAAACAGAAGAAGTCCTGCAACAGAAACTGTTAAATGCATTTCTCCAAGTAGAACTGTTCAGGACTTTTGTATAAATGGCATTTCTTTGGGAAATGCTCTGAAATTTGAATAGAACAATTGCTTTGTTCTATTTCTCAGGAGGCTTTTGTGGACCTGTACACATTCTCTTCATATTCTCTAAAACTGCACAAGAAGAGAAACACCTGAAAAGCATCACTCTTAGTATCTCCACTTCTTCATGGTTTCAAATCTTCAACTTGACTGTCATCCCAGGTTTTGAGTTCTGACTGTAGGTATTTTCCTCACTTAGTGTACTGTTTGAAACCTGGTGGTTTCCTCTCTGTGGAAAGTGCTTCCTGAGGGGTGATCAATCTGTCTTGCTGAGTGGATTGACTTGGAAACAAAGTAAGGGCAATGGCGTCTACTTCCACCTCATGGGACCACCCAGTATCTTGCTGTCAGTTCAGACATATTTTGTGTTAGTTCCCAGTCAAATGCAGTTATGACAGAACTAGTTTGTAACTGCCACTGCATGCTAGGTTCCATTTGTGCAAGGAAACCGAGGAAGCCTAGGCTTGCACAGGAGTACTTGGTTCCATGTTTCATAGAAGCAGTCACTGGCTCAGAGTGGCTGCTCAGCATTTGCTCCACGGATTTCGCCTTTCAGTATCCACTACTGTTCTAACTTTACCCTTATCTCTCACAGCAATGAATACTGAGTTGGGCTGGGCAGACTTATTTATTCATCCACTTAAGCCCCCAGGGATCAGTAAATACTTGTTAAATCACACTGAGTCTTTACTGCTTCAGCAGCATTCTTTTGTTTTGTTATTTAGATGCAATTTTACCTTCTCTTCCCAGGGATGCTGTAAATTTTTTGAGTGCCTGTCTCCTACCTCATTCCTACCCCCTGCAGCGTCACCCTACACTTTAAGTATTATGCTCTACAAAGTGCTTCAGCAAAATGGACCTTACTCTAGGAGTGGGGTAAAATTTTCTCCTTGACTACTTATTTTTTTTTTTTTTTTACTTTTTAACTGTGATTGTTAGGAAAAAATAGCATGCAACAGCCATCAATTACTAAGCTATACTCCTACTGTAATTCTGCTTCCAATAAAAACATGACAAAGTCTGAGTTGTAAATTAGAAACTTACTCATAAACAGTTGTCCATCCATTTTCATTACTTTTCGTGGCTAAAAGCCCTGTGTTTCCTGGGTAGGTCATCAAGGCCAAATTGTAGCCTTGGGCTGACACTCGTTTCAGGACTCCATTGTTGCTTATGGTCAGCCAGTAGACTTGTCCTCCAGGCACCACAAGCCACAGGGGCATCCCACCTGCATCCCGGCGAATATGCACTGAATTACCGTTGCTGCTAGTGATTGCACCCAAATCACCTTCAGCATTGTAGGTGAAGTTATAAATATAGTCCCTTGTTATCAAGTTCATGGTATGTAGGTGTGTTCCATTGACAGTAAACTGATAGAGTTCTTGGTCAGCAGGTGAGGCAATCTCATAAAGGTTCATATCATTCAGATGGGCTTGATTCCTGCTGATGGTACGAATTCGAACATTGCCAAGGTCTGCCACATAGAGGGTGCCATCAGGTGACACTGCTAAGGAGGAAGGAGCTTTCATCTTTGCATCTTTGGCATAGCCACCATCACCTATGGAGAAAAGACCCTGATATTAATCATTGACATCAAAGGAACTCGAGTGAGTATTCTCTAGCTGTGAAGAAACACCACGACAGAAGCAAATGTAAACAATATCTGTGCACAAACCCAGGCCTACAGGAAGATACTAGAAGGAAAACTCTCACCTGAGGAAGTTAACCACCCTCCCCTCAAAAAAAACCCAGAGGATATAAATAACTTCACCAAAAATCATTTTAAAGAAAAAAAATCAGCGAACTATCATTCTTTGTATGCCCCCTGATTATTTTGAGACCCATTATTCAAAAGATTGTAATTATTGAGTCAGTACTGCTAAAGATGAACAGTAAGATGTAGTTATCTCAGTTACACCAATTTTGTAAATTCCTAAATCCTGCTGTTCTGAATCTATTAAGTTCCAAGATATAAGAACAGCAAATAATGATAGCCACACAAAAATTTCCTGTAAATCCCTGAGTCTTATTACTATTGCTGATTGAAGGATCAGTTTTAAGATCTTCCTACTATGCTTAGAGGTCGTATCTTCTGCTATTTCACATTGTTCAATTGTCAAAATATACTAAGTGTAACAATGACTCTAAATATCAAAGTAGGTACCTGGGATAAACGTTAGATCTATCTTGAAAGAAAGATACAAATTACTGAAATATCCATAAGCCTCACTATCCAGGAAAATACTGAAAATATTGAACAGAGTTATATTGACTAACTTGCTGGATCTGGATTCTCTTGGCTCAGCAAAACACAAAACTTATGAGGACTATTCAGACCTGGATGAGCAGCTTAATAGGTCTGTATGTAGCATGGAGGTATATCCATTTCACAGACATGAATAGAACTGTTGACATTTAGAGGTCTGTTTGATATCTGGAATAACTATTCCATGATTGGGAAAATGGCTTTTCTTTTCCTTTCTTCTTTCAGCTAAAAGTAAAGGGCAACTGTTGTTTATGGAATTTCAGAGCTTTTAAAATCCAATAATGTAGGAGACTGATGCTATAAGAACTTACCACTGTGGAATTTAATTTTGCCTGTGCATTCTCAAAGCAGTCTACTTAGGTTCCCTTCTAATAGAACATGCTTTAAATCTGGAAAACAGTCACTTAGGGTAAGTAATGTTTTTATATCTATCTTCCTTTTTCTGCACAAATAATGGCATGATCTTACATTTGTATGCTGTTAACTTTTTGAGAATCTGAAAAGTTATTACATCTGTTTATCCTAAAAATCGCAAGGTGAAAATACTTGTTTCTATGTAACAAATAAGGCAGATGAATAAGTGAAAAGGTGTTGTGACTTTTCTAGGTCATTCAGTCAGCTGTCAGAGCTGACTCCTGATACATTGCTTTCTCCACTAGTCCACACAATTGTTTATACGAGTTCCTTTTGTTTTCCTTTAGGCTTTTCTGATGCACATTTTGCTTTTAAAAACAGAAAGGGGGAGCTGGTGAATTGCTAAAACAGATCATACCTGAAAAACAGTCACAGTTGGGATCAATTTTGCAGTCGCAGTCAGTGGGAGCACCAGCAATGATGGAGATCTCCCCATTGGTGGTCACTTGCTGAATGCGGTTCACTTTCCTCTCGTCTGTTTCAGCGATGAAGAGCAGCCCGCTGTGGGAGACGCTGATGGCCCTAGCTGACTCCAGAGTGGAGTGAATTGCCACTTTGCTGACCAAGAAATGATCGATGCCGGGCACCTGGCAGTGAATCGGGCGCCCGGCAATGATCCGCACACGCCTATTCTCAGAAATTTGCAGCACGATGTTGTTGTCCAGGACGTACAATGAATTGTCCATGGGATTTACTGCAAGGTCTGTTGGCCACTCTAATCGTACCTACAAAAAGACCAGAGCACACCTCATCATGTTACCACATTTTTCCAGAGACAATTTTACCTTAAAAGTAATACATAGCTTATCGTTTGTGTACTATTACTGATTTCAGCAATATTGACACTGTCTGGCAATGCATAGGTAATCACACAGCCTGCAAAGCATATTTGTTATCTATGCTATTTCCAAACACAATGTAAATTATTTTCCATAGTCCCAGAAGTGTACTCCAGAGTAGTGGTTTTCACAGTGTGGTCTGTGGAAAAACAACCATAGCATCACTTGTAAAATGGTTAGAAATGCAAATTCTGAGGCTCTTCCCTAGACTCGTTGAATCATAATCCTTGAGAATAGGGATCTAACCATCTGTATTATTACAAATCTTCTAGATGATTCTCAGGGCTATTGCTGTAGGCTTCTGGATCACTACAAACACACACACACACACACACACACAAATACAACTTTTTACTCTCTTGTATATGTTTAGCAAAGCAAGGTCCTGAAGATTTTGTGGCAATAGAGTGCTGGGAAACCAGATTTTACTCAATTAACAGCCTGTTTAGACAGAGCCCACTATTAACATATGCCTAATATCCATCTTGTATATTATTCATGATATATATTTGGAGTCCCAGGCTGGAACATATTTCTCACTTAGTTGGATCTTGCTTACTTCTTTAGTTATCTACCTTGGCAAAGAAACATGTTGGTTTGTTATGTCCCTGAATGTTTGCTGTGAATATTCTTTGTACTAAACCTTCTGCTAAGCTTTAGGGATCAACACAAAATTTTCCATGATGCAAACTTGTACCCTCAAATAACTTTTTGATCTGGTAGAGCCCCTGAAAACACTATTAGCGAGTACTCTCTATGTTGTGAAAAGGAAGCAAGAGAAAGGGTATGAGAGAACTTTCCAGAGGCACAGAGTTGGAATATTAACAGACAAGATGGTATGTAAGCCAAGGGTGAAGGGACCAGTAGGAGAAAAGTGGCATGAAACTGAATAAACTTTGGGTAAAACAAATGGCATAGGTAAAAGCCTAAACACCAGAGATGGCATGAATCAGCTTTGTATAATAATTATTCCAGTAACGTTAATATAGTTTCAGTGTTTGGAAATAATAAGTGATGCCAACCAGGAGGTAGACAGTGACTAGATGTTACAGAGTAAAACTTGTCCTTTCCTAATTTATATCATGTGGTTTTAACTTTCAATGTGACTGTGTTTGAGGATAAGGTATTTACAGAGTAAGTTATGATAGTTGAGAATGTAAGGTTGGATCCCTAATCCAAACTGTAAGTGTGATTATGATAATAGAGACAATAGGTCTGCATACACTTGGAAGATATCTCTGTGAAGACATAGCAATAAGATTGCCATCTGAATGTCAAAAAGAGAGGTCTCAGGAGAAACTAACACCTGTGCCTTGGGTTTTCAGTGTCCAAAGATCTGAGAAAATAAATTTTTGTTATTGAAGACAACTAATGTTTGATATTTTGTTATGGCATCTCTGACGAACAAATATACCAGGTAATGAAAGGAGGCACTCAGTAGTTTTGTTTTTGAGACTGGGGATAACTTTAGAAGGACTTTAAGTAGGAGTATGGCATAGTCATATTTGGGTTTACAATGGATGTTATTGACTGCTGTTTGAGACAATGTGAGAGGAAGAGATGAGATCAGGTAGCCATTGGAGGCTTCTGCAGTGGGTTGAGTAATGAATTTTGATACATAAACTATAATAGCAATGTAGGGTATTGAAAATACAGGGATTTGAGATATGCTAGAGAGGAACAAAACAGTGTATATGTGTGTGTGTGTCAGTGTCTATGTCTGTGAGTGTGTGTGTGTGTGTGTATCTAGTGTGCCTTGTTCAAATGCTATGCTAGGTGCTGGGGATACACAAACTAAACATGATTCTACTGTAGTTACTTTCTAGACATGAGTTGACTCAGTGCCTTCCCTGACATTCGGAAATTTCCAGATAGTGACTACTTATCCCTTGGCACTTCTCAGAGAACTGTGTTCCATTTTACACTTCCTATGTCACCACTCTTTACTGTCCATTTCTCCCCTTTTTGGCTAGAGAAAGGCAGGAAGAATATCCTATTCAGCACTGAAATAGTGACAGTAATGTAATGATTCTTTTTAGTATTGCATGAAAGTCGAAGGAAGTCTGTTTTTCTCATAGATTCAGAACGTTTGGAAAGATGATATCGGCTGTCATTGCAATTTGAGGCCCATTACTTCCTTACCTGGAAGAGGCTTTATGTACAGCAATTAATAAAGTGGAAAAAAGGCCTATCTGATGTCTGAAAGCTTTTTTTTTTTTACTTGTGCCCAGTAAGGGTGGGCAACTGGTGCTGTGAGAACAAGGATTGCCTTTTGCTTTCCCTTATTATACCCACATGTCTGAGTGTCTCTCACATGCCTAGCAATCTTATTGTATCCCCACATCTCTGTGTACTCTCTATGTCCACCTCTACAAATGCTGACCTTTTCTGGTCTGTACCATATGCCTCTGGGCAGCTAGGAATTTCAGTGACATCTAATGGATTATAAAACTCTGCTTGTATTATGCATGTTCTACAGAGCTTTTCAGACTGAGACCATTGGCTAAACATTAAACGCTGGCATTACCAGTGCCCAGAACAGTTTGTGGTGATATGTTCCTCAGCATGTCTGTCTGAGGCCTTTGCATGTCAGTGTGTTGCCACAGAGAGACAGAATGAGTGGCTCCTGTTGCTGCTGTTGCTGTTGCAGAGGGATGACTCTTCCTTCACCCTGTGCCCCCCCATCTTGGATCTCTACACACGCTATCAAATGTGCGCAAAAGCTGTGTCTCTACTCTAGTCGTCTGGAACACAGTGCCCCAGGAAATAAGTCAGGGCTGGCTGAGGAAGAGGAAATGAGTGTATTTCAGTACAACACTCCTCTTTTGACAGAGTCTGAAGTTGGTGACCCAGGAAAAACAAAGCTGGCTGAAATGATGTTCGAGTTATCCCCACTCTGGGAGCCAAAGCCAGGCCAGAGGCCGTGGAATGGTACACACCTTGTAGAAGCTAGGGACAGAACATATTTTAGACTCTGTTCTCAGCTATCAAGGCGGCCTTTGAGGGAAAGGCCGGTGGTGAGAAAAACAATTTGTGAAATTCTCCAACTTTTTCATCCTGATTTAAGCCAATACTATTGGTGTCATATTTATTAGATTTAATATTGCTTCAAAAATACACCAGCCACTGTATTTGTTTTCTTTTCCATCAAATGAGCCACCCTCTAGCAGTTTCCTGTGACTAAAGTGGCCTTTGTGCTTTTGAGACACTTTCTACGCCAACTACACAGAATTCCTTTAATTCCCATTTGATTCAGTAGGGCAGCTTGTCTATGAGATCTTCTCAGATGAAAGATATCTGCCCACTTAGTAGTTGAGGGGCTATTGTTATACAGCATGACCTCTGTGCTGCTTTTAGGTTGTCAATTCCTTTTATGTCATTCTCATGTTAAATACATCCATGTTCGGGTAATTTTTCAAGGAACTAATGTTTTATATCCATACAATAGGAACATGGTGTTTACTACCAAGGCATTTCTAACCCCTACCCAACATATGGAGTAATGTTTTTGTGCTGATTCTGTCTATTGGAACTACCTTCTATTAGTTGTAGAGAGATTTTAGAACTCTATGCTACTGAGATGGATCCAAGGTTAACTTGCAGAAGCTGCTGCCATTTGTACACTGTTTTTTTTTTTTGTTGTTGTTGTTGTTGCTGTTTTTTAAAAGGGGATAGCTTGTGGTGGTAGAAAAAAAGCATTTTCTTTTGGAGTGGGAGAAGAAAGAGACTGAAGAACAGCAGTGAAGGATCTGGAAATTCTGCTTACTGACCTGGCCTACAGGCAAACTTTTAGGTCTAATTTGTGGTGCTTGCCCCACCTTGTAAAAACATACTAATTTGTTCAAAATATCAAAATGTGTTTAAGCTAAACTAGCATTAAAGGTCACTGGCATAGCCTTCAGCTGGTAGAGTGTACCCCTCCCTCAACAACCTTCCCTAGGAAATAATGCTGAGCAGAAAGGAGCTCTTGGTTGGGATGTCAGCACTGGACAGAACTGTCTTCCTCTGGTAATTGAAAACTTGCCTTGTAGGAGGTTGATTCTCAGGTCAACCATTCCCATGGTTGGCTTAAAGTTCCAGCTAATTTGACCTCGTAATCAGTATAAAAGACAGCGGGAGCCATTAATAACAAAAAGCAGTATGTTACCTAAGGAACACAACCATTCTTTGTTGAGAACTATTTGACTAAGATTTAGAAGGATATGTATTCTAAGACCTTTAGACTTAACCTGTAGATGGTGAAGAGATGAAGATCTTTAAAGTGGATGGCTGACAAGGTCAGATTAATATTTCAAAAATATTACTTAAGGTGTTTGAGGGATATATTGAAGGAAAAAAAACTAGATACCGTGTGTATAATCATTCCAGAGACCAGCCATTCAACATTACATTCATCCATTAATGTGTTCTCCTATCCAGCCACCTGCTATATATCTTCCTGGCACTTGGAGTCTGGCATAATGCTTCTTAGATTCAGAAGAATGTGTGAGAATTTGGCAAAAGTCATGTACTCTCTCCATAGAAGAAATGCTCAGATGTACAAAAGTGAAGTGATAAGGAGCTCAGGTTCTTGTGTTGAAACTTCCTGGATCAAAATGTTTAGATGACAGGAATTGCAATTGCTGTGGCTTCAGAGAATAAGTTATCATATAGGTATTTCAGTCTTCTAACATAGAAATTACATCAAATAATACCTCTGAAAAATTTAAAAATTCAGTGAAAACAAACAATGTAAACCACCAGACTGTTCAGTATATAGAAATAGGTCTGAAAAGAACAGATAATTTGGATCTGAAGACAAGCTCAGGTGGTCACAGAAACCTACCCTTGCCTGTGATTCATTTTGCCTTTATCCAACTATTGCAACACTCTCTTACCTGGACATTTTATGAACTCTTAAGGTTAATAACATGGTCATACTCTTTAAAGACATCCAGTGATTCTATATCACCAGGCACTAACTCATTTGTTTTATTCCTTAGGGCTCTTTTTAAACAGTAAAACCTCCAAGAAATCTTTGGCTTGTATTGGAACATATTATCTCACATATATTAATCACCCAATTCCCTGGATAATAGTTTAGTTTATTACTTTGGCCACCTTGTTATTTGTAACAGTACTCTTTGCTCAGTATCAAGTACAGAACATGTTAAATTAATTTCCTTTCTCTGTCAAAAAAATGGTATTTGTTCCATCTTCCATACTATGCTACATACCAAGAAACCAGTTCTAATGAAGAGGATGGATTCCTACCCTTATGGAGATTATAGTCTTTTGCTGACTCTGTTTGCTTTATTTCTCTGTTGCTGGTGGCATAATGCAATCTATTTCTTTTCCATTCCCATCACTTTAAGAAATTAACTATGGTGGAAATACCTCTAAATTAAACTATGAGATTACAAGTATTCTAAGTTCACCATCACGCGCCAACAAGTTCTTTCCTCAAAGCTCCACTGGGTTGGAGAAAATGAGCTGTTTTACAGAAGGTCCTGCCTTCCATCCCAGGCATAACTTCTGGCCTTTCTTCTTTGCGGCTCATTTAACAAGTGACTCTGCTTGACACTGAGCTCTAAGGCTTCTCCAGTAAGACTGTTCAGAAAGTGTGTGATTATCTCCTCTGAGATATGCCAGCCCTGGGGATGATGCAGTGATGGGACTGAAGGCTTTGTACCAGGTGTTCTGCCAGCAGCACATTAGATGTCCCCATGCTTCTAAAAACTGACAACCTCAGATTTTTAGAATCACTTTTTGTCAGTTTTCAAATGGAATTCTCATTTCTTGACACTGATACACAGTCTAAGTCTCTGCAAATTTATAAAAGAAGTAAAATGCTGTCTGGATAAAGTTTTTTTTTCCATGTGGAGATATTGATGACACTTTTGAGAGTGATGGCCCCTGTTGATATTGCTTTTAAATAGCAGAAATTATTAGAAGGTGAAATATATCAAGATTTCATGGCCTTGTCAACAAGTGACTCATTTCTCATTATCTCAGATCCACACTCTGTAGCTCTTCATAATGGCTGGACTCTTTGAAGAACCTTTTACCCTTTGAATTCCCAATTCTGTTTCCATGGTTGTCCAATGATAAACCATGGGGAAAAGAGAAGTTAAGTTGCCATATTCATTAAAAATGAATATGCAGTGTCAGTCTAATCATGGTTTAGCATGATCTTTAGAATTAGTTTACTATAGACTACATAGACTAAACTGTATATATCAAATGTTCCTAAATTAATTTTGAAGTGAATGAATGAAATCAAATCAAAGCAAAACAAAGTGACCCCTATACCGCATACAAATAGAACAAGAACTTTCAATAGTCGTGGCATATTTTATCTTTTAATAATTTCCACCTTTATAAACAAGGTCATTTAAAAACAGTATTCTTTTAAGTGCCATCTTTCTCTGCAGCATGAGAACACCAAACATTATTTAGACTGTATTTCTCCTTTGTGGATATTTGAAGGTGCTCAGAGAGAAAGAGGTTCAAATGTGTGCCTCCTGATATTTCTGTGTCAGAGACCTCCTGTTGTAGGCCTATCCTATCATTCATTTAGTCTTTCATCCTAAATGACTGATTTTTATTATCAAGTACATACACATTACTCTTTAGAACAAAACTTTATTTTGCAGTTAGTTGTGTTCATATGGTAGTATCAGACAACATAATGCAAGAGGAATGATGAAATCATTGACACTTGCAAATGTATGCTCCACAGAGAGTTAACTGATCTGAAAGAAGCTTTCTATGGTCTTACCTGTCCTTGGGACATAGGAATGGTAAAAGGTTTGCTAGACATCTTGGACCATGACATTGCTTAGAAATAGAAGTTATGAAATCAGGTAGCAGTAATTCAGGAGCTTGGATCCTGAATGAATCTGTGGAGTTTCACCTCAAGTCCTGAATGATACATTTATTTTGCCTGATATCTTGCTTGCACCTTTGTTGTATTGGGGTTTTCTGTTATTCTCAATGGAAGATAATAAAAAGGAAGATGTTGCTCTAGCTTTTAGGTTTTGATTTAGACTGGAGCTACCTATAATACCATTATAGATGCGTTGGTCTAAGGAATTTCTAGTGTTTCCTCTTCAGAGAAATCACATGTATTTACAAAACTAAAGTAAACTGATTTAAATTAATATTTTTGTAAGTGTGGGAATATAATGAAGACAGTCTTTGAGAATGTTTCCTTTTATATGGCATACACAAAAACCATAAAGACTGTCCATATAAATGGAGTACCATGTAAAACTTTGATATATGTATATATTCTATAATGTTTAAATAAGATTAAATATATTTATCTCCTCAGGATATTTTTATTTCTCAATGGCAAAACTTTCAAACTTTCTGTCTTCTAACCTTTTAAAATGTAAAGTTGTTTCACTGTTGCCTGTAGTCACTGAACTGTAACTAGCACCAGAATAGTTGCTCCTTTTCAACTATATCCAAATATCAACATTTTGTTATGCCAACTTCCTTCATTGTTCTCAGCCTTTGATAAATCACATTCTACTTTCAACTTCTGTGAGGTGAACATATAAGTATAACCATGCAATATGTGTCTTTTTGTAATTCTCTTATTCCAATTAACATAAATAAGCTCTGATTATAACCAATATGTAGAGTAGCCTTTCATTCAGAGGATGGTAAATTGATCAACCTTAATGATAAAGATAAACTTCAAGGTTTATTGAATACATGGCACTCCATCTCCAGTAACTTTAAGAAGCTTTTCAAGATAAGATGTGCATTGGTCTCCATGTGAAACTGAAAAGCTTCTGTAAAGCAAAAGACACTGTCATCAGAACAAAACAAAAGCCTCCAGACTTGGAAAGGATCTTCCCCAACCTTATATCTGACAGAGGGCTAATATCCAGAATATATAAAGAACTAAAGAAGTTAAAAAGCAACAAAGCAAGTAATCCAATTAAAAAATAGGGTATGTAGGTAAGCAGAGAATTTTCTGTAGAGAAATATAGAATGGCAGAGAAATACTTAAAGAAATACTCAATGTCCTTAGCCATCAGGGAGATGCAAGTCAAAACAACTCTGAGATTTCACCTTACACCCATCAGAATGGCTAAGATCAAAAACTCAGGTGACAACACATGCTGGAGAGGTTGTGGAGAAAGGGGAATCCTCCTCCATTGCTGGTGGGAAAGTAAACTTATACAACCACTTTGGAAATCAATCTGGCACTTTCTCAGACAATTAGGAATAGTGCTTCCTCGAGATCCAGTTATACCACTCCTAGGTATATATCCAAAATATCTTAACTACACAACAAGGAAATTTATACAACCATGTTCATAGCTGCTTTATTCATAATAGCCAGAAGCTGAAAACAACCCAGATGTCCCTCAATGGAGGAATGGATACAGAAACTGTGGTACATTTATGCAATGGAATGATACTCAGTAATTAAAAACAAGGAAATCATGAAATTTGCAGGCAAATGGTAGGATCTAGAAAAGATCATCCTGAGTGAGGTACCCTAGAAGCAGAAAGACACACATGATGTATATTCACTTATAAGTGGATAATAGACCTAGAAGATAGGATAAACATACTAAAATCTGTACACCTAAAGAAGCTAAATAAGAAGGAGGACCCGGAGTAAGATGATCAATCCTCACTTAGAAAGACAAATGGGATGGGCATTGGAAAAAGGAGAAAACAAGAAGCCTACCACAGAGGGCCTCTGAAAGACTCTACCTAGCAGTGTATCAAAGCAGATGCTGAGACTCATAACCAAACTTTGGGCAGAGTGCAGGGAATCCAATGAAAGAAGAGATAGTAAGACCTGGAGAGGGCAGGAGTTCCACAAGAAGAAGAACAGAACCAAAAAATCTGGGCACAGGGGGTCTTTTCTGAGACAGATACTCCAACCAAGGACCATTCATGGATATAACCTAGAACCCCTGTGCAGATGTAGCCCATGGCAGCTCAGTCTCCAAGTGGGTACCCTAGTAAGTGGAACAGCGACTGTCTCTGACATGAACTTAGCGGCTGGCTCTTTGACCACCTTCCCCCTCCCCCGTCCCCTCCTCCCAAGGGAGGAGTAGCCTTATCAGGCCACAGAGGAGGCCAATGCAGGCAGTCCTGATGAGACCTGATAGGCTAGGGTCAGATGGAAGGCGAGGAGGACCTCCCTATCACTGGACTTAGAGAGGGGCATGGGAGGAGATAAGGGAGAGAGGGTGAGCCTGGGAGGGAATGAAGGAGTAGGATACAGCTGGGATGCAAAGCGAATAAAATGTAATGAAAAGAAGCTTTTCCAGATTCATGTGACTCTCAATCATATCTAGTGTGCCTGTGTTATGCTAGACATATTTGTTTGGCTTCTTTTGTACTCTACCAGGTCTATGAGAGTAAAATGGTAAGAATGAATATTCATTCATTTTATAATCCAGTGAGTATCATACTTGGCAAATGTTTGTTGATTGAAGACATTAGTAACTGTAATAATTTCAGTCCATGAAAGTATTTATAAATTATAACATGCAAGTAGACACTAAAAGAGCACTGTTTCATTAACCAATTTTTGTCACTAATATGGTTTTTAGATGCTGACTCATATAAGGCTTCTATTGTTTTAAAGTAAACTTGCCACTTCTTTTGTATTTTCACCTTTTTGATAATCATGTCTTACAATCAATGCATATGTTTAGTGGAATATTTATAACCAACTCCCAAAGCTATCAGGCTCATGTTCATGGTATAATTAACATAATATGGAATTTGCAGTTTGATTTACCAACCTCTGAGTTTTTCTGAAAATCTTTTAGAGGGTCCTTGAGATAAAAATTATTATTAAAGAAGTTTGCCATTTTCATGGTCATGAGTTTGCAGCTGAGTTTTCTAGAGGGTACCTGAGCTTGTGTGTCTTCAGTTTATAAAGTCATCCTTTAATCCAGGTGTGATGGCATACATCTTCATTGTCAAAACTCAGAGACTTATAGTAACTGAAAGTTGAGGCCAGTCTGTACGATATAGTGAGAATCTTTCTCATAAAACAACATTAACAGCAACAACAACCCAAGCAATAAAACTTCCCATATCCCCAAACTTACCTTTTGCAAATACAGGCAACAACCAAACAACATCCATTCTCTTAGTTTCTAATGAGGTAAATACTGACATGATAGAACTCATACAAAGCATACGGCTTTACACAATACATCTCCTGTGGGACAAGATGAGTGCAGGCCTGCACTCAGGGGTTGGGGAGCAGGGTGCTGTCAAGTATGGAACATTTAGGTAAAGGAGGGGTTAGAGTCCCTTAAGATGTCTTTCCACTTGCTTTGTTATCTCATCCTGGTTAACTGCTTTCTGTCATTTAGGAAAAACAGATTTTCTATAACAACACACTGAGCAGAGAACTCACAAAATGCTACCAGATGGTGCCATGAAGACTGTAGCCCCATTTGCTACTACTCATTGGGCTGCCTGCCATTATTTTTTATCCTGTTATAGACAGTGGACACACACTTGATAGGTCAGGCTAATAGCTTCCCATTTGTTAGTGTCAGTTAAGCCAGTGTGATGGTAATATCTCACTGATGGCCCTTCAGACGCTGGCAGCTTCACTGTCACAGGAATTTCTCTGATTTTGACTGAAAACAAATATGTAAAATCTTTCCTGTCTTTATCCAGAAAATGAAAAATAATGCTTTTGACATCATTTCTAGAATTTTAAAGTAAAAATAATGATGAATCAATCTAAAAATATTTTATTTCAGAACGTGGCAATAGATTGTTCAACATAGACATAGACTTGAGATCAAAATATCTTACCATCTAAGTTTAGACTGACCGTTGACTCCGGGGATTTTGATCAGTACCAGCAAAACCTTTTCCACTTTACATGTGCAGAATTTTGGTGTGTTTGTGTGTGTGTGTGTGTGCATGTATGTGTGCACTGTAAGTGAGTTCAAGAACTCTTGTGAGGGTATGTGCATGCAGGTGTCCATCAGTGTCAGTGCCTGCTCTAGAAAACCACATTCCTGGTTTTGTGTGAGGAGGAGGGTGTATAAAATAATATAAAGCAGCTCTCATTTTGTCTTAAATAAGACTAATGTTAATTTTCTCAGAACTGGACTTTTCTCCTCAAAATTGAAACTTTTTTTCTTTGGGATTTAATGAAGTATTGCTAGCTGAAGCCAGTTTGACATGCAAGAGAGTTGTCAGAGTGATGAAAGGTGTGCATCCCGATTTAAAACCAAACCCTGAACCCTTTTAAAGAACAATAAAACATATTTTAAAAAACTTGTACAAAGAAAAATATATTTCCAATTGTGAGAGGAATAGTAGGGTACAGGTAATCTAGTAGGAGAAATAGGAAAAATATAAGGGGATCTAATGAGGGAGAAGGAAAGAGAAGATACAGAAGATAGGGGAAGGAGGGTTGAAACAAATAACAAGAATGTCTGAATCATATTATTAATGATTTACCTAAAATGCCCATAAAACATTAAAGTAAGTGTATTAATGTATATTTATAACTTAAATGAAAAATTTCCATTTAAGTTGACAATGTTTCTTTCAAGTACCCAAAACCATAAAAACACCAACACCGGCAACACAACAAACTTACTAGGTATGAAAAGCTCTCTTTTGAGTTGCTGGTTAGAATTGAAGAGACTCCCAAATATTATAGGCTATTTCTATTGTCTTTAGTTACCCCTCCTTGCTAGAGGAGGAAAGGGAAGTCTCTATTGTTGAAAACACCTGAGCTTCAGACACAGGACACAAAGGTCCCTGAGCTGGAACTGACCCAGACGTCTTTTCTCTAATGATTAGCATTTATGGTACCGAAAGGTGTTACGAAATCTTCCAAAAGAGGTAAGCAGCCAGCAGTCCTCCCAGCTATGACACCTAAGAACCACAATAATTAGTATGGCAAAACAGCCCTTGTGTTGCAATAATGGCACACATACCTTGGCTGTAACCAACAGCTTTCTAATTGGCTCAAGACCCATTCAACAATATGGAAATCATTTCTGGTACTTGAGACCTAGCCAACTATCCAGGACTTGTGAATTCTTGGATCTTGAATAAGAACCTACAACTTCTAGTTTATTAAAACATCATAATCCCTCTCTACGTTCTAAATGCTTTCCCTATTCCCACAGATAAGTGTAGTTCTCATCTTTCATCAAAGAAACTTAACTTTGCAAGAGATAAAGACCATTACAGAAAACTTCGACCAATCAAAATTCAGATTTGTGGAGCCCAGTACCAAGTGATAATATCTACAACACAATTCCTGCACCTAAGTCTCAGGTAGAATATTTTTGAAGTTATCAACAGTTTTCAGGACTGCAAAGGGGTCCTGAGACCCAAAATCTTGGGAATGATTATTATAGAGGAAAGAAACAGTGGAAGAATACCTTCTGTTAATACAGGGATTTCATTTAGGCTCTTTAAGAGAAAAAGCACATACCTCTTTCTAAGATGGACCTTGGGTCCATAAGCCCTGTCCAAAAGCATACTGTTGAAGAGCACTGCAATCCTCACTTCTGCTAGAGATCCAAAATCTGATGGGTGCTATAAAAGTTTGTTTATACAGGCTCTCTAAGAACAATCATATTTACACACTCCCTATGAGTCTGCTGCATAATTGCTACTGCCTCATCTTAATAACAGGCATAATTGCTCTGCATTTCCGCCGACCCTTTTTGGCATATCCTTTGTGAAGCCTCAATTTTGGAAATGGCACTTGTGAATACACAAAATGTTTAACCACTTTCACTTTCCAATTTACAGTCAAAGTCATCTGTCAGCAGGAGATGAAGGCCCAGTGTGAAAACTACAGAATGTCCTTCAGACTCCACAGTTAATTTGTTTGTAAATTTGATTGTTATTGTAAGAAGAACATATTGTACATGATGCTACTTACATGATGCTACTTGCCAATTTACTTGCCAATTTGTGTCTGTTATATCTTGGGTTTTATCATTATAGTCAAATAAATAATCCTTTCAGCAGTTGCAGAAGTGGGAAGAAGAATATGGAAGCTTTTACTGTTTTCTCTCTTGAATCTCTATTTTAATTTTACATCTATTTAGTAAATATTTATTGCATATTTATCATTGTGGCAGATATAGTAGCTGAAAGACGGTCAAGTAGACAACAGTCCAGAAAAATATAAAATTATGTGATACCAGGTGATGAGAGCATGATTTCTGTGATAATTCAGTGAGGAAATCACTGTCTTTTTGCAGGAGATGATACTCTTGCCCTCCTGAGAGCCAAGGTTTTGCTTGCACAAAAAAGCCTGGGGCTTAAAAAGAATTCCCTAAAGATCATTCTTCAGTTTTTTCCTGTTGTGAGATTGTAGAAACTTGTCTGTTTCAGGTTGTTAATATTATAGTATTGGTCCAGAACGATAAGCTTCCAATTCCCTTTGGCACCTAGAGCAATTTACAGGCCAGAAACATGAGCATCCATCTTTCATGAAACGGTCTGATTTCATTGATCAACCATTATGAGATTATGTATTCATTTCTGTAGCTACTGCTAACACTTCTTCCTGATGTAATATTTCAGGAAGAAACTATTAAAATATTTCACCTTGGAGTTGTGTAGATATAAGTGTACATGGCTTTAAAAGGGAAAAGGAAACAACACAACTCATGATTGCTCTTCTCTGAACTTCATTTCAAGTTAGACTAGAATTCTACAGATTGTCTTTCTCATCTTAATTCTGTAATGTTCCAAATGATAAGGACACTAAAGAATATTAGAAGGAGGATTTAACTGCTTGTGTTTTCATTAGGGTTTCAATGTCCTTCCTAGTTTGGTCCACCACTTCCCTGTGTGAAAGACAAAAATCATACACACTCAACAGATGGCCCAGCTCAAGCTCATGTTTCCAGAACTCTAAAGATTGACCACCTGACCACTTACCACATACAAAGAATCATTTAGGATGCATGCAGATTATAAACTTGAGTCTGAACAAAACAAAAAATATAAGTGATGAATTTTGAATACCCGAGTTTTAATGAGAGAGGAGCCAAAATCACCCTCACAACACAATGAGCAACTCTTGCTGAAGTCTATTAATAACAACTTCTTACAGATCCAGTAATGATGAAATCCTCTGTGGCAAACAGTCCACTCTAATTAATGTCTTATCCAAACTATAAGCATATCTGAGTGACTCCAGCAGCAACAATGACATAAAAATCTAACACCTCATTGCACAGTATGCTAGTTATTAAGTTACTGTCTCACAGCTCTAAACTCACCCTTTTAAAGACATTACTTTGTGATGCTGGGGTTGAGGATATGCTATCTATATTTTTTTTGTCAGCTGGATTTCTGATAGAGTTAGACAACATGGAAAATAAGGGGATGCTTGGAGGCTCCAGAGGTGAGAAGAGACTTATTCTTTCTTTCTAGCTTTCGGATCCTGCCAACATTGTCTCAACAATAGTCCTTCACTCTGGGAGCAATAGCTGGCTGTACTTTCTAACTAATTTGCATAGTCTGAGACTCAGTCTCATTATGTCCTCTTACAGGCACCAGAGTCAAATTTGTTATAAGTACATTTTAATATAATTTTTATTTATTATATTCACTTTGAATCCCAGCTGTAGCCCCCACACTTGTACCCTCTGAATCCTGCCCTTCTTCCTTCCTTTTTCTCCTCCCATGCCCCTTTCCCAGTTCACTGAGAGGGGTAGATCTCCTCCCCTTCCATATGACCCTAGCATATCAGGTCTCAGTACCGTCTTTCATAGTTTCCCTCTGAGGCCTAGTGAGGCTGCCCGTTCCCCTCAGGCGGAAGTAATCAAAGAGCCAGCCTCTGAGTTCATGTCCAAGACAACGCATGTTCCCTTTACTAGGGAGCCCATTTGGAGACTGAGTTGCTTTGGACTACATCTGTGCAGGGGTTCTAGGTTATCCCCATGCATGGCCCTTGGTTGGAGTATCAGTCTCAGAAAAGTCCTCTGGGTCCAGATTTTTTGGTTTTGTTGTTTTTCTTGTGGATATCCAGATACTTTCAGGTCTTTCTATCTCCCCCTTCTTTCATAAGAGTCCCCGCAGTCTGCCCACACTCTGGCTATAAGTCTCAGCATCTGCTTTAATACCATACTGAATAGAGTCGTTCAGAGGCCCTCTGTGGTAGGCGCCTGTCTTGTTCCTTTTTTTTCACCTTCTTCCAATGTTTATCCTGCTTGCCTTTCTGAATGAGGATTGAGCATTTTACCTAGGGTCCTCCTTCTTGCTTAACTTCTTTAGGTGTACAGATTTTAGTATAATTATCCTATATTATATGTCTATTATCCACTTACAAGTGAGTATATACCATGTATGTCTTCCTGTTTCTGGAATAGCTCTTTCAGGATGATCTTTTCTAGTTGCCATCATTTGCCTGCAAATTTCATGATTTCCTTATTTTTAATTGTTGAGTAGTATTCCATTTTCTAAATGTACCGCAGTTTCTGTATCCATTCCTCATTTGAGGAACATCTGGGTTGTTTCCAGATTCTGGCTATTATGAATAAAGCAGCTATGAACATGCTTAAGCAAATGTTCTTGTTGTATACTTGAGCATCTGTTGGATATATGCATAAGAGTGCATAAGACTGGATCTTGAGGTAGCACTGTTCCTAATTGTCTGAGAAAGGGCAAAATTTATTAATGTTTCTTTTACAAATGTGGGTGCACTTGTATTTGGGGCATAGATATTCAGAATTGTGATGTCTTCTTGGAGGAATTTTACTTTGGTGAGTATGAAGTGACCTTCACCATCGCTTTTGATTAATTTTAGTTGAAAATCTATTCTATTAGATATTAGAATGGCAACTCTTGTTTGCTTCTTGGGTCCATTTGCTTGGAAAACCATCTTCCAGCCCTTTTCTCTCAGGTAATGCTTATATTTGTGACATCGGTGTGTTTCTTGTATGAAAAAGATGGTTGGGTCTTGTTTACTCATCCATTCTGTTAGTCTTTGGCTTTTTATTGGAGAGTTGAGGACACTGATGTTGAGAGAGATTAATGACCAGTAACTGTTAGATCCTTTTATTTTGACGTTGGTTGTTTTAGTGTGTTTGTGTGCTTAGCTACTTTTAAGTTTGCTGTAGTGAGGTTATTTATTTCCTTAGCTTTCCTGGGTTGTATTTTTCCTTCTAGTATCTTCTGTAAAGCTGGATTTGTGGGTGGTTATTGTTCATTTATTTATTGTTTTTGTCGTTGAATATCTTGTTTTCTCCATCTATGATGACTGAGAATTTTGCTGGGTATAGTAGCCTGGGCTGATATCTGTGTTCTATTAGGGTCTGCATGATATCCATCCAGGCCTTTCTGGCTTTAATAATCTCTATCGAGAAGTCAGATGTGATTCTGATGGGTTTGCCATTATATGTTACTTGGTCTTTTCCTCTTGCAGATTAAGTATTTTTTCTTTGTTCTGTATGCTTACTGTTTTCATTATTATGTGGCTGGAGGCTTTTCTTTTCTGGTTCAATTTGTTCGGTGTTCTGTAGACCTCTTGTATGCTTATAGGTCTTTCCTTTATGTTGGGGAAGTTTTCTTCTATGATTTTGTTGAAAATATTTTCTGGGCCTTGGAGGAGGGAATCTTCTTTTTCCTCTATTCCTATTATTCTTAGGTTTTGTCTTTTCATGTTGTCTTGGATTTCTTGGATGGTCTGTGTCAGGAATGTTTTAGATTTAACATTTTCTTTGATGGATATATTGATTTCTTCCATTGTATCTTCAACACCTCAGATTCTTCCATCTCTTGTAGTCTATTGGATATGCTTACCTCCGTAGTTCCTGTTTTCTTCCCTAAGTTCTTCCTTTCCATGATTTCCTCCATTTGTGTTTTCTTTAATTTTTCCAATTCTAGCTTCATATCTTGAACCATCTTGTTGATTTCCTTCACCTATTTGGCAGTATTTTCCTTTAGTTCCTTCACCTGTTTGTTTGAACATTCCTTTGTTTCTTTTATTTCTTTCAGTGACTTAATTATTTCCTCTCTGAAGTCCACAAACTGTTTGGCTGCATCTTCTTGTAGTTTTTACGGACGGCCATAATCTGTTTGATTTTATCTTCTTTTAATTCTTCATGCCTTTTATTTGTTTCCTCCATTACCCTCTTCATAAACATAGATACAAGGTCATCTTCTTGGATTTCACTTATATTAGGGTGTTCAGGGTTGCTTGTCCCTGGATAACTGGGTTGTGGAGATGCCATATTGTTTTGGCTTCTGTTAGTTGTGCTTTTAAGCTGGCCTCTACTTATCTGGCTGTCTCAGGTGTTAGCTGTTAGTTTCTTGTACAGCCTGGAATTCAAGGGGTGCAGAGAATCCTATTGGCCGGAAGATGGTTCTTCCTGAAGGAAGCCTCCTCAGCTTTTTAGGTATGGTTTCCAAATGGTCAGTGCTACTCAGGAATTGCCACAGCTCACCTCAGGTGTATGGATCTTTGTTCTAACTGTGGTCATTGTTAGTCAGGGGGTCTCTCCTCTCAACAGGAGAAGTCCTGGAGACAGCTGCTCTTCCACTGGATTTCTTGCTCTGAATTTAGTGGGCTGCTGCTGCTTCTTTTACACTGTGTTTGCTGGGTGCAGCCCTCTTGAAGAAGCAGGGAGCCCCACTCTTTGATCAGTTTAGCTAGGGAGACAGGCTGTGCCTTGGTACAGTGTCTGGGGCTGATCCCGTGGATCCCAGGCTTCTGTATATCTGAGGTTGGAACTCTGCGCCCCAGTTCCCAAGTGGTAATCAGTGGAAGGTGAATTCAGCACTCATGCATGCAGCCCGAGGCTAGAGCCTGGTGCCTGTGGGAACCCCAGAGCTGGGTGTCCTGAGGTCGGACCTGATGTTTCCCCCACCATGGGGGTTCCTCCTGACAGCGAGACAGAGTCTGTGGTGTTTTCTGGTCCATAGGTCAGTCTGGGATGGTGAGTAGAGTACATAGGCACAGGCAAGTGGCTCTGTGTTGGCAACTGGGCTCCTATAGGAACCCAGGAACTTTTCCCAAAAAGTTTTTGGGAGAGGAAGGTTTGGCTGAGTGCCCTGAGTTCTGATCTGCAGTTTCCCTCTCATTAGGGTTTCCTCCCGACAGAGAAATCTGGTCTCTGGTGCCCTGAGGCCCACTGTTCTGTTTTGGATGGTGAGTCTGGTGCTTAGGCACATCTCTGGGTTGGTGGCTGAACACCTGCAAATTTCCTGATTTCTTTGTTTTTAATTGCTGAGTAGTATTCCATTGTGTAAAAGTACCACAATTTCTGTATCCATTCCTCAACGGAGGGACATCTGGGTTGTTTCCAGCTTCTGGCTATTAAGAATAAGGCTACTATACACAGGGTTGAGCAAATTTCCTTGTTGTATACTTGACCATATTTTGGCTATATGCCTAGGAGTGGTATAACTGAATCTTGAGGTAGCACTATTCCTAATTGAGAAAGAACCAGATTAATTTTCAAAGTGGTTGTACAAGTTTACATTCCTACCAACAGTGGAGGAGAGTTTCTCTTTCTCCACATCTTCTCCAGCATGTATTGTCACTTGAGTTTTTGATCTTAGCCATTCTAATGGTGTAAGGTGAAATCTCAGGGTCGTTTTGATTTGCAGTTCCCTGGTGGCTAAGGATGTTGATCATTTCTTTAAGTGTTTCTCTGCCATTTGATATTCTTCTATTGAGAATTCTCAGTTTAGGACTGTACGCAATTTTTTAATTGGATTACTTGATTTGTTGCTGTTTAACTGCTTGAGTTCTGTATATATTCTGGATATTATCCCTCTGTCAGATATAGGGTTGGTGGAGATCCTTTCCCAATCTGTAGGATGTCATCTTGTTTTGACAGTGTCCTTTGCTTTACAGAAGCTTTTCAGTTTCATGAGGTCCCATTTATTGATTCTTGATCTTAGAGCCTGTGCTGTTGGTGAGAAATTAGGGAGACAACACCCTTCACAGTAGCCACAAAGGACATAAAGTACCTTGGTTTAACTCTAACCAAGGGAGTCAAACACTTGCCTGGAAAAAAATTTCAAATCTCTGAAGAAAAAACTAGAAGAAGATATCAGATGGAAATATCTCCCATGCTCATGGCCTGGCAGGATTAACATAGTAAAAATGGCCATCTTAACAAATGCAATCTATAGAGTCAATCCAGTTCCCATCAAATTACCAACACAATTCTTTACAGAACTCAAAAAGGAAAATTCTTAACTTTATATGGAATAACAAGAAACTCAGAATCACTAAAACAATCCTCTACAATTAAAGATCTTCTGGAGGTATCTCCATCCCTGATACCAAGCTGTAATATAGAGCAACAGTAATAAAAACTGCATGGTACTGGCATAGAAACAGAATGGTGGATCAATGGAAGCGAATAGAAAACCCAGAAATAAACTCACACACTTATGGACATCTGATTTTTGACAAAGATGCCAAAAGCATACAGTGGAAAAAAGATAGCATCTTTAACAAATGGTGCTGATCTAACTGGATATCTATACGTAGAAAAATGCAAATAGATTCATACTTATTACCCTGCACAAAAGTAAAGTCCAAGTGTATCAACGACCTCAATATAAACCAGACATACTAAACCTATTAGAAGAAGTATTGGGGAAGAGCCTTGTACTCACTGACACAGGAGACAACTTCCTGAGCACAACACCAACATTCTTCATGTTTCTTAGTTCATGTTTCTAAATATACTGACTTTTATATGACTAGATGACTATCTTTTATGTACATCACTATCTTTGAATGGTATTTCCATTTGATAAAGGAGAGTTGGTGTTGATTTATCTACTTCTCCTTCCTATAGTTAAGAGAGTCTGGGAGCTAACTATACTTAAGGGAGAGTCACAAATATAATGAGACTGAGTGGCTTATTGCCATAAAATATTTAGACATAAACTACTTAATTTATCAACCAGGTATTTTTGTATTTAAACAACTTCAGATTTACCTCAGTTCATGGAGCATGCCAAGCAAAATTTGTAGAAGAATGAACTGTTCAAAAGTAGTTTGCAAGCTTTGCATTTTGTGACTTTCTGAACTTTGAAGATGCTTTTCCTCTGGTGCCTAATAGTTTTAATAAGAGCTAAAGTGCCATTGTCCTCTGTGTGGAAAGAGGACACTGCTGAGGAAGTTTTATTTATGTGATAAATTATGCTTTCGTTATTGCATTGAACACGGTACTTGACTTTTATTTTAAGGCTTCTGAAAACTCTGCCTATTTGCTTCTGTGCAGACATTTCAGTGGAATTTGGATGTGCTGACGTTGAAGG
>CM053742.1:99599315-99642787 GCA_028658305.1 Pachyuromys duprasi
ACGACTTCACTGAATCTTAACAACCTCACTGTGAGGTAGGTACATTACATTCCCATTTATAGATAAACAATTTTTTTTCCCAAGGGCATCCATCAAGCATAGTTCTAGGATTTGAAATTAAGCCTTCTCTGTTCCTAACCATTGTGCTTTATTGACTGCATATTGGTATTACTGTGAAGAAGAAGCTATATAAAAGAACTGAATTTATCTCTTGAATCCTCTATTAAAGGAGTAAAGAAATGTCTGGATGGCCTTCCCATTTCCAGAGGGTGTTTTTATTTTTATTTTTATTTGGATGTGAGAGAGCCAGGAGACCAGGTTTCAGCTGCATAAGCAATAAATAACATTATCCAGGAATACATTTGAATTAGACACCGACAACAACTGATACTACAAAGTCAGAATAACTACCTTGAAAACTTATTTTGTTCTTGTGTCCTCCCATTTTAGCAAGCATATGATGAATCGGCAGAAAATGTTTCCTGAAGATGCCAATTAGCATCTTACATCACCCTCTATATTTGTAAAGCACTCCATACTTTACCAAGTGCTTTCCCATTAAAAAAGAGAGGCCACTTAATCAACAATTGGGTAATTTATTGAATTAGCCTTCATAAGCAAAAATAATTAACAAGCTCTAGAATTCTAGTGTCAGTAGTTTTTTTTTTCTTTTTCTTTTTAACATTGTGCTGAAAGTGAAATTATAGAGTACCTTCTTTTGGGTCAAGAACTAGACCAAAATGGAATTTCTATATTACTATTTCAGAGGAGAGCAGAACAAATGATTCAGAAAGATTTTTTAAATGAATAAATGGCAACTAAACATAGTGGCTATGCAGCAGTTTTAATACAATTTGTAGCCTTTATTTTGAACATATCCTTCATTTGCAAGTGAGTAACATGAAAATCCATTAGGAATGCCTAAGGAACTAATAAAAATAATTTTCGTAGGGCTACAAAATAAGATATTTAAATTATGCTGATTGTCACTATGTTCTGTGGCAGCAAAATATGATTGCTATGTGGACTGAAATCAGTGTTACTTTCTTTTTACATGACCATTTAACTGGTGATTTGATTGAGTACATGTTTGAATTCCTGAAATAACCAGTTGCTAAGCAGGCACATTGCTGTTCTTTTGTGGCCTAGGAATGGAAAAAGTGAACGATGACACAAAATTCCATTGGAGGCTTGGCTGGTAGGACTTTTTATGTCATCCAATGGATTATTTGATGATTAGTATGCAAGTGTTTATTTTGATTGGTTAAAGTAACCATACCCAATTAAGAGGGTATGAAAAATTGACATCAGGGCTATAAAATAACTCCTTTTGTACTCTCTGAGCTTCATTAATCCTCTTTCCACCTCAAGTGCCTCTTATTGTCTTGTTATCATTTTTTTTTCTGTTCCTTTTGCCCCCTGGTATTGCTAGCTCCTAAGACAAATATTTCTGTATATTTCAGGTACATTGGTTTTATCTTCTATATCTTGCTGTTAACCTGAAATTTACCTTCTACCACATATATCTCTATTTAAATTATATAGGATCACCACAGATGTTTGCTTTACTTTGACAATGAGATGGACTTCACACTTATCTAAGCATTGAGAGGGTGTAGTGGGAGTTGAGATGGTGAGATTTTCATCTCTAGTGGCAGGAACTTTTAAAATAAATTTTCTTTTTTTCCCCTGGGAGATCCCTTTAATTCAAGCAGACTTATTATAATTCAGATTTTCTTGATTCCCTACAGAGCTTCACAAACTCAGAAGTCAGTCCCTGCAGGGAATTTCACTTATAATGGCCTTCATTCGAAAGATCTAATTCTGTTCTCATTCAGTGCGCACATGGGAGAGTGATGGAAGTGCACAAAGAAAGGCAAGCAACCTCTGAAAAATTTGAGTTTCGATATCATCTGCATCACTCAGGGTGATGGAGGACATTATATAAATGTGAAAGGGTTTGCAGGGATAGAGAAAGAGAGACAATAAGAGATATTAAGTGAGAACCGAAGAAAGGAAAATAGAGGTGCCTTTTCCCTCTTAAATTGCTGTTTCTTTTTATTTCTGTTCTCCCTAGATTTCTGTAACTTTTCATGCTTGACTGTTATTATATATTTGTTTTAAAGAAACAGCAGAAAAATGCTGAATCTACTGTAAAAAGAATTGGCATGTAGATTTTGGTAAGGATGCTTTATATTTCCCCTTCTATCCAGTTGTAGTTTATTTGAAGCTTGAAAAAAATTCTAAGAATAATAGAAAATGGCTTTTTCAGTTATGTAGAGAGTGGAAGACAGCCAGGTAAGCCAGAAGTCTGTTGCTTGGGGCGGGTGGTATAATGCTGATAGATGAGCAAGAGAAGAAGGTTTTGTTTTTTTCCTGTTAAGGAAAATGGCAACAAAGAATACAGATTCAGTTACTAAAGCCCAAGATGGATAAAGGGATTTTAAAAGAAAACTTAACTTCTTTACTGAATTCAATTTTATTATTGTTGTTGTTGTTGTTTTGTTTTTGGCCAGTTGGCTGGGAAGTATTACCTCTTAGAAAGAAATTGCAAATAGAATTTGGGAAGCATTTCTTCTTCTTCTTTAGTTCATTACTATTGAAAACTACTGGATGATTGATTATTAGAGAGGGCTAACATAAATCATACTTCAAGAGGAGTCAGATTGTGTCCTATAAAGTTTATGGAAGGTACTTGTTTCAGAAAAAATACTCCAATGCATTAAAAAACAAACAAATGCTCACTGTGATCAGCAAGTGTTGTTTAATGGATCCTAAGAGTACAAACAGATTTTGTAAAGCAATTTTTATCTCCTTTAAGCAATTCTTCAAACTTCATGGAACCTTTGCGTTACACAATACCTTTGTGGATAAATGCAGTGAGATGAGTGGCTTTCATACTTATTTTGCATATAACCTACTCTCAGAATGAGTTTTATAGCATTAGCCAGTTGAAATAATATTTTCTTGAAATAATACTTGACCTTACCATTTATAATAGCATCTGAATTTTTCTTTGAGTTTCACTTTGGAGAAAAAAAAGTTTATCATAGATTATTGAATTGATTTTATTGCCTAGTATTAATTACAGCTCACAGATGATAGATCAAATGGGTGGCCAATGATCTAAATAATAGGTAGACTAGTTATCCCATACTTGCATCCTGGATTTTTATTACAGTTGAAGACAAAAAAGATATTCATGAAATCAATAGTTGATACAAGGTTGGGAAAGATAGTGAGGATATTGGATTTTAACAGAGGAATACAATAAAGTTTACTAAACCAAATAACAAAGTATAGATTCAGACTAATACACACTGTAGTATGATTAAAATAAACAATCATGTAATACTAGATGAGTAGTATTCTCAAAGCAGGGTCTTTTAGTACTTGTGTCAAAAGTATGACATTAAGGGCTTAAGGGATGGCTCCTGCTCTTACTGCTCTTGCAGAGGACCTGGGCTTGGTTTCTAGCACTCATATTGGACATATAAAAACCACTTGTAACTCTAATTCCAGGGGATCCAAAACTCTCTTTTGCCTCTGTGGGCACCCACCCACACAGGACACATATAAGCTCATGTACATAATAAATGCCTGAATAAATCTTTAACTGTATGGCATCTTAGTGAAAAAAATCAATTCAAGCTTAGTGGTAGTTTCTTAATGTGTGCTTTTTGCTCATTACCATGTTCCCAAACTGCCTTGGTGATCACTGTAAGAGCAATCATTGAATAGGGGTGGATTTTCTGGCATTCTTAAAATCTATTATTTTATAAATGGAAACTTAGAGTATTTAGTCTGTCTAAACACAACCAGAAAAAGAAAACAAATCAAAGTGTGTGTCTTACAGGCAATGGGGGAAATTAGTGTTATCTGTAGTCGAGTATCTGCTCTTGGGTTGAATTTTGTTGTACTCTTTGGCTTTCTTAAAGTAGTAAACCAGCTCTTAGTGGTACTAAGTCTAACTCCCAATTCCATTGTATCTAAGCATGAGGACCAAGGACAGAACAGGGATACTGAAATGAAACAATAGAAATGAATATCTGACTCTTTTCAAAATCAAATAATTCCCTGAAGTGAAAAATCTAGTTACTTAGAAAGGAAAGTTATACTTCTGAATTTGTGTTAAGAGTTGTTGAGCTTCACATTTTAGTTAAAAAATTTATTGATTAAGTGCCTGATTTTATTGCCAAAGCAAATATCATTTCTCAAGATGATTAGACTTTATTAAACTATTTCCTAACTGTCAGTAAATACATGTTCTGTGACTAAACAGCATAGTCCTCAACCAAGTGGCATTCATCACTTGGCTAATGATCAACTCCAATTTTGAAATATTGTAAGTTAGAAGAATGTACATCTGCTGCCTGAAAGTTTATGCTCAGAGCTTGATTTTTAACACTTTAAAATTTAATGGTCACAGCATACTATGTATCTTTCTCAGTATTAATTTTCTCATCCATTGATGTGAACAGCAAAACTAACCTTTTAAGTATGGTTGTATTGTAGAGATAAAATGAAACTGTCTAACAGTGAGACTGGATGCACACACATATATGTGTATCTCTCTCTGTTTACAACCCCCCCCCCCCCAATGGAGTTTTTCAGTTGTAAAGAAGAATGAAATTATGTCATTTTCAGGAAAATGGATGCAATAGCAGATACTCATATTAATCAAATTAAGCTGGTCTCAGAAAGACAAATATATGTTTTCTAGATTTTCTATAGATAAGATCAGGAATGTATATATGCATGTTTGTTTGTATAATAGGAATGTAGTGAAGCTGAGAAATAAAGAGGATTAATGGGTGGAAAGAGGAGAAGAACAGAAAATCATAGAGAACACAGAAGGAATACATACAATGTTAAATATACTTGCATAAAAGCATCCTTATGTACCTCAGTATCATTTATAGTGGAAATTTAGCAATAACAATTTTAAAATTCTCAAGAAATGGTGGCAGCCAATCTTAGTATTTCACCAGCGGGTATTATGACCTGTTATTAAGGAGTTTTTTTTTGAAGTTCCATTTTTCTAAGAAAGTGCAGAAGACTGAGTAACAGTAAAAGAACCCTTCTGTTGTACCATTTTTCAAACCATGTAGGTTTTATGCCAGTATGGATAGGATTTGCCTTGTTGGAGACATGTTGGTTTTGAAATACAGAGAAGAAAAGATATAACTTTAGCAATGTGGTTACATTTTTGTAGAGATACCTTTATGTGAATACTTGGTTCACCTTCTCACACCGTAAGGTCTGGATGATTTCTATCTAGCATTTTCTTGGAAACTTTCAAAAGGCAGGGACACTAAAATTACTTGGTCATGAACGCTATTACCTCATAGTCTTAGAAACAGTGAGTCTTTAACGGTTGAGTGGAATCTTTATGCTGCAGCTGCATACTACACACCCCTATCGGCAGAAACTGCAGTCCTGTTTAGATATTTGTCTCTGCCTTCATCCATCAATATATTTTTTTATATACTGAAACATGAAGTTGAGCACTGTATTAGCTTAGCTGGATCAATGTAAGTACTATTCTAAACAACTGAGCCTTTGCTCTTGGAAGATGCTTTCTTCTTTCTAAGTGAAGACTGTCAGTTTTCTTAAGGACAGCCAAGAGAAACATGGGTCACAAATTGTCTGAACAGATGGGACAATCTCTGAGCACCTAAGCAGCTGCACCACACCCATGGTCCTTGCTGGAATCATTCTCTGCACTCACCCATTGAATTGCATTCATTGTACTTCTGTTCTATTTTGATGGCTTTCTCATACCTAAGGGCTGATATGTTTCAGATCCATAGCTTCTAGTTCATTCAGCCTATGTTCAAATCAGCTTGTCATCTTTTATTCAAACACCTGAATGACCTATTTTCATTTTTCTTCATTGTCTACTCTACCACAGCACTCCAGCTCTTGACAATTAGTATCCCACTTATCAGAGTCCCTTAACATTGTAAAATTAAATGGCTTAAAAAATCCTCTTTTGATCCATGATCTCTCAACATTAAGTACTGTTTTTGAAAATCTTTTTTCCTTGGGATTTTTTTTTCTTCTGCTTGGTTTACATCTTACTTAATCTTTTATTTTTAGCCCTTTTGTGGTACATTAATTCTTTATTTTTTATTTGAAATTGTTCCATAGTTTTAAGCTTTTTCTTTTCTTTGTATGCTGTTTGCTTCCCAAGAGTTCTCACCGAATCACCATTTTCTATTTCTATAGATAATAGCGAATAGATAATCATGAATACAGGCTTGATTTCAGACCTCCAGCTTTACACTAATGTATGATTTTCTTCCAGGTCTCTTTGTCTAGATTTTATACACAGGCATCTCTTACTCAAGCGTGCCTCTAACTAAACCTATCATCCAATTCTTGCTCAAATCTGCTTCTCTTTTTCATGTATTCTCTCTCTCAGTAAGTAGTAATGCCATCCTTGTACTTCCTTAAGTTGGAAATTCAGTCAATCCAACATACCTGTGACTTGAGTTTCAAGATTTGACAAATTTATTTTCTCAATTAATGTTTTGATACTTCACATACAGCTGCTATTAGTACCTGCTTATGCAACTTTATAAAACTGGGCAGCATCATGACTAGGTTCACCACACTGGTATGGTCGAAATAACTAGCCACTCAGAACTTTTACTGACTTGAATGAGAATAGTCCCATAGGCTCATAGATCTGAATGTTTGGTTCCAAGTTGGTGGACTTTATTTAGGAAGGGTTAGGAGGTGTGGTCTTGTTGGAGTAGGTGTGTCCTTGTTGAAGGAGGTGTGTCACTAAGGGTGGACTTTGAGGTTGCTAAAGCACAAGCCAAGCCTAATCTTCCTCTCTTTTTCTCCTTTCTGCAGGAGAAAGGAGAAAGGACCAGGAAGGATATAAGCTCTCACCCACTGTTTCACAGTGCCATACCTGCCTGCCTGCCTGCTGTCATGCTCCTCACCATGATCATTATGGTATAAAACTAATCAAGCTCCCAATTAAATGTTTTCTTATATGAGCGACACTAATTATGGTGTCTCTTCAGTAGAACAGTAACTAAGAAACCAGACCAAAAAGCAGATCATTTTGTATCTGCTTTCTTTCTTTCTTTCTTTCTTTCTTTCTTTCTTTCTTTCTTTCTTTCTTTCTTTCTTTCTTTCTTTCTTTCTGTCTGTCTGTCTTTCTTTCTTTCTTTCTTCCTTTCTTTTTCTTTCTTTTCCTCTCTCTCCCTTCCTTCCTTCCTTCCTTCCTTCCTTCCTTCCTTCCTTCCTTCCTTCCTTCCTTCCTTCCTTCCTTCCATTCTTCCTTTCCTCCTGTCTTTCTTCAAGACATAGCCTTACTAGGAAGCTCTGGTGTTCTAGAACTTATTTTGTAGACCAGGGCAGCCTTGAATTAAAATGTTGGAAATAAAGGCATGTGCCACAATGCCTGGCTTGTATAGCAGTTTCTTTAAAGGCTGTTAATCATTGACACATGGGCATATTTTGTTCCTTTTATACCTATAACACTTTAACACCATTTTAAATGGTCTTTTATCTTCTAATGTATTTTTTGCTCAACTCCATTCTCTCCTTTATAATCACAACAATCTTCTGAAAGATTTTTTGATAGCATTGTTTGATATTAAATCTTGCATGAGAGGCAATCATTTTCCTACTGAACAACAGTTGTAGAACTTGAATTTATTTTCTTTCCACTTTTGATTTAGAAATGGGGTATGTAGCCCTGGCTAGAACTCACTATATAGACCAGGTTTGTCTTAAACTCACAAAGATCTGCCTAATTTTGTATTTCCAGCACTGAGATTAAAGACATGTGCCACCACAAATGGTGGATTTTCTCTCTTAATGCTGTTACTTGCTCTCCAGTTTCATTGGGTGAAATAAACGCTCCATTATGCTTATATGTTCCTTCACCACTTCATCCCTAATTACTTTTCTGCACTAGCTCTACTCAGTCCTTTATATCATTTTTTCCACTATAACTGTATCTGCTGAGTGAGTACAGAGCATACTATTTACTATAAATCCCAAACAGAAGGGAGTAAGGGAACTATTATAGTATCAACTGTGGTTAAAAAGTGTCATGTGAAAAAAATCAATCTCATGTTGATGAACTTTATATGTTCCCTCTATTGAGACAAAGAGTTCTCTTTTCCTAGAAAAGAGTCATATCAGAATCATATCAGTTGTTTAGAGTTGACTGATCACAGTATTGTGTTCTATTTTATGTTAAAATATGCCACAAGTAAATCATATGTATGCACTGTTTCTCTCTCCCCTCCCTTATATAAATACATTCATAACAGTCCACATTTCCATAAATAATGTTCTTTTTTTGTTTCTGTGATATCTTGAATCATAAAAAGTTAAACTGTTCTAGAACTTGTACGTGTGATCAATTCAAATATCTAATGAGAAGTTTGTTAATTTTGTCCATTTTCCAGGCCTTCCCACTCCTAATTTTATTTTTGTACTTCAATCAGAGAACTTCAATTTCTGGAGTGAAGCAACAACAGAAAAAGAGAGAATCCAAATAGGTGCATCTCAACATTTTATAGAGCACTAATTGAGGTGGGAAACAGTATTAGAACGAATGACTAAAAAACAAAACAAAACAAAAAACTCTGGATAAATTGTTACATTAATTTTCTCTGTTATCCTCCGGTTAAGATGCTATGAAAAATGAAGCTATTAGGACAGTCTAATAGTAAATGATGGCACCAGTTGCTTATGAAGCAGTGACCCTACATTCCTTTCTAATGGACTGGGTTTTCCATTCAAGGATCAAGTAGAATAATATGCATAATGAATACAACTCATTTCCAGAGAGTTTCAATCTATTTAGAAAATTCAATTTCTCCTTTCCTAGTAAGTTAAATGCATACACATATACCAGTCAGTTCTGGACAATGCGACAAAGGAAAGAAATCTATTGGCATCTTTCATTATTTATGGACATTTTACTATGAGATGAAAAAAGCCTTATTGTTTAAATTCTTTAAGACAGTGTTTTGCTATTATTAAGAGAAACCATCCTCCATGATGCACTGAAATTCTCGATATTACTTTAATTACTTTGAAAACTACATCATCAGAGCTACAGGTTTGTAAAATGTTAGAGCATAGCTCCTTCAAGGATTGTCTAGCCTACTTACCTTATTATTCCCGTCAAATTTTTGTGTCTATAGACTAAGAAAAGTATCTAAATAGTGCTGGAATCATGCTGTATGCTGTATCTCTCTCCATTTTATTTGAATGATTTGTTTGAATGGTGTTAAAATCAGAATGTTGGGTCTAGATGAATGCTATCCTGGTTGTCCTCCTCTTTATTCCTTGGTGAAAAGGTTCTTTTAAAATATTTTATTTATTCTTTGAGAATTTAGTACAGTGTATTTTTAATCATATTCATTCTCATTCTTTGATGTCTCCCAGATCCTCCCTCCTTCCTACCTATCTATCTTCTCTTTTTTTTTCTCTTTTCAAAAAAAGGCACTAAAAGCCATGGGGTTCAATTTCTTTTTCCCAAGCACTTCTGAACACAAGGCCAGTCTCACAGAGTTTTGCTATAAGACAAATCTGAGGAAGGCATTGTTTTTATTAAAAAAAACATAGAACATCCCAGAACTAGCTGTTTATATATACACATGAATAACATGCTACAATCACATATTGATTAAATAGATATATAAAGACCTTGATTGCCACTACTTTGCTAAAGTTCATATGCTGTTGTATGGAAAAAGAATAAAATTGCACAGGCAAAATAGATCAGTGTGTTAAAGCATTTGCTATGGGTTTGGTTAACCAAATTTGATTGCTGTTACTCATATGGTGGAAAGGAAGAACTTATTTCTGCAAGCTGTCCTTTGATTTCCACATACATCCCACCTTCCTACTCCTCCAATATATAAATAAATAAAATACAAAAATTAAAATAGTAATGCATATTTCAGGAAATAATCAACAAATATAATTTTAAATGATTCAAATTTGGGAGGCTTTGTTATATCAACATTCTTCCTAATATTACTCCCATACTAGCTCACCATTTTCTCCAAAGTTTTCTGAGAAGGAAAAAAGTAACTTACACAGAGAGAAGATTCTGTTATTTTACAATAAAGCAGATGCACCAGGCTTCCTTTCTATGTAATTTCTGCATGAGAAAATTGTTATCCATTTCTACAATGCCAAATGGTGATAATGCTTGAAAACCATCAGTGCCTACCTGAGTGATGTCCATTCCAGAGTCACAGCTCAGTGGCTGTGTAGAAGTGAGACCGTTTGAGCCAATTACAGTTGTGATCACAGCATTCTCATCAATTTTTCTGATCATAGTCCCATCCACAAAGTAAATGAATCCATGCCTGTCAACTGTGATGCCTGTTGGGATAAAAGAAAACATTAATAATATAGTGAACCACATTTACACCAAGTTCAGTATCTTGAAAGCAGTTATAGAAGTGGAAAGGCATTATAAAGACATACAGATTTCGTTTTGCTCAACAGAGATGGGGAAGAAATGGGAGATGGTGGTTGTGATGTATACTAATATTTGCAGTGTTTTGAAAAATAAATGACAAAGAATAACATAGAGATAAAGCTGGGTCTAATAGGTTTGTGTTATTAACCTTTAAGTCTGTGCTCTCCTGCTAGTTGCTTACCGCTACATGCAGACAGAAAGATTTTACACAATGGAATACTACTCAGCAATTAAAAACGAGGAAATCATGAAATTCACAGGCAAATGGTGGGACCTGGAAACGATCATCCTGAGTGAGGTATCCCAAAAGCAGAAAGAAACACATGGTATATAATCACTTATATAGACCTATATGATAGGATGGACATGCTGAAATCTATACACCTAGGGAAGATAAGCAAGAAGGAGGACCCAGGGTGGGATGATCAATCCTCGCTTAGATGGACAAAGGGGATGGACATTGAATGTAGGAGAAAACAAGCAACAGGACAGGAGCCTACCACAGAGGACCTCTGAAAGACTCTAACTAGCAATGCATCAAAGCAGATATTAAGACTCATAACCAAGCCTTAGGCAGAGTACAGGGAATCATGAAAGAAGGGGGAGTTAGTAAGACTTGGTGAGAACAAGACCTCCACAAAGACCAAATAGATCAGGGCACAGTGGTCTTTTATAAGACTGTTTCTCCAACGAAGGACAATGTATGGATATAACCTAGAACCCCTGTTCGATTGTAGCCCATGGTAGCTCAGTATCCAACTGGGTACCCTAGTAAGGGGAACAGGGACTATTTCTGTCATGAACTCAATGGCTTGCTCTTCGACACTTCCCCTCCCCCACCCCCGAGGGAAGAGCAGCCTAGCTAGATCCCAGAAGAGGACATTGCAGCCAACCCTGAAGAGACATGATAAGCTAGGGTCAGATGGAAGGGGAGGAGGTCCTCCCCTGTCAGTGGACTTGGAGGAGGACAGGGAGGAGATGAGGGAGGGATGGGGAGAGTGGGAGGGAATGAGGTAGGGGGCTATGGCTGGGATACAAAGTAAATAACCTGTGATTAATATAAAAACAAATAAATTACTTAAAAACAAATCACTCATAAAAAATGGAAAATCAGAAGAGGTAGTATCTGTCACAAATTTTTTAAAGATATTCATACTTGGGCCACTGCTTATTTCCATGGTTGCATTAGGAAATAATTGGCTTGGAAAGGATTAGCATTATTTTTAAGAACCTATATTTAGTTCAAAGAGAATTTTTAATACTTCTGATGAATTAGACTGAAGACTTTTCTCTTTATTACCTATTGAAAAGGTCGAGAGTAAAGTTATGCTTCTGGGTAGAGAAAGGCTAAGCTTCTAGAAAAAAATCAATAAGATTCTGATTTTTCATTTATTGTTTTAAAATGCCATGTATGTATACAACACATTTTGATCAAGTTTCTCCTTTTCTTCCCCTCCAAGTTCTCTCATATTTTTCTGCCTTGTTCCCTCCCAATTTTATGTATTAAAAAAACCACATAGTGCCTTCAGGATGTGAGGGACAGTCAAACTTCAATGTAGCTTTTGCCTAGTTTTAATTCAAGACTGGTTTCTTGATATGTATATTATAATAGTACATAGAAAACTTGCCCTCTAATAATGAATGTATGAAATATAAATTATATTTCATTTTTATTGAAGTATTTGCCCCCCAATTTTCATGTTTCAACTTTATTTTTGGTAAAATATGAAAAAGTCATTTGCTTTATCTATGGTCACTAACTTTTTCTCTGGAGTATAAAGCTGGACAGGGCTCACCTTGATAACCCAGTCTTTGATAAACTGGGCTGCATAAGCAAATGTATGCCTAGGTTACTATTTTAAAGATGGGAAAATCACCAAACTTCCCCATTTTCTTTGGTGTTTTTCAGAATGTTCTTGAAATACATTTTTGGAGTTACAGTGAGGACATTCAATGATGGATGCTTGAAATGATAGATAATAATGAACCATGCATATAAATATATATAATGTTTTTCTCATATAAATCCAAAATTGAATACACTTCTGTGATGATATGATGAAGTTTAAGTTATAAATTAGGCACAGTAAGAGATTAAGAGCCATAACCTAATAATAAAATAAAAACAATACTCACAACAGTATACTATAAGTGTTATGAATATAGTTTCCTTTATAGAGTATCTTATAATACTATGTTCAGACTTATCTTTAGTTTTATGTATGTTTGTATGCTTATGTGTATGCCAGTGTATATATGCATATGTGCATGTGTCTGTGCATATGTGTGGAAGCTAGAGGATAATTTTGAGTGTTATCCTCAGTCACCATCTACTTTATCTATTTAGACAAGAATGTTCATTGCTAGAGTTTGCCAAGTAGGTTTGGCTGACTGACAAGCAAGATTAGGGATTAAGCAGTCTCTGTCTTCCCAGCACTGGGAGTACAAGTGTATCATGTGTGTCTTTTGAAATGTGAGTTCTGGGGATCAAATTCAGATCCTGTGTTTACAAGGCAAGCACTTTATCAACTGAGCCTTCTCCACAGCTCATCACTCTCTTTATTCCTGTGACTGTATGAGATGAAAAAATACCAATATATTGAGATTAAGTAAGGTGAGTGATGTATGCATTGGGCTACTATATACAGGTTACTTGAACCCAAACACTGTGATATTACAATTGTTGATCTGAGAACTTGACATGGTTAAGTGATTAGTGGGCACGTTAGTAAATATGGCACTGATATTCTGAGTGTTTTATATTACAGAAGGGTGAGGAAGTATGGTGTGAGATTTTATCATGGCATGCAGAATAGTATGTAATTTAAAACTCTTAAAACCTTTTATGTTTTTTGTCAGTCTTCCAAGGATAACACTATATGCAAATAAGAGCAGTTTATGTCAACAAATCCTTTTATCATATTTAGAAGTATATGTAGATTTAATGAAGTCAATAAATAGACTCTTACAATTATTGCAGGTCACATGATTATAGCATAGGAACATTTATTCCTTCCCTACCCGCCCTCCCAAGAGCATTCTGGTTAATGATCCAAGGGAATGTCTGTGTGTTTTGTGTTTGTTTTTGTATGTGTTCTAGCAAAATCATTTTCTTACTGCTAAAAATTTAATCTAGCTTGCATTAGGCGTTTGATTTAAGAGCTCCTTCTAAGGTCTCTATATTAAATATCACCAAATATAAAATTTAAGATTTCACTGTCAGGAGAGAGTTGAATAAAAGATCAAGACTGAAGCCTGGAGACAAATCATAACAAGTCTTAAGTCTGGAGAGAGCTCTTCTAAGAGGTGTGCCAAACTGTGTGAAATCATGAGTTATGTACAAAGTAGGTACCGAATGGCACCATATTAGACTCTTTTATGGTCAAAAGACGATGATTCTTTGTGTACTGAAATGGGATTAAGAGAAACAATAAAAATTTTAGTAAGAGCGTTACAAATAAAACAAAGGATTCCTTTAACTAAGAGGTCAAAGAGAAAATAAGGTTTTCTAAAAATGAGAGTAGGTTTCCCACTGATGATGAAAACATAATTGTTCCCTAACTAATGTTGTAAGGGAGATGTGTTTGTCAGCTTTCCATTATGGCAACAAAGGTATTATATGCAATCAACTTGTGAAGAGGAAAACCACAGTTGGTTGGCCACCCTGATTTGGGGCTTCTAGTGTCAGTTTATAGTGTCAATCATGGTGGTAGAAGACATTATTTTTTGACTACATGTGGAAAACAGGAGGAAGGGTCAATGTCCTATTAGTCCCTTCTGATCACACCACCAATGATGGGAAGACATTCCACTAGGCCTTACAGTTTCTACCACATCCCAGCAGTGCCATGCTACACACTAAGCCTTTTTTTTTCGGATGGAAATGATTTTTAATTAAAATGCAACCAAGTTTGTTGCAATAATTCCATCATAAAAAGATCAGAAAAAACATAATTCACAGAAAATCATTTGAAGAAAATAGATAATTCTGGTTTTTACATTTAGATAACACATTGATTGCATTTTTATTTTCAACAATGTGTCTCCAGCTGATATATTTTATGTCTACACTAGAAATGTAATTCATTAACTCATGGATTATATAAAATATTGATGGAACATATGGATGCTGTAGCTATAGAACAACAAACTGATCTCAAGTACTGCTTGGCCGTTTGCTATGTTGGGTCCTTTATAACTCTGCTTTGCTGAGGGATGTGGTCTTTTCTTTCTCAGGATAAGCATAGGGTCTGGATCACAATAGCCTTTCTAAAATAAAATGTGATGAATAAAAACTCATAGTGGGAAGCTGCAAATTCTAACCATAACAAGGATTTAGGGGTTATAATGTGAAAACTAATTATTGTTTTAGTATATGGTTTGACTTGAACTTATATTTCTTTGAAGAAAGAAAATGCATATACAGTGATCCTTTAATTTGCATCTCACTCTAACCTCAGAATAACCATCATCTATTATTTCTTATACTTGTATTCCAGACTTGTTGAAGCTGAACATTTAGGGTAAGTACGCAGGAATTTGAATTTACAAACCACTTTATTTAGCTTTTAAGGCACCAGTGAAAACTATCCAGTGGTTTTCAGCAAGAAGCTTGTCTGAGATTTTCTAAATAACTAGATATGGGTTAAGGTATGGGAATATTGACTGCTTTTGTAAATTGAGATGTTTCACACAGGCACTCCCATGGGGAGAAAGTAGAGAAATAGTGGTCTTGCTTTTTGCCTCCAAAGTGGTCTCCTTGTTTGGACAAAAGATGAAAATGTCACACTATTTTATAAATAACTATGAACTATTAAATATTTTAAAAAGATGTTTACTAATTTTTTGTTCATATGTACATGTGTGGATTTCACATGTGTACAGATGTTTATGGAGGCCTAGAGAGGCACAATACACCCTGGAGCTGAAGTTTTTGGTGATGCCAGCTGCCCAACCTGAATGATGGAAACTAAACGCAGGGCTTCTGGAATTGCAAGAAGCACTCTTAACTACTAAGCCTCCTCTCCAGGTCCCTAAGTAGTTTTAAAGGATGAATTATATATATATATATATAATGTTATATATAATATTATAATATATATATATAATATTTTCCTAATGTGATAAGTTAGTAATCTCAGAGGAATTTTTCTCTCCTCATTTTCTTTTTTTTTCAGTTATAATCCAACTCATACATTTGTGGTAGCAAGACTTTGGACTAAAAATTTCAAATTACCTTGTAGTCTTTTTTTTTTTCAAGATATATTTGAATTTTTATTTTTTTATCCAAATTCCATTAGTACCAATGTTTTATTATTTTTAAATATTAGTTACAATTTGTTAACTTTGTGTCCCTGCTGTATCCCGCTCCCACATTCCCTCCCAATTCCACCCTCCCTCCCTCATCTCCTCCCTGCCCCTTACCAAGTCAATTGATAGGGCAGGACCTCCTCCTCTTTCATCTGTCCCTGGTTTATCAGGTATCAGCTGGACATTGATTTCATGTCAGAAATAATCCCTGTTCCCCTTAATAGGGTACCCACTTGGATACTGAGCTACCATGGGCTACATCTGAGCAGAAGTTCTAGGATATATCCATATATGGTCCTTGGTTGGAGAAACAGTCTCATAAAAGACCCCATGCCCAGATATATTTGGTCCTTGTGGAGCTCCTGTCCTTTCTAGGTTATATAAACTCCCCCTTCTTTCTTATGATTCCCTGCACTCTGCCGAAGGTTTGGTTATGAGTCTTAGTTTCTGCTTTGATACACTGCTAGGTAGAGTCCTTCAGAGGCCCTCTGTGGTAGGCTCCTGTCCTGTTACTTGTTTTCTCCTACATCCAATGTCCATCCCATTTGTCTTTCTAAGTGAGGATTGATCATCTTAACCCCACACTAAGCCTTTAATACTTGGGTCTTTGGGAGTATATTTCAGATTCTAATGGCAGGAGATGTTTATAACTTTGTGCTGATAACAATGAAGGACAGTTTTGTCTCTTGACTACCAGACTACTTAACTCTATCAAGGTAGAGAATTTGAAATAATACATTGAGGACAGTCTTGACCTTTACATCCTTTTTCCACTTTTAAGTTCAGTGAAACTCTGACCACTGTGCCCACATAAGCTCTCTGTCCACATTAGCTGAGTTCCACAGATGAAGTAAGTCTAGGCTTACTAAATACTCACAGCTGTATTGCCTTCAAGGCATATTTTGCTGAAACTTTATAGAATATTCTATTTTTATATATGTGTAAACCAACTTCTTTTATCAAGCTACAACAAGCCAACATATTCCTTTTTTGGATTCTTTAATTAACTTTGATTGGGTCACATTTAAGCCTGGCAATGGGCTTTGAGTGACCTGCCTGAGAGTTGTTTTGTAAATGTACCTAGGCATATTTTCTTTTGCTTATCAGTCAGTCATCCAACCAAACAACAGTCACAAACCCAACATTCCCAAACAACAGTTTCACTAATTCTTCCCTTGTGAGAATTAAGATATATTCATTTTTCACTGGGAAGGGGTAAAATTCAAATTAGAAGTTTCATTCACAACAAAGCGAATTATTTTTGTTTCCCATCCCATAATGAACCTTGTGATAGTTATGCTGCAGTATGATATACTAGTGCTTGTTAGACTTAGTGGGAGGACATGACACATACCCAGTATATTTTAAGCTTTATTCTTCAGAGTTGTAAAAGTTAGTGATTTCAGATCACATAAAGCCATCTGGGGCTAGCAGGATCTGCAGATTCAATTTAGTTTCATATATTTACATTGTCATATTCTGATTTCCAAACCTTGCTGTCCAATGTTGTAGGCATAATTTATTTTAACAATCACATCCTTTGATGTGCTGACAGTGTTTTCATTAGCACTTATTATACAATATTGGAAGTCTTTGGATGAGAAAAGATTTAAACTGCATTCAGAAAATAACTTCCAGGAATGTAAGCAGTGTTCATTCTTTGTTTTATTTAATTATTCTTGTTTATTATAATTTATTCATTTTGTATCCCAGCTGTATCCCCCTCCCTTGTCTCCTTCCAATCCTACCCTTCCTCCCTCTTCTCCCCTTACGCCCCTTCCCTAGTACACTGATAGGGCAGGTCCTCCTCCCCTTCCATCTGACCCTAACCTATCAGGTCTCATCAGGACTGGCTACATTGTCTTCCTTTGTGGCCTGGTAAGGCTGCTTGCCTTCCCCCCAGGGGGAGATGATCAAAGAGCCTGCCACTGAGTGTTCATTCTTAAACCAAAAAAGACAGTTTGAGTCTCTGCACTTACTCCAAGTTCAGACAGTAATGCCAAGTTGGTGGAGGTAGAAGTGGGAACAACAACACACATATAATAGCATGAGTCCTCAAACTCAACCACTCCCACCGAGGAAAACATTCAGCTCAGATACTTGTACAGCATGTTTAGCTTATAGCACATTTATGTATTTGCAAGAAAATAAATAAGTCCCTGTAAATTAGTGTGCATAATGAAGGCACTGACAGACCATAAACTGGAAGTGTGAATAGTGCTGTCTTCATTCATCAGCATTAAGCCCCAACAAGCAGCTTCAATGTAGGAACCTGCTCATAAATATAGTGCATCTTGTAAAAGAAATTATTCACAACGTCTTAAGCAAAGTGGGGGACATTATATAATATCTGTACTACAGGTTCTTTTCTCTCTGTATGAAATGGCTGCATGTTACAGGCAAAGTTATTTGACTTCTTCTCTTGTCTTATTATCCTCCAATGAATAAATACTATAACTCTTAGGAAGACAACTGCCTAATGCTGAGACAGCCTGGATAATTACTAATAAATTTATCATATGTTGGGAAATAGGATGCTACTGATCATTACTGAAGGAAAAGGGGCCTGTTTGATGTAATCACTGAGATTCCAGATGTGGAGCCAAATAGCCTGAAAATAGCAAGTAAAACCCTAAATTTGATAACAAAAAAATCAGAGGTTTTGGTTGTGTATAATGCCAATTTTAAATATTGGCAGAATATATCTCTGTATATCTTTTAAAAAATACAGCTGTTGAGACTACCTACATTTTCTTAATTATTTCTATTTGAAGAAATGAAAGTTTTTTTTTTAGAATACAGAAAGTAGTTATAAAGTGCACTCCATCTGTATCTCTATCAACTGGAAAACTGAAATATTGTATTTTTCCTCCTTCAACATGCTATTTTGTGTGAGAGAGAGATAAATGGTTAAAATCAACTTCTAGGCAATACCTTAAATTTAATATGGTGCCAACCTAATCTCCAAAAGTAAAATCTTAACTATGTAACCAACATTGACCAGTTAATCCTAAAGGTTTTCTTTGTTGTTTTTTGTTTTTGTCAAAGAGAGATAATTTATTTAGCTTTGTTCATGTACACCCAAATTCTGTTAAATTTGGTATCATATGTATGGTGCATATGCAAACATGTCTTTAGGCAAAAACATTGTTTCTTCAATTGATCTAACTATTGCCCTCTTAATTACCTCCTGGATCAGAAAGGGCTAAACAAGATTCTGCATTTCTGCATATTTGCACAATGAACCCATTAATTCTCTTGCTAGGTAGCTACTAATAAAGCTTCTAAGATTTGGAGGATTTTTAGATACCTGTTCAGTAAGAGTTAGAAGGAGACAGACTTTAATGAACAGCTGCGGTGTTTTCTCTGTGTGGTTAACAATGCAATCAGAATTTCTCCAAAAGGGGAGACTAATAAACTCGTTTCAGTACTGCATGGCTAGTGAATGGTGTGAGGTACGTAATTAGATATTCTGCTTAATAAAAAAGTTATAGTAAGATCTAAGCAGTAAAGGTCATTCCCAAAGAACTTAAATAGACATTTAAACTGACAAACATTCAAGCTGATAGTATACTGACTGATATGCCCTCTATATTTGATGAACTAGAAACTTGTTTGAAGCACTTCATAGTTATCAAAAGGAATAATAAACTATTGACCAGGAATTCTAATTTTTAGAAAGACAGACAGGTCCAGTTTGGAACATTTTGTTCTCTTCAGCGTGTAAAGCTTTAGCCTCAGCTTTGTTGCAAAGCAACAAAGTAAAGGAACAGCTCCCCCTCTCTCCACCAACCAATATTTTTATAAAATCTTGTTGAAGAACCTGTTTTTACTTTTTCCAATTTGTTCACCATTTACTTTACACCTGTTATCTGTTAGGCATTGTGCTAAGTACTGGAAGCATATACACTGAAAAAACAGACACAACCTTGTCTCTGAGGGGCTCAGAAACTGATAAGGGATATGGGGAAATACCAATTAAATACAGTACCATTATATAAGCACCGGTTTGGGCTAAATTCAGGATGTCACAGAAGTGGGGGATTATGGTCATAAGTGGTATCTTGTTAAATAGGCATAACCTGAAATCTGAAGATATATATTGAATTTGTGATGAATTTAGGATAAAATCTGGGTAAACATCCTTGTAAATACATACAGAATATCCAGTATACAATGATCATTTCCGTTTGTGGGGATATTATTTTTCTAGGTGCAGTGTTAAACTTTTTCACATATATTCTAATTTAATAGCAATAATAACTCCATGTAGCAGATATTAAATATCATTTTGAGGTGAAGAAATTAAGCCATTTCTCTTTCTTGAAGCTTTCTCTGCAAACTGTAATTTACCATAAGCTCTCTGTCTCCTAAACTGCAGAAGCTATCATTTTATTTATGTGTTTTTAATGTGAACTCTCCAAACACAATATGCTTATGAAATAAGCTTCTTGAGGATAAAAATGTAATTTTCTGTTTTATTTTTATATCTTAACAAATTCAGGATACCTGAGCATAAGTGCTCAAGATATCCTGCAGATTTATAGACTAAATGTTCATGAGTTCACATTGGTGCACATCTAAACCTGCATAAAATAAGCATGCCAGGAGGTCAAAACTACACATGAATGTCTCTAAAATGAGTTTAGGAAGGTTGTGATGATAATCTTTTTTTTCTAAGAGCATTAAGAGGAAGTTAGAATTTGGAGGGGGGGTCACACATGTATATTATCATATCATCTGTGAAAAGAGATGATATTGACTTCTTCCTTTTCAATTTGTATTCTCTTGATCGCCTTTAGTTGTCTTATTGCTCTAGCCAGGACTTCAAGTAATATGTTGAAGAGATATGGAGACAGTGGGCAGCCTTGCCTTGTCCCTGATTTCAGTGGGATTGAGTTAAGTTTCTCTCCATTTAGTTTGATGTTAGCTATAGGCTTGCTGTATATTGTATTTATTATGTTTAGGTACATGCCTTGTATCCCTGATCTCTCCAAAACTTTAAACATGAATGGGTGTTAGATTTTGTCAAATACTTTATAGGCATTTGAGGAAATGATCATGTGGTGTTTTTCCTTCTGTTTGTTTATATGGTGGATTACAGCTATTAAAAATAAGGAAATCATGAAATTTACAGGCTAATGGTTGGAACTAGAAAAGATAATCTTGAGTGAGGTAACTTAGAAGCAGGAAGACACACACGGTATATACTCAGTCAGAGGTGGTTATTAGACATATAATATAGGATAAACATACTAACACAACAAGGAAGATGCTAGGGAAGATGGCCAATCCTCATTCAGAAGAGCAAATGTGTTAGACATCAGAAGCAGGAGAAGACAAGGAAAAGGACAGGAGCTTACCACGGAGGACCTCTGAAAGACTCTACTGATTGAGGTTTTGAAACAGAGGCTGAGACTTATAGCCAAACTTTGGGCAGAGTGCATGGAATTTTATAAAAGAAGGGGGATATAGAAAGACCTGGAGAAGATAAGAGCTCCACAAGGAGACCAACAGAGCCAAAACAACTGGGCCCTGGGGGGCTCTGCAGAGACTGATACCTAATCTCTCCATGCATGGAAAGGGCCTAAAACCCCTGCTCAGATGTAGCCCATAGGCTCAGTCTCCAAGTGGGGTCCCTAGTAAGGGAAGCAAGAGCTATCTCTGGCATGAACTCAGAGGTAGGCTCTCTGATCACCTCCCCACTGGGGAATGAAGCCTTGTCAGGACACAGAGGAAGACAATGCAGCTAGTCCTGATGAGACCTGATAGGTTAGGGTCAGATAGAAGGGGAGGAAGTCCTCACGTATCAGTGTACTAGGGAAGGGGCTTAAGGGGAGAATAGGGAGGAAGGGTGGGGTTGGGATTAGAAGAGGGAGGTGGCCACAGCCAAGATACAAAGTGAATAAATTGTAAAAAATAATAAATAAAAAATTAAAAATAAACCTTCACATGCTTGTACATGTGGTAGGTAGAAAGAAAAATAAGCAGATTTTAGTCTTATCAATTAGTCGTGATTTGAGTATGGAAAAATGGGGTTTGAAAACCAAGAACAGAGAGATGAAAGACCATAGATTAAATTACCTGAAAATGAATGTGATCTGTGGAGACTGGTATTCTGAATAGCTTTGTGTTCCCCCTTGACATATCCACTATGCTCTGTTGACATAGTTTTGTGCTCAGTTATTATAATCTTGTTCTAACTCACTGTGTCAGGAGATATAAAGAAACACAGATGGCTCACGATTTCTCAGTAATTTGCTTCACTGAATGTGAGAGAGCAGAGAGAATACTGGCTCAAAGGTAAGGTTAGGGATTGGTTTTTCATAGTGTGATAATTACATATTTCTCATAATAGTTTGTTTTACCATTTGGTGTCTTGTTTTCCTTGCCTGTATGTTCCCTATTACGCAAAATAACATGCTCTGAAGACCTCAAAAGCCATGCAGATAAAAGGGTTATAAAGAGAATAAAATATTATGGTATTGCCAAATGGCATCATAATTACATGATCATTGCTATTATTCTTTGTGAAAGTGACTTTTTCCAGCCTCAGAATCATAGACAATGGCTTCCATCCAGGTAATATTTCAAGATTTCAGGTCTTCATATGTTGTACTGACAAATAGTAGAAGATGTACATCTTAAAATCTCATGAAACTTTTGTCAGCTCACTGCCCTATGTTAGACTCACCACAGAGACAAGGTAGTGGCGGCAGAGTTTTGTTAGCTTGGGTGAAATTCTGTATTATTGAACTATCAAGGTAAAAGCCTTCAAAATTTTATGCATTGGTTAAAATTTTCATACAGATAATCCAATAGGTGATGTTTTATTCTGTGAAATTGTTTAAGAAAGACTCTATACCAAGGTTGGTACTGGTATGTTAACTTTTTGTTATAAAATCCAACACCAATACTGATTTTTCATTGCTTTATAGAATTTGGTGTGCATGTATGCATGAGAGATTTGGGTAAATAGATGAGATTTTAGCTCAAATTGTGTATTTTTTGCTTTATCTTTATGAATTCTTATCCAAAAGATGTGTCTGGGGTGTGATTTAAAGGGGACTTGATCTACACAGTCTAAAATGTAAGCCAAGACTGAGATACATTTTAAAGAAATGTTTCTGCATTCCTATGCAAACAACCACATCCCTAAATCCTTATATGAAACATTAGCCTTAGAAAAAAAGTTCATTTATTACCAATGGACTAGCAAAAAGCTAATTGCAGTTGTTTCAGTCTAGGGAAAATGAGTCTCAAGGTATGTGAATCACCAAGATGTTTTAATAAAAAAACAAATGATCAGTAAAAGCAGCCTATGAAGCAGTGAGTGAACAGTGCTTACTAGTCAGAAAAGTAGGCTAACTGAAGAAGAAGGAAGATTTTTTAAGGATATATACTTGCATGTTAGGGCTCACTCAAAAACAACAGAGAAAGCCCATTTAAAATTTCTCCCGAGTCCATGCATCTTGAGAATGGCGCTAATGCCAGAGATAAGTTCACTATGTCAGGAGTAGTAGACAGATATTTGTAAAAGGCAAGACAAGGTAATGAGCACCTTGTGTATACAATCTTTCAACCCTTTAAATGAAGCTCAAGAGCCTTTAGAGAAAATCAGTTTGGGCTCAATCAATAATTTGCAACAACAACAACAACACAAACATGAGCTCTTTCTTTTGCTCTCTCAAACACATATGGCAGCAAAATGGCTCCTTTGCTTAAGGTACTTCCTATCAGCTGGGATGACCTGACTTTCATCCCTGGAGCCCACATGGTGGAAAGAGAGAACTGACTCCCATAAATTGTTATGCTCTCTAAAGGCACACACACACACACACACACACACACACACACACACACACACACACACACCCCTGCAAGCACAAGGTAAGGAATTTAAACAAACAAACAAAAACCCATTTATGACACCCAAATTAAAAAGTAAAATAGTCACAATATTCAGTCGGTTTCAACATGAAGCAACAACTTCCTGTACAAGTTGATCTATAATTCAGTTGTTCAAATAGCTCTAACAGTTTTAGGAATAAGAGAAGATCAGATTATAGTCAGCTCACAAGATGATGGTTTGGCCGTCTGTGATATCTGGATAGCATCTTGTAAACATTCAAACTGATTCCTTGAATGAAATCTTAATGTCAAAACTGGACCAGATATACTGCCCAGCACTAAAAATAATAATTAAAAAAAGGTTTTAAATGTTAACCTGTAGCTTCACAAACATTTTCTTGCTTAATGAGCTTTAGCTTTCATGTCATCTAACATAGTCCTTATTCAGTTCCCTCTTCCTAGACATGACCCTCACTTTACTACTTTGGATAAAAGTCCGAAGGCAACTTATGAGACTAAGTCCTAAGGTAGGACCAAGGCAGTAGATTTCTAGCAGTTCTGATTTTACTTTTTTCAAGATGATAAAGGACTATAGAAAACAGTGGTAATAGTGTTGGCAAAACCCATTCTGATAAATTTTGGCTTGGGGAGGGACAAAGTAGACTTGACAATCTGCTAGTATGGCTTTAATTTTCTTGAGTTAGAGATGCATTCAAAATCAGAATTGGTTCTTGACCACTTAGGGAAATTACTCTTGTAATCAGCTTCTTTTCCTGAGTAAATATTGGTAAAATTGGGCCACCTACACACCTTCTTTTCCCCAAATCCATTACATACTTTAACAAGATTTTGCAAAACTATATGGAACAGCTAGAAAATGAAACTGGAAGAAAAATAGAGCAAATAACATTGGTGCTTCCTATCTAGGCTTTGATATTTGTGGCTTGAAGATAACCTCACATTTGAGTGATTAATCCTGTGATTCCTCAGGGAGAAACTGTAAATGGGCCAAAACTCACTTCCAAGGGAACAGTGACTTTGGGTAATGATAAAGTTGACTCATTACACTGAAGCTTTTTTTCAGGAAGTTCACAGTTAGCCCTTTGGGGAACTCTGAGTATAGGAATATACTAAAAGTGCTGGTAGGCCTGAAAATAACAGGAGAGGCTTACCTCCAATTAATTCATAAAATAAGAGATGAATACAAGTAACCAGTGTTCTAAAGACCCTGTTTCAAGTCTAATGCTCTTATATGTTCTCATGTATTGTTACCTGTGTCTCATATGTTGTTAAATATTTTGATTACCATCTCTATTGAAAAAAAATAGAACCTTGTTTAAAACAAAACAAAAGCTCAGTTTCCAAGTGGGTTCCCTAGTAAGGGGAGCAGTGGCTGTCTCTGACATGAACTCAGTCGCCAGCAATTTGATCTCCTCCTTCTGTGCGGGGGGTGGGGGGAGGTACAGCCCTGCCAGACCACAGAGGAAGATGATGCAGCCAGACCTGATGACACCTGATAGGCCAGGGTCAGATAGAAGTGGAGGAGGACCTCCCTTATCAGGGGACTAGGGAAAGGCCATAGGGGGAGAAGAGGGAGAGCGGGTGGGACTGGAAGGAAATGAAGGAGGATGCTATATCTGGGATACAAAGTGAATATATTGTAATAAGTAAGTAAGTAAATAAATAAAAATAGTTTTTAAAATGGAATTGCTAGGTGTAAATGTTCAAGTTATTTTCTAATTCATTTTCTAATTCAAAATGTTTCAAAACCACAGGACATTTCAAATGTTAGATGAGTCAGAGTACAATGCTACTAGCACTCAAATTTAACACGTTACAGTCTTGTTCCTGCATCTCAAAACAGAAAATATCATGGAGGTAGACAAATCAACGCCTTTTCAGTTTTTAACCCTTTCCGTATTTCCTTAGAGGTATCAATATTCTGAAGTTAGTGTGTATCATTCTTATACATTTTAGAATACACTTTAACGTAGTCATACATCTACAAATATATGTAGTATTGGTTTTGTGCATTCACAATTTATATGGGTAGAGGAATAGAGGAACAAATTTGATCAAAATGCTTTATGTGCTTCTGTTAAGTAGTCAAACAATAAAAAGATTCTTTTAATGTAGTTGGACCCCATAGCAGACTTTGTGTTTGTCATTATGAGACCTTGGGTTTGATATGTGACACCACAAAATAAACATTTGTAATAGGTAACAGCAGTGTTGCACATGAAATGTGATTGTACTTAATGTTTGAGAAATGTACATGTGAAATAGTTAAAATGGTAAATATTATGTTATATATCACAATAGTATACATCATTTTTTGCAAGGAAAAAGGTACAAGTGTGGATGACTCACAACAACTTGCTGAAATGGCTTACCATTAGAGGGCTGTGCTTTATGGGAAAGAAGCCTGAAACTTTCTTTACATATCTTTCTTTACAGATCAAACTTACATTCAAAAGAGACTCATTACATTTTTAGTTTTCAAGCCCTGCAAACAAATTAAATCTAACAAGTTCTAGTTTAGCTAGATTGGTGATGAAATTATGGATTATTTAAATTTTTTCTTTAAAATACTCTTTAAATATATGCAATTAAAATATTTTTACTATCAGGCTGGTAGGATTACACTGTCTTTTACTTGCACTTCTTCCTTGACTTGGGTGTGACACATTTATCATGTGTCTTTTCAAATGCTCAGATGAGAATAACACATTGTCAACTTTTTATAGTGTGATATTCCTTCCTGAAGAGTTGTCATCCATTAAAACAAAGACCTGTGTCCTCAGAGAGCAGGATGTAGGACAGCAAAGAAAATCTGCATGATTTTTTGTGTGTGTTAAAATACTGTAGGTATGTGCACACTCAACAGATGCATTTTACTTCACAACTAAGCACTTAATCAATTAAAATACAATACTTTGTGTTTTGTTGACTTCTAAAAAATAGTAAAAGTCATTATTTTGTGGTGCTGTAGCTTGGTTCCAAAGTTCTGAACATACAAGAAAAATGTGGTATATTTCCATCTCTACTCAGAAACTCAAAAGAGAGTAAAATCAAAATGAATTAAAGTTCCTTATTTAACAATGATCATAGACATTTAGACGTGCTTCCTTTCAACCTTTTCCCACCAGAGGTACACACTGCCCTTGTACCTTTGCAGGTTTAGCAGCACAAGCTCAGCTCTGTTTGTGTCTTGGACTTTTCACTGGGCGTTATTTTGCATTTTCATTATTCCTCAGAGATGAGTTATGTATGGGGGGAGTTGGGGGCAATAATCTGCCTATGAAAACAAACATTAAGGAGGCATTCAAATTCTGTAGAAACATTTAAAATGATAAATAGTATAAATAGAAGGTCTGTTTTATTGTCCTTATCACCATTTGCTAGATATTCTAAAAAATATCAGTGAGAAAAAACCTCTGCCCATTGTACCATTCTCCTTTACTTTATTATTGCATGCTTATATGATTCTGATTGGGTGAAGGAAGGAAAAAGTTAGATTATGTCCAGGGGAAACAAGCTGGGGCATTGAGGAAGGCATTGAGAGAAAAATAGAAGAGGAGACATTTAAAACATTCTTCATGTTAACAGTTTGTTGCTTGCCTTCCCGCATAAATAATTAGTAAAAACTCTCTTTTCTTTGACTTCAAACAAAACCGGCAGCTGCCTTTCTTGTATGTGCCATCAGTAATGGAGTAGCCAAAAAATGCAATCAAATGTTAAACTAATAGATAAATAAATAAATAAATAAATATAATGACTACCTTCAGATGTGATTTAGCCTATAATAATGATAAAGTCACAAATTTTGAAAGATGTCTTGGTTTACTTTATGTTGTTGGAGTTTTATTCTGTATACCTGTTTATTTACTTAGTATTTCTAGAGGATTAACGAAGCTAAAAACATCTTATGATGGTTTCTCGGCTGTCAAATTAATATTTAAGATTTCCTGGAATGTCAGTGTGGTATAGACAGAAAATTTATCCAGAAATCTCCAAGCCATACTAGACTCGTAAGAAAATGGCAATTCCATTTATTTGATTTCATGCTCAACCTCACACATTAGGCAAATGTGGAATTACTGGGTCATCTTGTACTGATCTTGGAAGGATATGGGCTATGGTCAAATTTTAAGTCTAATACTTTTTCATGTTTTAGAGTCTTAAAAACAAACCTTTTACATAGAATGAAATGTCCTAATTAGCTTCTGAAGAATTTGTACATTAAAACATCTTACCCTGCTGGAGAAGACTGATAAAGCAGACTTACTACCTTCTGCTGGAACGAAACTGTATTTAGAAAGAACTTGCTATTCTCATAAAACTTTTAATAGGAAGAAGTGAATCAAATTCCTTAATTACCATTTTATGGTTGGTAAAAGGGCAAATTACGTGCCATCCATTTCTAAACTTCTAAATGTCTCTGGTGCTTTTAATTAAAGCTGCCATCTAGAAACTACTAAAGCAATTTTATGTAATTAGTTATTTATAGGTTACCATAATACACCACTCAAAATATGATTTAAATGATTTGCAGCCTGTTAGTGTGTGATCTCTGTCATTTTAGTTTTGGGTCAGGGAGTTTTCTTTGGGATCAGTTGAGGTGATTCTTAAGTGGACAGACAGGAAATATATGACTCCAAAGGGCTCTGAGAAGTGAAATTAGTTTGGGTTAGTGATCTTAAATAAAAAGACTAATCATAGTTCTAAGCTTCCCATTTTTAAATGAAGGGGAATCTAAGTTACATTTTTGGCAATATTGTGTAGATGAAATACAGTTAGCCCTCTATACATGCAGATTCTGCACCCTTGGATGCAACCAACCCATAGATCGAAAATATTAAAAAGAAATTGCAGCTGCAGTGAATGTGCTTAAGATTTTCTTGTTATTATTCATTAAACAATACAACATAACCACCATTTACATAGTATTTGCATAGTATTAGATATTATAAGTAATCTAGAGATGATTTAAAAGATGAGAGAGAATGTGCATCAATTATAAGCAAATACTATTCATTTTATGTAAGAGATTTGAACATCTTCCACGTATACCAATGGATGATAATATTTTGTTGTTATTCTCATACTTTTCCCAACTTCCCTGCTGTTCTACCATATATCTAGCATTGTGCTTTACTGTGTTGCCTTGAGTAGAGCCTACCTGCTGTCTTCAGATGATCTTGTCTATCTAAACATATCTATCATAGATTCTATGCCCTCAGAGTTCTCATAAAGTTTTTAACAATGAATCAATGTGTTGCTGTCCCAGACAGTTTCCTTCTCTGAATACTAAGTTCACAGCTGAATAGAATTCTTGCAGATTAAATTTTATGGTGAATAAAATGGAAATTATTTTGGTTACACGGGTCTTGTGGGGTATTACTTAACACAAACCAGAACCAGGACTTATTTAAACAGCACACAATAACTGTATCCTAAAGTGTTTTGACTGCTGTTTCTCTTGTGGCACCATCCATTCCTAAGGTACAGAGCATACCTCTTTCCAATGTCACTTATCCAGTGTGCAGCTAACTATTTTAATCATTATTAGTAACAAAACAGCAACAATGATCAGAACCATAGGTACTAATTACTGTGTACACAGATCATTCTAGATATTTTATTATGCATTTTATATACTTAATCAAACAAATCAATTGTGTAGACACTATTACTGTCCTCACTTTGAGGATGAGAAATATGCAGCTCAGAAAAGTTAAACAACTTTCCCAAGAGTGAAAGGATTTGGGGTTTGTATATACGTTGGTTTGATTCTAGAACCAAGGTTCTCATAGGTGTATTTGATCCTTAAAATATTACAGTGTTTTGTTGAATCTGATAAGTTCATGGTAGTTAAAATAAATATGGAAGAGATAATTTACTAAAGATTCTATGGCTTTATAAGAGATGAACACGCTGAACAGAGATCTCAGTCACAGATGACATACACAAAAAAGACAGTTAGCCATGTCATGTCTATTCTTGTTGTCTGCTTTTTTCCCTTCCCAACAGCTTATGGTTTTTGAATTGTAACACAAAATCAGAAAAGTCCTCAAGTTAGAGCTGCTCACACAATACAAGGTTCTAGTGTTTTGATCACCTTAAGCAGATACATTAGAGAAAGTATATACAGAAACTGGTTAAACTGTCATTCTGGTTGGATAATAGGTGCTGGATGTCATCTGCAGTAGTTACAGGTAGTTTTAAGACACTAAGAACTTGGTTTATGAAAGAAATTTTCATAAATACAATATATTTCTATGCCTTTTTAAGGGCTGCATGACATTTCTTCGTATGTGCCACATGTTATCAAATTACATGAATTATTGAATTATTAGGTTTCTAGTTTTTATTAACATTGAAGAACATCATGCTGTTAAAAATATCAGTATTATTGAGGGGTAAAAAAAGTATTTTGCCTAAAGTTTAAGACTGTCAAACATATTTTTCATAAGCTCCTTCCTAACACAAAGCTGTTGGATTTAAAAAAAATGCATGGAAAAGTGCCTTGCAATCTAGCTGGGAATTTGGCCACAAGTTGCTGGCTATTGATATTACTCAGAAAGTACATTTGATTTATGTGATCCTCTCAAATCTCTCCTACTTAGTCTAATATCTGACACTAATTCCCTGAATTTAAGACTATGTCTTTGTTCTCCTTCCATTTCCCATTTGTTTTAACAAATATTTTTTCTTTTTTAAAAATTTATTTATTTATTATTAATTACAGTTTATTCACTTTATATCCCAGCTGTAGTCTCATCCCTATTGCTCCCTATTCTGTAGTCTCCTCCCTATTCTACCCTCTGTCCCCCATCTCCTTCCATGCTCCTCCTCTAGTCCACTGAAAGGGGAGATCCTTCTCCCCTTCTCTCTGACCCTGGCCTATCAGGTCTCATCAGGACTAGCTGCATTTAACAAATACTTTTATACAATATATTTTGTTCAGATTCTTTCCTCTTCTCCAACTCCTTTTTGATCTTCCTCACTTTCTCACCCATCCAAATTTATGTTCTGTCTCACACAAAACAAAAACAAAAATGAAAACAAATAAAAAACCCCAATAAGACAAAAACTACCGAAACCATACAAAATGAAACAAAAAGCACATAGAAATTCCCTATGGAGTCCCTTTTGTGGTGGTCAACTTCTCTCAGGCATAAGGCATGTCTCCGGAGTGTAGTTGATATCCCCAGCTGCACACCATGAGAGAAAATTGATTTCTCCTCTCCAGTATATTGCAAGCAAATAGCTTCTTGGTTAGCCATGATATTTTTCATCTACTTCTCTTTCTCAGTACTGGGGTTTTGTGTGGTTTAAACTCATGCAGGTCTTGTGCTTATTGTCATGGTCTCTGTGAGTTTATGTGGTTATCTCTCTTGTTATTCTCTCTCTTATTCAAGGCCTACTTCAGTCCCATTTCCTCCAGACCTTATTTTGTCATTCATATCCTGCCTTTTGTACTTTTCCACCAGTGGCAGGTGGCATCACTGATCTCTTACAACTGCTTAACTCAGTGGCTATTAATGGGCTATTAATAGTAGACATGTGACAGTACATGCTGTCCAGGATGTGGAGTAAGGCAGCACTCCTCCATTGCTGGTGGGAATGTAAACTTGTACAACCACTCTGGAAATCAATCTGGAGCTTTCTCAGAAAATTAGGAATAGTGATTCCCCCAGATCCAACTATAGCACTCATTCCTAGGCATATATCCAAAAGATACTCAAGTACACAACAAGAATATTTGATCAGCCATGTTCATAGTAGCTTTATTCATAGTAGCCCTCATCTGGAAACAACCTAGATGTTCCTCAACTGAAGAATGGATAACGAAATTGTGGTTTATTTACACAATGGAATACTACTCAGCAATCAAAAACAAGAAAATCATGAAATTTGCAGGTAAATGGTTGGAACTAGAAACTATCATCCTGAGTGAGATAACTCAGAATCAGAAAGACACACATGATATATACTCACTTGCAAGTGCACGTTAGCCATAAAGTACAGGATAACCATGCTATAATCAACAGACCAAAAGAAACTAAGTAACAAGTAGGTGTCAAGGGAAGATGCTTAAATCTCACTCAGAAGGGGAAATAAAATAGACATATAAAGTATATGGAAGGAGGGAACTGGATAGGAGAGTGGGTGAGGAGGGACATGGGGAGTAAGGGTGTGGAGGGCTGGGAGAGAGAAAGAAAATGGGTGTGTGGTGGCATTTGTGGGACATGGGAGGCTCCTGGGAGTTTATGGTGGTGATGCCAGCTGAGACTCCCAATAGCAAGGGATATGGAGCCACCTTCTATAACCAAAGGGGACTTTCAGTGGGGAGAGGGAGCACCAACTAATCCATCCCCACACAAAACCGTAGATGGGGCCAACCAATGGCTGACCCAATTTGAGTCACATGCCATGAGATAGAGCCCAGAACTGACACTATTAATGTTCTGCTGTACTTGCAGAGGTTAGGATAACAGTCATCTAAGTGACTTCATCCAGTATCTGATAGAAATAGATGCTGACCCAAAGCCAAATATTAAGCAGAGCTTGGGGAATCTTATGGAAGAGGGGAAGGAACGATTGAAAGACCCAGAGGTCAAGAACACTATAAGAAATCTTACAAAACTAACTAACCTAGACCCATTGGTATTCAGAGACCGAACTACCAACCAGAGAGAATCTGTAGGATGGACCTAGGCCCCATACACATATGTAACAATTGTGCAGCTTGGTCCTCATGTGGGATCCTAACAGCAGGAGCAGGAGCTGTACCTGACTATGTTGCCTGCCTTTGGATCTTCTTCTCCTAACTGGGTTGCAGTGTCTTAGAAGTTTTACTTGATATGTTAAGGAGGATTACTATCCATGGGAGGCATCCTTCTCTCTTAGAAGAAAGAGAAGAGGCATGGGGGAGAACTGGAAAGGTGAGATGGAGGGACTTGGAGGAGATGAGGGTGGGAATGTCTTACTGGGATGTAAAGTAAATTAATTAATTAATTAATGAAAAAGAAAGAAAGAAAAATGCCTGTGGATTCCAGGATGTCATGTTTTCTTGGTTCAACTTCAATTGCTTTCAAGGGTCTTTCTCTGTCTTTTTCATTAGGTACTTCTACATTATAATTGGCACCCATACTAGATTTACTAACACAGTATTACTCTTGTGCAATCAATATGTCTGTTACTCAAATTACCTGAAATGCATACAGCAGATGATCATGTCACTGTCTTGTTTCAAATATTTTTAATAAAGATAAGATCATATATAACTCCTTATTCCTTCTTTGCTTCTGCCATTATCCTGATTTGATTTTTATTATAAAATACTATTTATTTAATGGATTATTTAGTGGAGTCTTAAATATATAATTTGCTTTATTAATTCTGTGTATAATGTGTAACTTTATTCAGGCATATCCTTCTTATATCTGCAAATGGTTAGCACCAAAAAGTCACATAATATACTAAAGGAGTTTAGGAAAATCATTACTGCCCTCACTGTACTGGAGAGCCAAAAGGATTTCCTGTCTCTCTTCTCTGCTCTCTTCCTTACAGACACCACTGATGTCAACCAAAGTCACCTTCTCATTAATCACAAATACAGCTTTTGGGAATAGTATGCAGATACCTGAAAAAAGTATAAGAACCAGAAATGTACCTCAGCTAGACTTAGGAAGGGACAAAAATGACTGTCTACATTTTATATTATCCAGATTCTAGAATTTCTTATAAAATTAAAATGAATCATGTATTGTGTCATGAATACCCTAAAGTTGCTTTTTAAAGGTGCAAAGACTTAAGAATTATTTTTCTTCCATGGAAAAATTGTTGGCACTCAGCTGGGTATTGCCTAAGCCCTGCTGACTTCTGAGGTCAATTTATTTAAAGACACTCTTGAAAATAGACATATAATCTGTGGTGAGGTCTAAAAAAGCATATTAAGTCACTGATTAATTTTAGTCAGTCTTGTCAATCTTACACCCCTTGTATCTATTTAGAAAAAACTAAGTGCATTCAGCTTGTCACAAACTTTATTTTATAACCCCACCTTGTACCATTTCACATTCTACTTAAGTACTTGGTCATCTATTACATGACTCATTAGTCTGGGTTCTCTGTAGAATTAATGAAAGTTACCATAAAAATAATAAAAAGCACCTAAGTTTCAACGACATCATTCACACATGTTTTAAAAGCATCTTTCAAAGTCATTTCGAATTCATATACAATGCTAGGGAATAGTTCTCCCTCAATCTCTTTGCTAAATCCTTTTTCTTGCCCTATTACATTGAAGTATTGATGAGTAAATTGGCAAATGTTTCTTTTTATTGGGATTCAAATCAAAGTGTATAAAGTTGGAATAAATAAAAGCTTCTTTTCAGGAGAAGAAACCAGGGACTATCATATGAAATCCTATTTGTGGACGCTTCCACTTTTTCTTCTAACAAAATTTGTAGTTTCTACTGCAACCACAACATTTAATACAATGAAGTTTTCCTACATTGGTCCCTTAAGGAAAATTTGGTGAAATTCCCAGTTGCAGAATCTTCCAAAGAGAAGTGACAAGGTTTTCTGAAGATGTATTTGAATAATTACATTTACAGACTACATAAATGCTCAATGGTGCACCATCAGTACACACTTAGTTTGGAAAAAAATCAGAGAAAATGTAATAGGAAAAGAAAACTTGATTGCAAACTATTTGTTTCTTTAAATAATGATATTTTTTCTGTGAATACCTGTCATTAGATTTCAAGGTAGTTTTCAAAATTTGAATCCTCTCTAGATATCCTGAATTTTATTAGAAAGGCATGGAGTATGGAATAGTTCTAGTCTATGATTTTGTCTTTTTCATAGTAAATATTTTGGAATGATGCTAACTTGGTTTCTGTTCTAGCTGTTACCTGTATACCATGTGATACTGTATATCTCTTATGTTAGTTGAGTTTCTGTTTCCTTTTGTACAACGGGAATCATTCTCCACAGTGGGAATCACACAAACTAGCAAATCAGAGATAGTGTGTGGAAAATATCTCCTAGATCAGATATCACACAGTTGAAAATCAGCATGCCATAACTATGTTTATTGTGTTCCATTAGAATCTGAAAGACTGTCCTAAGACCTTCATCTTATATCTGTGAACTTTCTGGACCCTGTATTAAAATCCAGGCTGTCTTCTCAAAAATAGTTAATGGCAGGTATTATTAAGTCTATTTTAGCGTTGAGGAAAAGGGAACCATGGTAAGGGAATTAGTGACTTGTGTAACCATTCAAGGAAAACACGGGCATTATATGGATAGTTCAAGAAAATCCAGGCTCTCTAACCTGGAATTCTCAATTGGCTGCCATTTCTCACAAACACACAAACAAACAAATGAGCAAACAAAAAGAAACACAACTTATGACCACTGAACTTTGGCTGACTGGCTTTGATTGGATTTAATAATTTACATTAACTTTAGGTTGAAGGATCTCAAAACATTAGTTTTAGAATAGGTTCAGAAAGTTAATGAACTGCCTTGCCAACCAACAGTTACTTACCTCACCTTCAGTGGTTAAGGACGTGTTGGAGAGTCTGCCTAAAATTGCAATACGGTGCTTGTTAAAGTCTTAGAGCAGTTGGTCTCAAACTTCTTAATGCTGCAACCCTTTAATACAGTTCCTCATGTGGTGGTGACCTCCATCCATAAAATTATTTTCATTGTTACTTCATAACTGTGATTTTGCTATTGTTATTAATCATAATGTAAATTTCTAATACGCAGGACACCTGTAGGGGTTGCAGCCCACAGCTGAGAACTGTTGTCTTAGAATAAGCTTTATTTCTTAATCTTGTAATGGTACTCCTCAAATATACATTTCCATTTTCTACTGATCTATACCTTTTCTTTATGAGCTTCTATGTAAGGGGGGGGGGATCCAAGCTTCTACTTAAAGCAATCTGTTAAACAATTGCTGTCTTCCAATAGAGTGGGAAGAACAAGCTGGTGTGCATGACAGTTGTAGAGCAAAAGTACAAACAAATTAAACTTTCTCTAGAGACATAGAAACTGCAGGAAAACCTGAAAGGTGTAATTACCAATCAGGCATACTCTCTTTCTTAATTTGCACACTGTAATTTAATAACTTCCTGCATGAATTTTCCTTCTACAGAAGTCTATGAAACTAGCCTATAGCATTTTACATAATAAGATTCTTATTTCTGATTCACTGACAAAGGTGAGTGCTCTCTAGGTTCAGCATGGAGATAGGAGCTGTACTAGGGACATTAGTGTTCTGACCAGTATGTTAAAGGTGACTGATGTATGTGCAGAGGTTACACAATCCGAGTGATTGGAAACATAGTATCAGGATATCAAACACGGTTTTAATGGTTGAAGAGGATGTGGTACATACCTACCTACTATAAGCCATAACTTCCACTTCTTTACACATTCATGTACACCCATTGGATCTGGACAAATATTGATATATCAGCTTCAGGACCATTATCTGTCTGTCTGAGCCTGATGTTCTCAGGGCTGCTTTAAAAGTGTATCAGATTATGTCAAGGGCCACTTTGGTGAATAAAGATGAGGAAATCAAGATGGAAGAAAACACACTACTAGGTGCGTTAAGAAGGAAGACTAAGTTTGACGTTAGCTTTAATAGATGTACAACTTTTGGCACTCTAATTACTAACACTTCAAGAGTGCATGCAAATCTGGCTTATCAGGGCTCTTATTGCTGCTTTCCAAGCAGAAAAAAATCATGAAACCAATTCTTTCCTTTATTTAGAAAAGCTGAGATAGTCATTCTCTGTATGGCAGGTTGAATGTGGTAGGTGAGATGAGTGGTTTTCAGACCAGTAGCAACTCAGGAGGATGTCAATTTCAGGCACAATACATGTCTGATTCCTCTTTATTACTTATGCAGAAATCTTTGTAATACCCACAAGAGTATTAAATCTATCTAAATGAAAAGACCCAACCTGATATATTTTCTTGAAAGATGAGCTGATTATATGCTGCACCTGAGTTATTCATTTACTCTTTGAATATTTATTGTGCACCCACTATGTGTACACAAGAAGAGTTGGCACAGAGAAGAACCACTTCATAATAACACTTCAGAGATTTGCATTCCCTTAAAGAAAACCTTGCATAAGTAAGAGGTATTTAATTGATCAATTACAAAATAAATACAGTTGATGTATTCTACCTTGGGCCTAGAGTTAATAGGGGGATGGGTAACGTTATAAAATATTAGATAGTTTCACTTCACAAACTTCTATTAAAAAAATCCTTTCTATTCATGAAGGAACTGGGAAGCAAAAGAAGGCAAAAGTATAATCCAGTGTTAATTAAATAGTATGGATCCTGTTTAAGAAATTCAGGTTTAATTGGCTCAGGTTGGCCTAGAAGGGCTTTATAAGAAACACTGCAATCAAAGATATTGATTAAAATAAATTTACAAATTTAAGAATTCTACCCAAGACTTATCAGGATAAGGGGGAAAAGTCTTTTGACTAGGACTTTCATATGTAAACAGTGGCTTGATAAGTTTGCAGTAGGAAAATCTTCAGCTTTTGATAGTGATCTGTGTTTTGACCTGATTGTCTATTTAATTGGTTTACAGTGAATGAGCTGTCAACTTTCTGGAAAGGGAAGTGTGCATACTACAGTTTTTTTGAACAATTTCTTTTTTAAAAAATTTATTTTTATTTTATTTTTATTAATTATACTTTATTCACTTTGTATCCTACCTGTAGCTCCCTCTCTCCTCCCCTGTCAATCCCACCTTCCCTCTCTCTTCCCCCCCCTTCTGTGCCCCTCCCCCAGTCCACTGATAAGGAGGTCCTCCTCCCCTTCCCTCTGATCCTAGTCACCTGGACTCATCAGGAGTGGATGCATTGTCTTCCTCTGTGGCCTGATAAGGCTTCTCCCCCATCAGGGTGAGGTGATCAAAGAGCAGGCCACTCAGTTCTTGTCAGAGACAGTCCCTGTCCCCATTACTATGGAACCCACTTGGACACTGAAATGCCATGGGCTACCTCTGTGTAGGGGTTCCAGGCCATCTCCATCAGTGGTCCTTGGCTGGAGTATCAGTCTCAGTAAAGACCTCTGTGCACAAACTTTTTGGATTTGTTTCTGTCCTTGTGGAGCTCCTGTCCTCTCCAGGTCTTACTATCTCCCAGTTCTTTCATAATATTCCCTGCACTCTGCCCAAATTTTGGGAACAGGAAAAGATCATCCTGAGTGAGGTATCCCAGAAACAGAAAGACACGCAGGGTATATACTCACTCCTAAGTTGATCTTTGACATATAATATAGAATAAACATGCTAAAATCTGTATACCTAAGGAAGCTAATCAAGAAGGCGGACACTGGCTAAGATGCTCAATCCCCATTTAGAAAGGCAAAGAGGATGGACATTGGAGGAGGAAGAAAACAGGGAACAGGACAGGAGTCTACCACAGAAGGCCTCTGAAAGGCTTTACCCTGCAGGGTATTGAGGCAGATGGTGAGACTCACAGCCAAACTTTGAACAATTTCTTAATGAAAGACCAGAGTTTTCTGGAGGTTGTTGCTCCTGTCCTTAAAGAAGTAAACAAACTGAGTTTTTTCCCAAGTTGGAGAATTAAGTCACAGGAAAAAAATTATTTGATCTTTGGGGGCCAAGAGGATTGAGGGCGGTAGTATTTACTATTTACCTGAATGAGAAGCCACAGGCTACCATACACAGTAGAAGCACTTGTATAACTAACCATTTTTATGAATTATAGAAGTCTTATATAGAATGAAAGCAAAATATTCTCCGTAGTCATAAGCTTAGGGAGCAAGACATACTTTACCAACCTTTTCTTCATGTCTCAGTTCTTGTTTTGCTTAGAACTAAAGTTAAAAGAGGCCAATAAAATTAATTGTTTGCACACTTGACACACTGTGGTAGAATGCCATAAAGAATGCTTTATGAATGCCTTCTTTGCTTTAAAAAATGCAACAAACAAAATCAGAAAAGTATTATGTTAATAATGCCAATATAGAAGATTACAGCAGCATTCTTCAAAACTGTCAAAGCTATTAAAGACAGATAGGTAGATAGGTGATAGACAGATAAATATATAGATGATAGATAAATAGAAAGATGATAAATGGACAGATTATAGATAGAAAGATACATACATACACACATACATACAAGAATTGGCCTACTATAGAAGAGAACAAAGAAATGCCAAAGCTAAATAGATTGTGGAATCATGAATGGAACCCAGAAACAAATTGGAATACTTTAAATTATGAAAGTACTTTAGTTATTGGTACGGCAATTTTCCTTAGTACAACCCACCAGTATCTTCACTGTAATCCATTCACAAGGAAATTTAGCACAACTACATGGTAGTAGCTATATCACTTTGGAAACTTTAAAATTATATATAAGTCTTTATTCTTGAAAGTTTCTGTTTTTTAAAGTATAAACAAATAACAACATATTCTGAAATAAGAAAAAAAAACCAACTCAGAGACATTGAACTATCATAGTAGTTAGAATTTAATTTCACCATGGCAAGTGTCAAATGTATTTGAAATAATAAGGGGCTTTCTATCAAATTAAATACATTGGTCTCAATTTTTATGGCTTGCAAAGATATTCATAATACATTAAATATGAAAATCAGTTGATAGCATAATAATACATAGCATGAATCTACTCTTTCAGAACCCTAGGATGATAACGGTGATTTTCTATATTTGGTAAGTGTGTGTTGATTTTAATTAAAACATTTTCATTCTTCCTTTTGTATTTTTCTGCAAAGTTTAATTCTTAATGCTATCTTTAAAAAGTCCTATGAAATGGATACTTTGTAAAACACACTAAAATAAATATGATCACATGCATACATAAAACCTAGGAGAAGAAATACGTGAGAATGTCAGAATAATTAAGCAGATTTAGACAATGATATATGATTACAGACTTAAAACTTGGCCATTCACCAATTTAGTAGCCTAAGGTGATCATATGACCATATACTATAAAATTATGACGTTATTTGGGAGACAGATTTGTTCATCAAATTTCAAGCATTTGAAGTAAAGGTTGGTTCTACAAAGAAGGAAGTGAGTTTTAAAATAAGGCTAAGTTCCCACTAAAGGCAAATAGTTGGAATCTTTAATTCTAGAGTTGATATATGTAAAAAAATAAAAATAGCTTCAAAAATAATCTAAATACTTTAACGGAAGAAAGGCTTATTAATACTTGTTAAGCAAAAGATAGGAATGGTGTGAGACAGTAAGCATTTACGACAGTGGTAGAAAAAGGTGAGAACAGACCTCCTCATTAGATCCAATGCAGACAACAGAGCAAAGGCAGAGGACAGGAGGCTGGGACCAGTTAAATCTTTAAGCATGAAGTTTTCAGAAAATATCCCTCAGGACAGTCAAGGATCCTGGGAGACACTCCAAAGGCCCAGAGCAATAGTTATTTGTTAACCAGAATCAAACTATGTCAGTCTTTTGATAACAATTATAAACATACTAATATGCGTCATCTAAAAATTGGCCTTGTAATCAACTCTATAAAAGCTGTCTATGAGAGGCAGAATGTTGAGCTAGAGAGAAGAGAGAATACAGCATAACAATAACCTTAAGCTTTTAAGAATTTAGTGACATCCAAAGAAATCTGTAGTCAATTAAGGTTTGACTCTTTGTTTTTTTTTTTTTTGTTTGTTTGGTTTTTTTTTTTACCTCTAGGACTATTCAGTGAAGCTTCTGAGGCTTTCTCACCATCTCCGCAGTGACTCTGGTCAAATGGAAGACACTGATCACCTGTTCCTGCTACCACTTCAAAATTCTTAGAGAGATCTTTTGTTTCCACCAGAGATTTCAGTTTGTAGACTTTTCGAGTATTGGTGTCTGATAGGTAGAGTGATTCAGACATAGGGTCCATAGCCAGGTAGTACTTATGTGCAGGGCTTGTGCTATGGAAGAAGAAGACATAAGTTATTAAAGGTAATTTGTTCAACATGTATCCTAGTAGTCTGTCTTTTGTCTCCAATGAAAAAATATTGTAACAGATGAAAGAATTCATGTATCTTCCTGATTAGGTACCAAGGGTATAGACACATATTTGTTTTTCTAGTAATGAAACTAGATATGAGAGTACTCTGCCACCCTGTAATGATGCTGACATTTTGATACTTTCCACTTGAGAGTATAAAGAAATACAGGAAAAAAATATCCCAGGAGATAATTTTCATATTCCATTCTCCAGTTCCCAGCTGGATGATTGCTGAATTTTTGTCACATCAAGCTCAACAAATTCAACACAAACATTCTTTTTTTTTCACTGCTATCCCCATCTTTCATAAACTTGCTCCTGTTTTGGATTTTTTGCCTTCTTCAGGGACACTGCCATCTTCCTAGGTGCCTGTTGTCAATTAATAAGTGTGTTTCAAGCTAGAGGACTTTTGATCTTAAAGGGCTGTGTCAGAGACAGACTGTCAAACTTCTGAATTTCCCCTTTAAACTGATCAATACTTCTCTAATACACTTTTCCTTCTGTTAGACACTGGTGACATTTAACTTTTCTAAGGTATAATCATGGCATTGTAGTTTGTTTTTTGTTGCTGTGATAAACACCAGGACCAAAGCAAATTTTTGGGAAGAGTGGGTTTATTACACCTTAGAGTTAGAACCCATGATTTAAGGAAACCAAGGTAGAAACTCAGGGAAGAAAATTGGAGGCAGAAACTGAATCAAAGACCATGGAAAAGTACTGCCTACTGGCTTGCTCTCCATGGATTCCTCAGCTTGCTTTCTTTTCCTACCCAGGAAAACCTCCCCAGGGATGACACTGCCCATACTGGGCCCACCCTCATCAATCAGCCATCGCAACAGTGCCACACGGACACATTCACAGGCCAATCTGATGGAAGCAGTTTCTCAGTTGAGGTTACATCTACCCATGTGATTCTAGTTTGTGTCATATTGTCAAAAACTAACCAGTGTACACAATCACATGGTTGTTTACATAGATTCACCTCTGTTGTCTATCACACAGATGGTCATATCCATTTTCTCCATATAGTCTTCATAATTATTCTGATCACTTGTTCCCATAGTTAGAGATATTCCAAAAGTTTTTGATGTAGTACACTAGTCCTTTTTACTTAATCCATTTTCATGTGCTTTTAGTGTCTTTACTAAAGTAGTTTTGCATGAAGGAAGCCTTCCCTAAATCTTTATATTGAATTATTTGCACATTGCATAAGGAGGAGACATACAAATTAAATGACTTGTTTAGGTATCAGTATTCTCCACTCTAATAAACTGTGAGAGCTAGCAGGACAAAAAAACACATTTCTTACTTATTTCTAATATATTTAGTGCTGACAATGTTGCTTAGTTCCGACTTGTCTATGTTAGAAGCAATAGGTCACTCTTTCTACAATTTCTCTCATAGATGGGACATCATGTTTTTGTTTCCTTCTACCTTTTAATTTCTTCTGCAGTGCATTCCCTTTATCACTGCTGTCATTTGTTCAAATTCATATCATCTCTTGCTGGAGCATTCATTGGTGCTATTTCTATGTTTTTGCCTGTTAACTAATTCATTAAAATGTGTCTTTTAAGTACTTGAAATGTGCTCAAGAACTGTGCATGAATGGTATGGAAACCAACTTGTGTATAACATACAACCATTATTCTTTGTGAAACTTACAGTTTAGTCAAGTAGACTGATAAAAAAGCAAGGAATGGTACTCATAAGTCAAGTATTAGCATAGGAAATTTAAGAAGTTTTAAGAAGGGAGGTAAATGTACAGAGAAGAGAGGATGTAGGATTTGTAATGTAGGAATACTTATCACACTGTTAGTGTTTTAAAATTAATGATTGCAGTCTATGCTTTATTTAGATTCTTAGCAGTTAAGATTCATTAGCTTGTTTATTATTATTATTAGCAATTTTCCCACTCTAAGACACCAAATTATATGTAGTCATATCTTCCTAGGCACTTCTGTTCTGTGACATTTTCTTGGATTTTTCTTGTTTTTGATGACTTCAACAGTTTTAAGACTATTTGTCAGGTGTTCTATAAGATACCCCTTTACTGGAATTTGTTTGATATTTTTGTCAGAGAGAAATTATGTGGTTTGGATGGAAAAGTGTCATTTTAACCAAATCACATCCATGTTGCAAACAATCAACAAAATCTATCACTGGTAGGCTTGACCTTGATCTCCTGGTTGAATCATTTTTCTTTTGTTTTGTTTTGTTTTATTACATTATTTATTTATTTTTTTTGTTATCAATCACAGGTTAGGTACTGTGCATCCCAAACTTAGCCCCCTCCCTCATTCCCTCCCACCCTTCCTAACCCTCCCTCATCTCCTCCACGCCCCCTCCAAGTCCACCAACGGGGGAGGACCTCCTCCCCTTCCATCCAACCCCAGCTCATCCTGTCTTCTCAGGGCTGGCTGCAATGTCCTCCACTGGGATCTAGCCAGTCTGTCACTCCCTGGCATGTATGGGGGAGGGTCAAAGAGTCAGCCATCAAGTTCAAGACTGAAACAGACCCTGTTTCCCTCACTAGGGTCTTTAGTCCTACACCGAGCTATCCTGGGTCCCATCTGAACAGGGGTTCCAGGACACATCCACACGTGGTCCTTGGTTGTAGAAACCGTCTCATACAAGACCCCTGTGCCCTGCTTAGTTTAGTCATTGTGGACCTCTTGTTCTCTCCAAGTTTCACCAACATCCTCCATTTCTATCATCACTTCTTGCCCTCTGACAAAGGCTTGATCGCGAGTCTTAATATCTGCTCTG
>CM053742.1:99643287-99653397 GCA_028658305.1 Pachyuromys duprasi
ACCCTATTCAGGGAAACAGGGACTGTTTCAGTCATGATCTTGATGGCTGACTCTTTGACCCTCCCCCATACAAGCCGGGGAGTGACAGACTGGCTAGATCCCAGGGGAGGACATTGCAGCCAGCCCTGAGGAGTCAGGATAAGCTGGGGTTAGATGGAAGGGAAGGAGGTCCTCCCCTGTTGGTGGACTTGGAGGGGGCGAAGAGGAGGGAGATGAGGGAGGGAGTGGGAGGGTAGGAGGGACTGAGGGAGGGGGCTATGCCTGGGATTCAAAGTACCTAACCTGTGATTGAGATAAAAATAAATTAATTAAAAAAAAAAGCATGACTGGATTGCTGGTTCCAAGCACTAGTTTTTGTTTTGTTTTGTTTTTGTTTTTTGTTTTCATTTAACTCTCTTCTTAAATACACTGTGAGTTGTTTTCAGACCAAGACCATTTCCACCTCTCTGTCCTTGATGTCAAAAGTGCCTGGAAAGGTCAATGCTCATTCAATAAGTGGTGAACAAGAACTGGATTATGTGACATAAATGTGAGGCATAAAATGTTCAAGCTTTGGGTACTTAGCCGAAGAAAGTGGATGGGTGATTGCTAACCGAAGAAAGAGCTCTTTTAAGATTGGAATTCTCTTAATTAATTACAGTTTCCCTCTAAGCATACTGATGTATGTTAATAATTATAAAGTTGGCAAATGGTAACTTGAAAACTCAGTTTGTAGTTTTGTAGTGGAAAAGTATCAGATTTTATTGAAATAGTTGATTTTTTTCCTACTTACCTTCTTCAAGTAAGGTAACTTATAGATTCTAGGGACTTCTTCCACCCTGGAATCACCATGACATGTGCTGTAAATAAACTGTAAAAGGCACCACCATTTTCCAAAATTGAGTTGGCAGATTTCCAAGCAAAGCATCTCTGTAGCAAAGATTTCTCAAATACGTGGTTGGGTAAATTTCTTTATGTATTTAGTTCATTTTTTTTCTGTCAGAATAATATGCACCCACATACAACCTTTCCTGGAAATAATCTTTAATAGTATGGTAGCCAATTTGTGGTGTTTCAATTGAGCCAAACTAATTGTGCTTTGTTTAGGTAGGATCCATGGGCTATTTTTTCCAAGAGAAATGTTATTCACACAAAAGTACTTTAGGATACATTGCATTCATTCATTATTGACTATTTCCAATGTGCCTGTAACTTAAGTTAGAATTAGTATTCTCCTCAAAATTCAGCTGGGAAATCCAAGAACCATAGGGGTCTTGCTCAGAGTTGCTTAAGAGTTCTGTGCCTTTACTAAGATTAGATTAAATCACATGTGACTGTGTGTGCAAAATACTCTTGTTGTGAATGTGGAGAAGACAACTGGTATTCTAGACTTTTCCTAACTGTGTAACTTGCATTTTGTTCAGCAAAGCTGTTCTTCAATTTGATGTACTGGCTTTTAGAAAAGGGAATAACCCAACATATCAAATTCAAATTTGATTGATGTTATTTTCTTGACAGAAATATACCCTGTATTGATATGGTGTTTCCTGCCATTCCTCAAGTACACTTCAGCTACATTGACAATGGTTTCTTTGTGCTTTCTGAAAACATGTAAAGTCACTGCACTACATTCTTATTCGATTTACTTCTTCATGAGTAAGTGCATATCTGTTTGACAGACATGAGAATTTCACTGTGTTACCTTCTTAAGTCATGATCTTTCAGTTAGAAGTGATCACTTCATACTTCTTAAAATCAATAGATAGTTAAATGCAGAAATGATGCTTACAGTTAATAACATGTAATAGTTTGCCAGTAAGGACATTGAAGACCAAGTGAGTTTTCTTAAAGAATTAGCTATGCCAATGTTGCAAGGCTGATTTTGTGTACTGGCCTTTGCAAAATGGCATCTCCCAAACACAATATATATTCAAAATCTACCAGTGCTATTTTGATGACAATTGGCACTTGGGAATGATCAAATTCAACTTTATTTTTTAAATTTCAGAAACTCTGAGCAGCTGTGAGAAGTCTAAAGTATAAGTGAGTTGAACAGAAATCCGCATCACTAATTTCAGTGCTATGTGCATTGCTCATAAACAGTCCGTTTGGAGCTTTTCAATTACTTCCTTTAGTGAGAGGAAATAGACCCTATTTAGTTATATCAAAGGAAAAATGATGTTATTAAAGAAAGTTATCAAATGCAGAAAAGCAACTCTCAGTTAAAAAAGGAAGGTCATCATGGTCATTGTGTCTTAACATAACTGACAACTATATTTTTGAGTCTTGGGAGAAAAATACTTGCAACTTAAAAATATTAAACTGACTTAAACTTGTAGACTCCTTTGAGATATCATTTTAGGGAAACATAATGAGACTTTTGGCCTTACTTTCTATTGACATACTGAATTGTCATCTTTCATTTATCTTATTTTCTTTTCTTAATGTTCAGTTCCTCCACTAAATTCTTACTGAACATACTGACCTTCTTTTTTGGAATGCACTTACCTGCACATAATTTTGAAATTCACTTTCATACTATTTCTTTAACCTTATAAGAAGCAAATTTTTCTTATTAGCACATTATTATAGAATGGCTTCTTAGATAAGACAGTCATTAGGCAACTGCCTGTGATATTTGCTTACCTATGTCTGGTATCTCTGTTTCTAGGGTGCACAAGGTATCCACAAGTAGCAAGTAAAAACAAATAAAGAGTCATCAGTATAATTAAACAACAGAAATCTCAGTAGACATATCAATTCCTGACTTAGCGTGTAGCAATTAGAGAGATTCTACTGGGATGATTTAGTCATTGTGAAGCCACAATTGACTTACTCCTTCCATGGTTCTCCTTACAAGATGGCATCAAGGTGGTTACATGTCTTAGTGGGTAGGTAAAGTTAAGACAATTTTAAAAAAGCTTTTCCCTGCCCCACTGCATTAGGGCCACTGAATTCTATGTTAGTTCAGTTTTCTGAGAGCTCTCCCTTATCCTACTGAACCAGAATGGGGAAGTAGGGATTAGGGATTTCATTTTTAATAAATTCAGTTGCTGATTCTGATGCAGAGTTAAAATTTAAGAACAACTTGTCTTCAAGGTGAAAAAGTAGCTGCAACAAAGGAACATTCTAATTTTTATCTTGCTATCCCTGACTGCTCTATGGGAATATAAAGCCATTGCATCTTCCTATAGAGAAATGTACTGGACAGGCATAGTAACCTCAACTCTAAGACAGTTATCTGACCTCAAAGATAGAGACATTTCTATGAACACTCATTTACAATATTTTAAAGGGTCTTTTAAAATATTGGAGTTTTTTTCTGCATGCTGCAGTATTGATATGTCTGGCAAGATGTGCCCATTGTTGTCATACTGGTATGACAGTTATGGGAGTAACAGATCACTTTCTGTTTGGCTATAAGACCTGTTCTACAGAAAGGATTTCATTCCTGATAAATTAAACCTGAAAAAGCCCCAATGGTAAGAGCTATCATAGGTCTTAGGGTGGGAATACAGTTGTTATTATGTTAAATGGTCTCATTATCACACTGCCTTCTAAATATTTATGCCTACTTCCATAGATTTTTTTTTTCTGTTAGTTTTGGTTAGAGAAGGATCTTTCTGCAATGGGTAGTAGTTAGTGCAAAGATTAATGTCTGGTCAAAGTACCAAAAATAAGTGACTGTGAGTGATCACCTATGGACGAATCATTTATATTAACCACCCCACATCCAAGGCTCAGGGAATATCACAGAAGAGTGGGCAAAGAATGGCAGAGTTTACAGATGAAGAGAGTTTTGAAATGCAGACTTTTGACATGATATAGGTGCTGTACAAATGAACTCATAGCGTCTTCAGTTACCTGCATGATACCTGAACAAAATCAAACCAGTCATACTTCCATTAAGAACTGAAGAAAGCTCCCTGAGTAGCCCAACCTTTGGCAGAAGAGCTATTCCCAGTTAATGGTTGCTGACTGAGGGAAAGTCAATCTTCCTTGGGGACATGTTTGCTAGTGGGTTACCCAGACACCAGTGAATGGCTCCATACACAGCACATATGAGTAGCACTATTTGGACTCAGGAATTACTAATAATAACAACAAAATAGAGTATTAAGTTTGGAAGGAAACAGTTAGGGGCACTAGGGTAAACTGAGGGTGGTAATGTAGTAAGAAATGTATGTAAACAAAATACATTGTATAAATGTATGAAATCTTCAAAGGATTGAAAAAATTAAGGACTTCTCTTGGGCACCAATAGAAAGTCCTTAGCATTGAAACTGTTACATCAAAACAGCTTCAATAAAACATCATGCACATGAACTATTAAAGCCTTATGTCTTCCAGCCATCTGTGCTCCAAAGGGCAACTGGGGTAGACAAAACAGAATTGTCAGCCACAGAGAAGCAGAACTTTTAGTAAGCATTTCATTTAATAGCTTTTTGACACAGAGTATTGCCTTGAATGTTTCAGTGGGTGACGGGTGATGTGGTACAATGGTTCTCAGCTGGAGGGGGGCGCGGGGAGGCTCAGTCTGACTTTAGGTCAAGTGTGTCTGGAAATAAAAGGCTATAGTCATCTGTGAAACATAGTCATTTAAATTTTAAAATCCTTTTAAATCTGGCCCCTAGGTCACTTTGAAGACATGAAGATAATAAATCTTTTTATAAAAATCAGGAGACGTTATTTTTCTTTGAATGTCCAGAAAAAAGAAAAGATACAAAATTATTTCACTTGGAATTATCTGCTAAAATGGATTCAACTCTCTTGAAACAGCATCTTTTCAAGATACCAGCCTGGCCACAGGTCATACTCCACTGGCTCTTCTGTTTTTTTTTTTTTTTTTTCCCATCTCAAAAGGGTTGGTATTCTGTGGATTTCCACAAAGGTCAACTAGTAAGGAATCAGAGCTCTGATTAAAAACCTGGCCTCAGGCTTTTGAGCTTTCTTTTTTTTTCTAAGACATTGTTTTTGCGGTCTCTAGAAGATGGTTGTTGGAGTCAGGCTCTAATCACTGGAACAAAGTCAATTGTGCTAAAAAAAAGTCTAGACGTGAAAACACTAGATGGACTTCATTAAAGTATAATTTCATTCACAACATTTTGTATTTGCATGGCATAGCAAAAATCATTTTTATGTCAACAAACAAAGTATTTTGAAATTCTTAGGTGATGGCAAGGAGGAGAGAGGGAGACGGTTTGTTTCTCTTGCTGTTGCTTCTGATCCTGCCAATAATGTCATTGTTAATTTTGGAAGATGTCCCATGTTATGCAGAGCAGCTTCTCTCATTAACATCTCAGAGAGAGGAAGTGAAAATGATGGAATTTATTTCTAGTGTGTGACCTTGTTCTGTCTTAGAATTACTTTTAGTTAAAGATTTAGGATTGAACTACCACCAGAGTGAACCTGGTGTCTAGCTATCAACTGACTACATACTGAGCTGCCAGTGTGTGAACTCTTCACAAAGACCAAGGCTCATCAATGGGCATTACTGCCCTGTAACTGACAGATTTGAACCTTCCCTGCATTAGAAAGAGAAAAGAGTGGAGTCACAACTCTTTTGGGAACAAGGCCTTCTCCTAATGAGAGGATCTGTGAATTAATCATTGGTTTTCTTTTTCAGTACAATGATGATAGCAAGGTTCATCTGCCCTTCCTTTTTGGATTTGAAAGAAAAGTGTTGAGATGTGATTTGTAAGCCACAAGATTTGCCCTTATAAAATGGCAATTTCAGCAATTTCAAACATACATTTAGTTATGCAACCTTTATGAGAAACCAATTCAAGAAGAAATTCTGTACCTATTTGCTAATTATCATTTTCCCATTATTCCTCTTCCCCTACTTTGTCTCCAGCATCCAAAAGTCTGGATTTTGTATGGATTTGTTTATGCTGTACTTTCAAAATAAATATAATCATACTGTATTTATACTTCTATGTCTTCTTTCACTTAACATGCTGAACCATTACTTTTTTCTTTTTAGGATTTATGTGGGAATGTAAACTTTTACAACCACTTTGGAAATCAAAATGTCACTTTCTCAGAAAATTAAGAACAGTGCTACCTAAAGATCCAGCTATACCATTCCTAAGCATATATCCAAATTATGCTCAACTATGCAACAAGGACATTTGCTTAACTATGTTCATGGCAGGTCTATTTGTAATAGCCAGAAGCTAGAAACAACTTAGCTGTCCCTCAGTGGAAGAATGGATACAGAAATTGTGGTACATTTAAAGAATGGAATACTACTCAGCTATTAAAAGCAAGGAAATCATGAAATTTGCAAGCAAATGGTTGGAACTAGAAAAGATCATCTTGAGTGAGGTAACCCAGAAGCAGAAAGACACACATAGTATATGCTCACTCATATGTGGATATTAGCCATATAATATAGACTAAATATACTAAAATCTATACTCATAAAGAAGCTAAACAACAAAGAAGACCTTAGTGAAGATGCTCAATTCTTATTCCGAAGGACAAATGCGATAGACATTGGAAACAGGAGAAGACAGGGAATAGGACAGAAGCCTACCACAGAGGGCCTCTGAAAGACTCTATTGATCGAGGTATAGAAGCAGTAGATGAGACTCATAGCCAAACTTTGGGCAGAGTACAGGAAATCTTAGGAAGGAAGGGGGAGATAGAAAGACCTGTAGGGAACAGGATCTCCAAAAGAAGACCAACGGAGCCATAAAATCTGAGCCCTGGGGGTCCTAAAGAGAATGATACCCCAACCAACATAATGCATGGAGAGGACCTATGGGCTCAGATGTAGCCCATAGACTCAGTCTTCAAGTGGGGTCCTTAGTAAAGGGAGCAGAGACTCTCTCTGGCATGAACTCAGTGGCAAGCTCTCTGATCACCTCCCCTGGTGGCTGCAGCCTTGCCAGTCCACAGAAGAAGACAATGCAACCAGTTCTGCTGAGATCTGATAGGCTAGAGTCAGAGAGAAGGGGAGGAGTTCTTCTACCAGTGAACTAGGGGAAGGGCATAGAGTAGAAGAGGGAGAGAGCGTAGGATTTTTAGGAGATGAGGGAGGGGGCCACAGCAGGGAAACAAATTGAATAAATTGTAATAAATGATAATTTAAAAAAGAAATTTAAAAAAGATGTGTGTGTGTTTGTGTGTGTGTGTGTGTGTGTGTGTGGTGAATGATGGGAAATAGGGGCCATGTCAACCTCAGAGCAGCTGTTGAGACTTAGTGTTGCAGGAGAGTGACTTGCTTGATGATAGCTACAACCCTCCATGCATTGTTTACTCTCTTCTCTGATTCCTTACCTATTTCCAGAAATAATGACCTTCTCTCCTTGCTCACCTTTCCGTGTTCTTCTTCTCTTGATGGTTTTGAATCTACACTTGTCTATGTCTGAGTTCTTAGAGCTTCCAATCTTATACTAACTTCTTTCTCCCATGTTCTGGCTCTGTTCCTGACCATTATTAAAACTTACTAGTTTCTTGTGTTTTAAAGTCAGTGGTAACATACAAGATCAAACTCAGGTGGTAGTCACCTGTTTTATCTACTGGCATTATTTCTAGTATTTGTCGCTCCAGTTCTGTGAACAAAATGATGTTTTGTGGCAATTTCTCAGCTCTTCATAGAACTCCTTAAAGGTAAGGTTTTGTTTGATCCTTCAGAAGAGTTTCTATAAGTTTCAACACCCCTCGGCAGGTTAACGGCTCCTAAATGGGTGCTATACCAAATCTCCTCCATTTCCAACAAATGACAGGAGTCAAGTCCTATAAGCAATGTAAGATATATTAACTAGTCACTGGAAAAATGGTAAAATCTCCAGAAAAATTTTCATGTCATGTTGACATTTGTCAAGAGCAAATTGCTCAAGGTACCAAGATATATTTTCTAACCTCTTATTTTCTTTTCTATGCAAGCCCACTTTCTGTGGATAATTTCTCTTTCATTTTTAAGGGATCTCCAAAATAAATATCTTGAGAATAACTGAATTTTGAAAAAATAGAAGTATGAGACTTTTATAAAGAATAAATCACTTCTAGTCATGATTAAGAGTTTTTCTAATAAAATTGTGAAATTAGAAGACGAGATGTGAGCAAGAATATATTACATATTTGAATTTGTCCAAAGTACTTGGTAGGATGTCTTCTCCTTTTATATGTATAACTATTATTAGTTTTAGAAAACCAAAAAGTGACCCTGAGGCTGAGATCAAAGGAGAATAGAAACAGTTATAATTGGTGAGATATAGTTGAACTTGAGCACATTGGCTCTGAAGAAGAGAAAGCTCAGAAGTCTCAGATATCTGATTTCATACTTGTGAAAATCTTTCCAATAGAAGAGAAAAGTTACTTCTGTAATTCTTCAGATTCTCTAATATGCTACTAATAAAGAAAAATTTCACAAGGGCAGATTTAAATTCATCATAAAGAAGAAATTCTCTTTTTATTTTTTCTTTCTTCTGTTCTTTTTCTTTCTTTCACAAATAAATCTAAAGATGCAGTGAGATTTCTTAAAAAACGTTTTGGCTATTGAAAATGATGAGGCAAAATACAAATGACAAAATGTCAAGCATGTACTGGCCATGATAGCCTCATGAATTATTGTAATAAACATTACATTCACAGATCTTTAATACAATTATGTACTATTAAAATATACACACACACACACACACACACACACACATATATATATATATATGTAGACCTATACATGTATGCATTTTGCCATAAAAAACAAATCCACAGGGAAATCAAGACTTAAACTGCAATGAATATATTTTTAAAGGCAATGAATATATTTTTAAAGGTCTTCAGAAAATGTAGTTTTGAAACACTGCAATTACAAGGGTTTGTAAACTTCACTTCTTTTTTTTTTATATTGAGACTTGCCTTAAGACTTAAGCATTGTGTTTGTAGAAAAAAAGCTTCTGGAAACCTGGAAATGGATACTATTGACTTAAATAACAAGAAATAATGTTTCTCTTGGCAAATTTGTAGCAATAACAATATCATAAAACTTTTCTTTCTGGTCCTGTTCGGCCAATGAGGAATGGCCAGGTCAGGGGTAGGAGATGACTGGCAACCAATGAAATAAAGTGATTATTGAGATCAGAGGGGAGAAATAAAACTCACATTAGGATGGTCTGGATTAACTGGGGTAGAGTTGGAAGACTAGTCTTCGAAACTTTGAAATGCCAAATGGAATCTGTCATAATTCAATATGGTCAAATATGGAATAAAAGGATGGAAAAGTGGGCAATATAGGAGTTCCACTTGGAACAAACATTGTGTCTTCCCCAAAAGTCGTTAAACACTGAGGCAAGATTGATCCACATGTGGATCTCTGTATGAATCATGTGAGCTGATGTTTGAAGTATAAATTTGGATTCAATTTTACAGATGAGATAGAGTGCAGAGTAACTTATATAATGTATAATATGAAATAATCAAGATAAAGGAGAGTTCTTTGCCATTTTTTGTAATAACCTGTTCACAACATTGTTCCTCATTCACAAATTTGAATATAACAAAAGTAATGACTGTTTTGACCTGTATTTCCAAGGAAATAAGTTAGTAAATGAGGTAAACCTGGTACAAACCTGATACAAAATGAAGTTTCTATTTAAACACAATAGAATTCAACAAACATTTAGTTCTAAAGATAGATAGGCCCTATTAAATCAAGTTATTTAGTTTCAACAAGTTTACATCTGGGAAACTTAGAGCAAAACATGAAGCCACCAATTATATGCAGATGATTTCATTTATTCACATAGGCTATTGATCCACATAGATTTTTAAAAAGTGGTGTTTTGTGAGACTACTAACAGTGGGGTTGTATGTTTTTCTAACTCTTTTGCCTGGTCTTGGGACTCTTCTTTTCCTGTTGGCTTGCCTTGTCCAGCCATAATATAAAAACTTACTTATTGTATCTTGTTTTGTCTTGTTTGTTTGTTGTCTCTTGGATGTCTCCTCTTTTATGAAGAGGAACCAGAGAGGAAAACAAAAGGGGAAATGGAGGGTGATACAGAGGAGGAATGGATCTGGAGGGGAGGGGAGATATGAGCGCCAGGGAGCTAGATGAGTGAAGGGAGGGAAAATTGTGGTTGGTATGTATTGTATGAAAGAAGAATGTATTTTCAATAAAAA
>CM053742.1:99653497-99685009 GCA_028658305.1 Pachyuromys duprasi
TTAGGAAACTCTGAATGATCATATCTCAGAAAAGCCAAACAGTGATAGGCTAAGTAAGAAACCCTGATTGTGTGAATTCACATATGTTCATTCCTCTGTACTTAAAGATAGATGTATAGCAATGTGTTGTGAAGTGAATACAAGAATGAAGAATGATTTCGGGCTTGGAACATTACTTCAAATGAGCAGAAATGTTTTTTTTTTAATACCAGTAGAAATCACTTTGTAATTAGAGGCCAAGTTATTTTATTTTATACTTTAAAATGACTTTGTGTTGAAGGCTTCAGGGTACTTTGTACTAAAATGTAAATCTGTGAATTGTTGAGAATACTTAATTGTAAATTTTATAATGAAAATTAGTTGTTCTACCTTAGGTAAATTTATACTTAAATTACAAAGAAAATGACTAAATTCAGCTGGGGTTTCTTTCTATTAATAACATTTTTGTTTTGGTTATATAGTCTTTAATATTTTTTTAATGAGGAAGACATGGAGGTATTACTTATGTAAGCCTTTTACAGGGTTAACTAGACCAGCTCACTATGGCCATATTTTTCCCGCCTTATGTGTTGAATGAATTGTTTAGTGCTTCCATCAATGTTTGGCATCATGTTGATAAAACACACCTAGGATTATGAAAACAATGTAGGATGTTGTATAAAGCAGTTTTCAAATCCAGGTATACAGCTTTCTTAGACTTCCTGTTGACTTTCTATGCGATGCCCAAAGAGATATATTACTGAAAATGACAATTCACCATGAAGTCTGACATTGTGAGGCCTATGAATACTTGATTAGGGTAAGGTGCCATGAATTAGTACCCAATCTACACTTTCTGGATATGCTTTGTCTTTACAAAGTCAAAACTTCACAGTCTATTTTTTATTAGCCAAGGGATTTAGCAGCTTTCTTCCATATGACAGCATTTGCAATTATAATTAAGAAATGTATTAAAACTAGAGTGAATTAATGTGGAAATTAGATTGTGACTGCGTTTCCCAAACTAGGTGTGAAAGAATTTGAGAAAAGGAGGTGGGTTCCAAAGCAAGAATTGAAATGTGAAAATATTTGAGGAATGCCCATGTAAATCCAAGCTTTCATCATAGTGAGCATAAGTGATGAATGATAATGATGCAAAGTATCTCAATAGTCCTGTCTACCTATAGTTGCTTTATAATATGTGGTCACCATCAGTCACTATTTTTGACATCAATTAGGAGATGCTTGAAACAAATATTGTTGTATGGAATAATCTAAAAGATTACATCAAAATTCTTTGGAGTATAGAGAAATTTCAGCCATAATTTGCAGAGTCATGTGTTGTGGATAAACCTGCAAGAACCGATTAGAAGAAAAGCTCTGCCAATTTTCTCAGGGGTGAAAAAGCAGTTTTAATCCCTAATGGGATAGGAATGGATGCTTTCTTTTTTGTGAACTTCAGAGGACAGATAGTTTGTCTTATAGCCACAGAAAGGGAAGAAATAAGCTGATTAAGCCATGGTTGATTTAGTGGTAATCTTTATGCAACTTCAGGATATAGCAGAGCAAAAAGGTATAAATTCTTTACAAAAGGTATTAACATTTTTGTACTCTCAAGAAAATACTTAGACCAGAGGAAGAAAACCTAAAGATGGATGCTTTAATCATCATTGAATTGCACTTTCAAAAGTAGGAAGTGTCTCCTTTCTTTCTTGTGATGCCATGAGAAAATAGAGTTCAATGTTCTTCTATATTAAATGACTTCACTGTTCTCTATTAAGTGACTTCAAAAGGCTGAAAAGCCCTTTTAAATCTGGTGATACTGCTGCCACCAACAATGGAACAGGCAACTTTTATTAGATTGACAGTGGCCACCACTAAGTAACCTTTGTCAGCGCTTGGAAATCCTGAGATCCATTTAACAGCCATGCATACAGAGGAAGCCTCAAAATTAAGGGTGGCAATACTTTCTGGCTCCTCAAGTCAGTGATTAAATGTTCTTTCAAATAGGTGGTGTGGGATGTGACCATTACTCCTCTCCCTCCATGTTTTTAAAAATATGTTTTAAATTTTATTTTCATTGTTTAAAAGATTTTAAAATTTAAATACAGTTTGTTTTCTTATTGAAATAGTATTACATCACTTTTCCTCTTCTCTTTTCTCTCTCCAGTCATTCCCTGCTTCTTTCCCTAGAACTCCTCTTATATTCCCTCCCCCTCTCAAGCTCTTTATTATTTTGTTACATATATATACTCATATTTATGCATACATATATACAAGTACAAATTTCTGCATCCATTTTTGTTATTTGTGTATATATGGTTTCAGGACTAACCACTTCTCATTCAACAAAAAATAAGGGAGAATTTCTACATATTAACTAAGTTCATCAATGTGGAAGAGTATACTTTATGCTTTTGTTGTCTATAACTTGTCTCTTCACGTGATCTTATTCTTGTTTTTTCTTTATCCACTAAACAAATACAGATATAAGAATAAACTTACCTTAATTCCAAAATGCTAATGGAGTTTCCCGAAGGAAATATTCTCCTTACAAAATTGAAGTCACCAACATACACACTACCGTCAGGGCCAGAAACTAGGGCAACAGGAGCAAAGAGTTTGTTGTTATGGGCTGGACCATTGCAGTTAGTGCAGGCTACACTTCTTTGGTGTCCATTTCCCATTATTGTTGATATGACTAGAGGTTGCTGGGAAATGAACATATTTTCTCCATTTCCTTTATGAATGATTCCTAGACATAAGAAAAAATGAGAAGAAAAAATTATTAATTTTTGTATTTGGTAAAAAAGTATTTTCCAAACAAACATCTTGTCAAAAGTTAAGTTCTCTCTCAGAGTTCAAAACAGAAGGGAAGTTTGGCCTTATGGGAGAATTTGAGACTGAATCATATCACCATTAATTTTGTTTAAACCCATACTGCAACAAATAGTAGTGTAATATTTTTCCTCAGTTTGTCTTTCTGTGAAGTGGGGAAATGTAAAGTATCTCTTTAACATCTATTCCAAATGGTATAATAAAGTGTTTGATAAGTAACTTTTTTTTTCAGATCTGCCACATAATGTTTTTATGAAATTTTTATTTTTTGTATTAATTGCAGTTTATTCACTTTGTTTCCCAGCTGTAGCCCCCTTCCTCATTCCCTCACAATCCCATCCTCCCTCCCTCATTTCCTCCCATGCCCTTTTCCAAGTCCCTTAACTTCTAATGGTTTTCTATTGTCTTTGTGGATTCTATGTGACTGTCACTAGTTTTTCATTTCTGCTTGGCTCTCTTGATGCCTTGCACACATCTTCCTAACTCCAAATTATCCTCATTATGCAAGTAGTTCATAAAAAGAGACTCTCCATTCATTTTAACATTAACCTTAGTAAAACATAATCAGGGTGGTAATGTGCTTTTATGGAAAGAAAAGGCATCCTACTTCTAACGTGCACTTAAAAGCTGTACCAATGAGACTTGAATTTTCCAGTCTTTTGGACCATATCTCACTACATCATTGCAAAAACTAGAGATGCTGATTTATGAAAATCTTTTTCAATCATTCTGTTTGGGTAATTACCCACAACTTTGACTCCCGTCTCTGTCAGCTGAAACTTTCTTCTGTCTAGAGCCTTTACCCAGCATTCACTTTCTTTGGATGTTCCACAGCTACCTCAAACTGAAAAATGGTTGGAACTGATCTCATTATATTTTCTTTATCTCCTACAAAACTTCTCCCTTCTTCTCTTTTTTAGCCCATCCCATGAGTATTGTTTCTGTTACATAGTTACCTAAATTGGAATCTGGTCATCACAGTGAATCTTTATTTCATTTCATTTTCTAAGCCTAACACATTAAAAATTCCCATCAAATGTACTGAAAATTTCCTCCTGTTCCTACTATACCTCCTTAGTTTAGTTATCCTGTTCTCCAGGAATAGTCATCTCCAAACCATTGTCCATACTCTTGCTTCAGAGATTATTAACACCTTATAATTTGTACATATCCACTATAGAATAAAGTGTGCCTTCACTATTGATAAGGCGTGCAAATTACTTGTTGGTTTGGCCTTCATGTATTTATTGTTTTTCTTTCTCATTACACTTTTGGTTGTATTCCAATATCTGGTCATAACCAAACATTTATAGGTTCTTTCATACTCTTCCACTCTGCTATGATTTTGTATGTGTTATTACCCCTCTCTCAAATGATGTCTTCATTTTGTCTGAGGGAACCACAGAACTCAGTTCATGTCTTCCCTAATACTCTACCCAGGTAGAATTAGACACTGTCTTCTGTGTGTGCCCATACTTTGCTTTCCATAGCTCTATTGCAACACTCACCACATTACATAACACAGTTTTCTTCACTTCCCTGTCTGCTCCATTGTACTATTAATGAACTCCTTGAGGGCACACCTTCTGTCTTAATATTTTCTAAATTTTCAGTTCCAGTCCACATGGCCAAGTCTTTATAAGTGTTCAGTAAATGCTGAAAATAGGTTTTGGGTCTTTTGTAATTTCCCTTTCCCATTTTCAATGATTTTTGCAAACCTGCTGTGCCTGGGCAGAACATCCAAGGAACAAGTTCTGCTGTGCTAAATAGCACAAGTCAGTACAGAATGAGCCAGGGCAGGTAAAACATCCATGTGGTGAGAAGGCATGCAATGTGTCAGACTGAAGTAACTGACAGCAAACGAATAAATGGATATGGTTATACTGTATGTCCTTATTTTTTCTTCCCTTGTTCCATCATATATATCTCCTCGCATTATCTGTTATTCTCCCTAAATGCTCTTAAAAGGTCTTTCTCAGTTTTCTTCCAACTTTCAGCGTTACAAAAGAAGCTATTGATCATTCTAATATAGGAACATTGCTGGTAAAACTAAATAAGAACATAAAATATGCATGCCAAGGCACTAATATATACTTATAAAGGGCCTTCTAAGAACTATAAATTCCTTCCATCATATGGTCTTTGGATTTCAAATTTAAATATGTGTAAGTTCCATGCTAGGGTGGTTCCAGCTAGCTTTCAACACATGATTTGTTAGAGTAGATATAAGTTTACACTCCAACAAATTGATCTCTTATTACAAAACTGAGATAACTTTAGGGTCACACTTACTTAATATAATGCTAATAACTTAGCAAGTAAGGACATTTGTGATGATTTAGATTAGTTAATTCAATATGATTAATTGGGCTGAATTTCATTTCCCTCCAAAACAATTTAATTGTAGTGGGATCAATACTGTGATTTTAATGAAATGGAAGAAGTGAAAAAAAAACTGGAATGACAGTTGCACAACATCATTGAAAATAATCAGCTGGTGATTGTTAACTGGATATTGGACCAATGAGAGCATGATACATTCTTTAGTAATTGAGGAAACCACTATTTATCATGTCAGTACTTTCAGAAATTCACCATGGGGTGTAATATTCAGAAATCATTCCAATTATTGGCTTGGACATACCAGATTTGCTATTAACATCTATTTTCACAAGTAGATCTCCATTTTTATATCAATATAACCGTATAGTTAACAACTGCCCTCAAAATGACATGTTATTACCAGGCTCCTGGCAATTTAAAAACTAAAGATGGCTATTCTAACCCATTCCCTAAGCCTGCAATTCCACAACTCCCTCTTTTCGATTAGAAAGCCCAGTACTCCATCAAAAAAGAAGAATGATTAAAGGAAATAAAACATAAGGCAATGTACTTTCTGATTACATATCTACAATTGATGTCTTGCTTTCATGCAAGGTACTAAAGTGCCCATGTACTGGAATTACCATTTCTGTTTAAAGCTGAAGCAATCAAGACAAAAATGGGCAAACCTCTTTTGTATTACCCTGGAAAATATATCATTCTGAAGAGTGTTTTTGTTGTTTCAAGAATCTGTTTAACCTTCCATTACAGACAACCAGGCCATACCATCTAGTAACAATGATTTAATACCAGTTCTTCCGCAAAACTTTGTCCGGAAAATATTTTGTTTATGCTTTTGGAAATTTGGAGTAATTAACTGCTGCTTCTTTTCCAGTTTATTCTGCCACACATTCTATTTTGAAATGGGACAACACACACTATTTATATGAAGGCCAACTTCTTGAGGATTTGGTGTCTTATTTGTAGTCAACAATAAAATCTCACTGAATGTGATACCTTTCCTCCCCCATATTTTCTTTTTCTCTGTCACAAAGAGAGCCTAATTTGTACTGTAATAAGATAAGCCCATTTGAAAAACACTGTGTTCCTAACTTTCTGCTACCTTGCTCAAAAGTTCTTCTGAAGCTTATAAACACGTTTAAAATAAAATTCCCCTTGGAAACCAGTGGGTGGTGCTTTATGATGATTTCAAAGGAGAAACAATTTTTTAGACTTATGACCAACAAGGGGCACAATACATATTTCTCTTACTACTTGACTGAGAGGGTATAAACACAAACTGGAAGAAATGCCAGTGTGATCAATGGCAGTTTATTTCGTCTCCTAGTAAAACCATTTGTTGACAAACTATTTGCCTATTTGGAAGGCTAAGGAAATTTGCTACTTCTGATAGATAACAATGTATAATTAGTATCCTGGATTGTTCTAACATTTTTAAATAACTAGCTCCTAGAAAACAATAGATAATGTTAGAAAATATGCTGATCTCTGTAATGAATAATAATTTAAAAGAATTAATAGAACTGAATATGTACTCTACAATCATTTGAAGGTAGCAATGCTGAAAACCATGCATTTGTAGTGTTTTATCACAGTAAAAGAAACTATCTATGTATATCAGGTTGAATATTTAGAAACACTTCTCTACAAGCAATGTTTAATTGTCAGGGAAATGTAATTGTGTTATCTGAAATGACACATGGTCTGAATACAGTTCCTATTGGAAAGTACCCACTGCATAATGATTTGGGAGCCAGAGAAAAACTGAGAATAGAATGGCAGCAGACATCCAAACTAATTATAGGTGTCTCTTTAACCACTGAGAGGAAATTGGAGGAAGATAGATTCTTGTTTCTAATCTACTTTCGGGCTCAGATCAAAAAGGCTGGGTGCCTGAAGAGTTAGACTTTTTATGAGAGAAGTGGAGTGGGGGAATTTAGAAATACATTGTTCCTGCTTTAGTCAGTCAGAAAAGACCATCTGACCTGAGGGGGAAGAGCATTGCTTTATAAATAGTCGTTTCCATGTTCCCGGCCTCGATCCCTTGCGTTTTTCATTCTTGCTTCTAAAACTGCCTTTGTGGATGGGATTTTGACTTCAGAAACACCCTAAGACAGGCATTTGTATGCAAGGTCAAGCTGAAAGGCACTGACAGAGCTGGCTTCAGATCTATTTACTGACAAGTGGGACCAGTTCTTGGTGAGAAATACAATGCCTCCATAAATGAGATGGTAAATGTACAAATGTCCCTTGGGGGGTTGTGAGAAATTATCCAAAATAGTAAAGTTTCCTTCTTATAATAAAATGATCAGAAATGTAGAAACAGAAAACAGGTTCAGCGAGGCTTCTGGTAATGCAAGATATATTTCTGTTGTGATAAAATATTCTGTATGTCGGTTTGGGTGATCACAGCACAAGTACAAATTTACTAAGAATCATTTAAGCGTGTGCACTTAAAGCAGCTAAGATTTATGGTATATAAAGTATATTTCAATAAAGCAGTTCAAATTCTCAGAAGTAACTTCATACCTAATTACCTCAAAAGTAATTATGCGTGAATTAGGAAAGTGAGGAGTGTGAGGTTCCTCAAGCCAGCTTTCTGAAAAGCTCACTTCTGTTTCAAAGTCTGTGTGAAGCAAATGATAAGAATCTACAGACTGGGAGCACGTAGCTGGGGGCCGGTTCCATTGAGGTCATTTTCCACTTTATGTTTAATGCCAAGGACAGGCGTATGAAAGACACAATCCATATATGCCAATAAAAGTGAGTGGAAAAGACACGGCTGCTTAAAATGTCAAACTCTCTCAAATCAAAACAAAAAACCCCTAATAATTTAATAAGTGGCGTCTGCCCTTTTGTTTTTGTACTCTGAAAACTGTGGCTCTCCATTCAACAACTAAAAAAAAACAGTTGACATTTTATATCTGTGCTTGAGGCTTTTCTGTAAAAAGAAAAATTAAAGGGAACTTAGCATCTTTCTTCAAGGGGAACGGGGAGGTACAATGGTAACATACAACAATGGATTTGTTTACCTGTGTTTCATACTGGGACTAGGGTAGGTTTTTCCATAGTATTGGTAGAGTAACTCTGGTTATCTCTGCTCATCAAAATTTCTGTGTGGCTGTTTTTCACTACGTGTATAATTGCAATAAGATAATAGGCAGAATTATAAGATGGAGCTTTTGACCTCATAAAATAACTCAGATTTATTCCATAAAGGTAACATGAATGGTTGAACTAAAGACATATTCATTTTTGTCTTCTGGAAATACAAGCTGAAGTATGTTTACTAGTCTCAGTTCCTTTAGAAACTGCCTCTTTAGAAAAAAGCAATATAACTTTTAAAAATGTATTTATTGTTTATTAATTACATTCTATTCACTTTGTATCCCAGCTGTAGCCCTCTCCGTCATTCCCTCCCAATCCCAGGCTTTCTCCTTCTTCTCCTCTCTGACCCTGTTTAAGGCCACTGATAGGGGTGGTCCTCCTCCCCTTCCATCTGACCCTAGTTTATCAGTTCCCAACAGGACTGGCTGCATTGTCTTCCTCTGTGGCCTGGTAAGACCAGGGGGAGGTGATCAAAGAGGTGTAATGGTTAGCACTCTGGACTCTGAATCCAGCAATATAATTTTTTTTTGGTTAAAAAGTTACAATTAGAAGATGTTTGTAGGAAATCTGGACAGAAATCCTAAGGGCCAGTTTCAAAGTGGGATGCAAGATCAAGTGGAGGAATGTGAATGATGCTGTCATGACAAGAGTAGGAAAATCAGTGTGAACTCAGGACATACATGTGACCCTTTCTCATGATTGATTTTCTTATTTACTCAAGGTTACAGTTACAAACTAAGACATGATAAGAGATGGGAGTGTTCTGATTCTGAAACAGTAAAACAAATTGAACACCAGCTTACAGTACCCACAAGAAAATGTATCAACTTGGATATCTCTAAGTGGCGTTATTTTAACTTATTTTTCTCTTACTCTTAACCAAATTTTCAACAGCAAATGTTTGCTAAGCAGTATTACAAAACCAGCATTAGTACAAGTTTTAAAAGCAGCTCACCACTTTGAGGATTAAAAACATGATGCTTATTCAAGGACCAGCCTCCTAGGTTAGATGCATCCATCTCAAATCCCTGCAAAATGACTGTCCTTTTTTCCCAAAGAATAAATTCAGGGCACATCTCATATTCATATCCCACAGACACTGCAAGAGAAGAGTTGATAGCATATTATTAGAAAATAGTAAAATATTTACTTCATGTTCATACTGATTGATAATATTGTGAATATTGTATTTGTTATTTGTATTTCTGATTTGGGGTGAATATTGTATTTCTGATTTGGGGTGAAATTTAATAGCAATGCCTTTCACCTGGCATAGTATGGAATTGTGCTTAGAATGACTTAGTTATTCCAAAATGACCTATCAGTGAAGACTGAGTATATATGTGGAACATTAAGTGAATGGATGCTGTCATAGATAGATACCATATGCATATGAACATTCAACTTCATTCTGGGCCTTCTGGTTATGCTATTTCCTGTAAATGTGAAGACAATAGCTCTCTAAGAATTAAATTCCCACAGCATAATTTCTCTTAGTGATTTTATAGGAGAAGTATAGGAGGAGGCTGGTTTCTCACTTCCATAGACTGCAAAATGCATTCAGGAAATGGACTTTGGAGTATCAACCCGCTTATGCAACACTTGAATACATGTGGAACTAATAAAATTTATTTAGCCAGTCATATATTTTCTGTACTAACAACCTTTACTGAAAGACCAAAGTTTGCTTAGTGTGCTGCAACTATAAAAACTTCCTACATATTATGCTTTCATTTCTGCATATAGAGTACAAATGGGATATCACCCAAACATTTGGCTTCAACTCCTATGAAGCACAGATGTTGTGCATTAAACATGGAACCCAGTATGCCTCTAAAATGGGAAGTATAGAATGTGGTATCTTGGATATCTTTACCCTACTGCAATATGTATAGCCCAAGCATCCCAAGTCATAGCCATTTTCTCAGTTGGTGAACCTGTTAGAACCCCAGATTTTTGCCTTATGAATTCCAAAATGCTTTCTATCTTCAAAATGTCTGAAGCTGAATAGAACTGGCTCATTACAGGGAACATCCCAAAGGTGATTTTGCCTGCCTGGCAGCTTAAAACAGACCCAGTTTTTCAGTCTTCTGATAGCATTTTCTAGCACCAGCATGTATCTGATCTTTAGATATCTTTGGAGAGATCAGATTCTCCTTTACTATTTGGTTATGAAAACTGGTAAAGAAAACAGTTGTTTAAAACAATGGCAGCAGTCAAAACAATTCTTAGATTTCACCTTACACCCATCAGAATGGCTAAGATAAAAAACTCAAGTGACAACACATGCTGGATAGGATGTGAAGAAAGGGGAACCCTCCTCCATTGCTGGTGGGAATGTAAACTTGTACAACCACTTTGGAAATCAATCTGGCACTTTCTCAGAAGATTAGGAATAGTGCTACCTCAAGATCCAGCTATACCACTCCTAGGCATATATCCAAAATATGTTCAACTATACATCAAGGACATTTGCTCAACCATGTTCAGAGCAGGTCTATTTGTAATAGTCAGAAGCTAGAAACAACCAAGACATCCCTCAGCGGAGGAATGGATACAGAAATTGTGGTTCATTTTACACAATGGAATATTACACAGTTGTTAAAAATAAGGAAATCATGCCAATTGCAGGCAAATGGTGGGAACTAGAAAAGGTCATCTTGAGTGAGGTAACCCAGAAGCAGAAAGACACACATGGTATTATACTCACTTATAAGTGGATACTAGACCTATAAGATAGGATAAACATACTAAAATCTGTACACCTAAAGGAGATAAACGAGAAAGAGGACCCAGGTTAGATGATCAATCCTCACTTAGAAAGACAAATGGGATGGGCATATGAAGTAGGAGAAAACAGGAACCTACTGCAGAGGCTCTGAAAGACTCTACCTAGCAGTGTATCAAAGCAGATTCTGAGATGCATAACCAAACCTTTGGCAGAGTACAGGGAATCATATGAAAGAAGGGGGGAGTTAGTATGACTTGGGGAGGGCAGAAGCTCCACAAAGACCAAATATATCTGGGCACAGGGGTCTTTAATGAGACTGTTTCTCCAAACAAGGACCATGAATGGATATAACCTAGAACCTCTGCTCGGATGTAGCTCATGGTAGCTCAGTATCCAAGTGGGTGCCTTAGTAAGGAGAACAGGGCCTATTTCTGATATGAACTCAGTGGCTGGCTCTTTGAGCTCTCCCCCAACCCCCGAGGGAGGAGCAGCCTTGCTAGGCCACAGAGGAGGACATTGCAGCCAGTCATGAAGATACCTGATAAGCTAGGGTCAGATGGAATGGGAGGAGGACCTCCCCTATCAGTGGACTTGGAAAGGGGCAGAGAAGAGAGGGCAATATTTGGAGGGAATGAGGGAGGGGCCTATGGCTGTGATACAAAGTAAATAACCTGTGATTAATATAAAAATAAAAATTATATATATACTCTTTCATAACTGTATATTAGCCACATAATATAGGATAAACACACTAAAATCTATACTCCTAAAGAAGCTAAACAAGAAAGACCTTAGGGAAGATGCGCTATCCTCATTCAGAAGGACAAATGAATAGACATTGGAAGCAGGAGAAGATAAGAAATAGGACAGGAGCCTACCACAGAGGACCTCTGAAAGACTAGTGATCAAGGAATCAATGCAAAGGCTGAGACTCAGCCAAATTTTGGGCAGAGGGCATGGATTTTTATGAAACAAGGGGGGAATAGAAAGGCCTGTAGGGGACAGGAGCTCAAAAAAAGGAGACCAACAGAGCCAAAACCTGAGCCCTGGGAGCTCTGCAGAGACTGATACCCCTACCAAGGACAATGCATGGAGAGGACCTAAAACCCCTGCTCAGATGTAGCCCATAGACTCTGTCTCCAAGTGGGGTCCCTATTAAGGGGAGCAGTGGCTTTCTCTGACATGAATTCAGTGACAGGCTCTCTGATCACCTCTCCCTAGGAGGTATAGCCTTGCCAGGCTACAGAGGAAAACAATGCAACCAGTCCTGCTGAGACCTGATAGGTTAGGGTGAAATAGAAGGGGAGGAGGACCTCCCATCTCAGTGGACTTGGGAAAGGGCATAGGGGAAGAAGAGGGAGGGAGGGTGGGACTGTGAGGAGAAGAGGAAAGGGGCTAGAGCTAGGATACAAATTGGATAAATTTTAATAAATGATAATAATAAAAATAATGTTAAAAACAATGGCAGCATAGTGGATACAAAATTAAACTAGCTTTGGTTACTAACATTATTATGTTGTCAGGAAAATAATTAAATTGATTTACTTGTATATGTTGTGTATATGAGTCCATATGCAGATAAGCCAAAAATCCTTAATATTATGAGAATACCAGTCTCTAATTTTATAAAATCATGGTCAATCTGAAGATGCAGCCTACATTTCCTTTGGCTTCTCAGTCCAACAATACTTATCGGTAGAGAATCATAGTAGTTCTCACTGGGTGAAATTAAGTGTAATTAAGTGTGCTATCATTTTTGAAACCCTTAATACTTTTTTAGGGAAGGGAATACGCATTTCAACTTTTGTTTCCCTGGGCCTCACACATTAATAATTCTGATGTCACAGCACGCCTATCAGCCATCAGACTCATGAGAACTCTTGTTTTTTTTGTTTTGGTGTGCATACATGTTTGTGCATGTTTGCATATTTGTCGAATCCAGAGGTTTACATCTAGTGTGCCTTTATCTGTTGTTCCCGCCTTATTATTTTTAAATTAAAATTTTACATCATTCATTCATTCATTCATTCATTCATTCATTCATTCATTCTTGTGTACATGTACCTGTCCAAAAATGCATGTTGGTTTTAGAGGACAACAAGTGGGAGTCATCTCTCCCTTTCTCCCATGTGGTTTGCAGTGATCTAACTCAGGTCATCAGGCCTGGCTACAAGGAGCATTACCAACTGAGCTCTATTGTGGGCCACACCATTATTTTTGATGATGAGAGTGGTTTCTCTTTTAACAAAAGTTCATCAGTTCAGCTAGAATGGCTGACTAGGATCCTGGGATTCTCCTTTTAATGCCCTCTCAGCTTTTCTATTACAAATGCCTTCTTTCACACCTGGTTTTTCCATGCTTTCGTGGATTGAATTCAGTCCCCTACTCACAAACAACAGGCTCTTTATTTACTGAGTCACCACCCTATTTCCTCAAAGTCATTTTTAATTTTTTATTTTAATTATTATTTATTAGAATTTATTCACTTTGTATCCCAGTTGTAGCCACCCTCTCTTCCTCTTCTCTCCCCATGTCCTTCCCCTCCCCTTCTATTTGACCCTTGCTTATCAGATCTCATCAGGACGGGCTGCATTGTTTTCTTCTGTGGCCTGGTAAGGCTGCCCCCTCCACCCTCAGAGGGAGGTGATCAAAGAGCCAGCCACTAGAGAACCCTCTTGGATACTGAGCTGCCATGGGTTACATATGAGCCAGGGTTTTAGGGCCTGTCCGTGCATGGTCCTTGGTTGGGGTATGAGTCTCTGCAGGACCCCCAGGGTTCAGATTTTTTTTTGGCTCTGTTGGTCTCCTTTTAGAGCTCCTGTCCACTACAGGTCTTTCTATCTTCTCCTTCTTTCATAAATTTCTCTGCACTCTGCCCAAAGTTTGCTTATGTGTCTCAGCCTCTGCTTTGATATCTTGATCAGCAGAGTTTTTCAGAGGACCTCTGTGGTAGGCTCCTGTCATGTTCCCTGTCTTCTCCTGCCTCCAATTTAGATTCATTTGTCCTTCTGAATGAGGATTCAACATCTTCTCTAGGGTTTTCCTTGTTGTTCAATTTCTTTAGGAGTATAGATTTTAGTATGTTTATTCTATAATGTATGGCTAATATTCACTTATGAGTGAGTATATACCATGTGTATCTTTCTGCTTGTGGGTTACCTCACTCAAGATGATCTTTTCTAGTTCCCACTATTTGACTGCCACAGAGGAAGACAATGAAGGGAGTCCTGAAGAGACCTGATAGGCTAGGGTCAAATAGAAAGGGAGAAGGACCTCATTATCAGTGGACTAGGAGAGGGACATAGGGGGAGAAGAAAGAGGGAGGGTAGGATTGGGTGGAGATGAGGGAGGGGCAACAGCAGGGATTCAAATTGAATAAATTGCAATAAATGATAGTAAAAAAGTGAACAGAAAAAAGAAACTACATACAACAACAAAAAATTATCTATCCTTCAATGTTTCATGATGCAGTATCTGTTTCACACCACTGTTCTTGTGCTTTGGAGTCATTAAGTAAATTAACCATTAATTGAACACAAGTGCTCCAATAGCATGGCATTTTATTTGATAACAGACTCTACTATGTGACACTAATAGGCCATTAGCATATACAGTATGGATATGCTGGAAAAGAAGATGATTATTTTTTAAATATTATTGTTATTTATGCATGGTGTATGTGTGTGTGTGTGTGTATGTGTGCTATACTGAACACATGGAGGTCAGAAGACAATTTTGTGGAGTCAGCTCTACTCATGTATTTGTACATGGGTTCTCAGGATGGAACTCAGATCATCAGACTTGCATGTAAAATAGTTTACTAACTCAGCCATCTCACTGGCCTGAAATTATTGTTTCTGCAAGATTGACTGTTGAGAGATATCATTACGCTGCTTTACTCAGAATGTCATGCAGTCTAAAACTGTATGGATATTTATTTCTAGAAATTTTCATTTAATATTTTCAGACTTCAGTGGGTAAGTGAAACCAAGAAAAGTGAAACTGCAGATAAGAGGAGAAGGACTGCTATATAGAATCACCTTGACTAACAATGGTCTTGTTTTTGCAAACTGAAAATATTCGGAGTAAAAATACATTTAATACACTTAATCTCCTGTACATCAGAATTTAGCAACACTGTATAATACCAATTACTTACTCTTGTAATTGAGTGACTTACTGGGAACCACAGCTATCTGCTGCTTCCAAGCAAAACCAGACTTTGTGGTACTGTGTATGACTAGCCAGGGAAAAGATCAAAATTCAAAATAGGTCTCTTACTGAATGTACATTGTTTTGATGCCACTGCACAACCATGAAATTGTAAGCTGATCTCTCAGGAGTTGGTGGGAATTGTCTGCATAGAGAAAATATTTTAGGCAGAAAGAATAGCATGTGTTGAACACTTTGATACTTGGTACTTTTATGAAATTTAAAGAAGGTCAGATTGACTGGAGTCACTTTCTCCCCAATGCATCAAAAATAAAGTACCTCAATCATTCTCAACCTCACCTAGTAAAAAGTAAAACAAAAGATGGTTATCTTTTAACATTGTTTTTATACACTTTTGTGTGGGTAGGAAATTTGAGAGAATGAACTTGGAAATGGGCTTGCAAGCGTGCTTTATTAAGAGGGATGTAGTATTATAAACAGAGTAAATACCTTTTTGCTCTCAAAAGCACTTAGTTTTAAAGAATAAATTATGCTTTACCCAATCTTAAGGGACTATAGTATCTTGAGTTGAGTTTGTAGAAAGTAGTAGAAGTCAAGAATAGTTATAAATGCTGATTTGATCAGTAAGTTTCATTTTTTGATAAATCATAACATTTTTGTCTCTAGCCCCTAGCTTATAATGGCTTTCAAGCTTTTGTTTTTGAATATCACAAGAAATATTTATTCTCTTATAGCATCATATTTTGATACTTTGATTTTTTATGATCAGTAAATTATATTCTATTATTTCAAAAATGCTGCTTGAGTCATGAAATGAGTTTTACAATCTTCCCATGAGTTTGACCAGAAAATGACTGAAATGGACACGCTTACGAGAGAGTATTTGTTAACTTAAAAGCATTGAGAAGGCCCAGGATTTTTTACTTTAGAGATCCTGTCTAATGTTAAAATGGACACAGTTTACCTCCCATACCAAACATTTTGTATTTAAATTTGTATACCGAGTGACAGCTGAGAAGTAGGCATAATGCTAGGTTTTTCAGACACACACTTAACATTTATTAGTGGTGATTTTTCTGGTTTTCTTTTTATACTTTGCTTTTAGGTTGCAAGCATGTAATTGTTACTTTAAAAACTATACCCTAGGCACTGTGCCTCTGAAGTTGTCATTCTAACTCAGTGCTGTTCTCGGTTAACAATTATGAATTCATGAGGGGTAAGAGATGATGAGAGATGATTGTCTTTGCCAGCTTTCCTGACAGAAAGCCACTGGGGCAGAGAATTGGGTGCTTGTTAAGGTGGGTCAAGAGTGTCAGCAGGGAAAGACAGGTAGCTGGGAGGTCTGAGTTGGAATTTTTCCTCAGTACAAGCTTTCAGGCTCTTTCCGAACCTCAGTTTCTTCCTCTGGATATTGGAAATCTTATTAATTGTGCCATGCCTACCAAGCAGGAATGCTATATGGATTAAAATGAAATAATGTATGTGAAAGTACCTTGCAAATTGTAAAGCACTCCCCATTTATTATTAAAATATTCAGTGAGTCCTGTTCTGATGGCTGCCCAGCTCGCTTAGGTTTTACTGAAGGAAAATTTATGAACACTAAAGTGTCATTATCAGGAATGTTTTGTGTGCACAAAGCAGCAATAGTTTAGCACCTATTACTATTAATGTTCCCCTGTTTCTCTCTAACACAATTTAGAAAGACTCCTATGCATTGGGAACCTTTAGGAAGTCTAGTTCTCACAGAAACACCACTCTTTCATGTCAAACTACTGTACTAAATAATTATGCAATCATTGTTGCCAATAACCTTGAAGAAACATAGAATTGTTTATAGCAGTGATACTGAAGGTAGATGGCTGATTTTCTGAACTTGGAGGATTCTAAATTGCTACAATTTAATTTAATTAAAATGAAGACCAGGCAGAATGCATTATTGTACATTGATAATATATACAGACACAGGCGATAAAGGGAATTATTTTGACAAAATTCACATAATGGATGCAGATCAGAGGTACTGCACAAACCAGTTTATCAAATTAAAATACCATATCTAGAATTTTAACAGCACTATGAACTTAACAATAGTGATTTTTTTTTTAATGATTTTTGTTTTTTTGTAAGCCATAGAGTCTGGAAAGAAGCTAAGTAAAATACGATGATTTCCAGACATTGTACTTTATTTAGTGCCAGGGAATGAAGCACAAATGCTCACATGCAGTTTTCAGCAGGGCAGTTTTGTCTATGAATCAGACAACAAAATCTTTAAGCTGGATGAACTAGTGATTGTGGCTTTTGTAGTGAACATTAGGGTGAGTTTTACTCTCTTTCCACTAGATCAATAGTTTACTTGGATTAATAAATCCTATCTGTTGTCACCAATCCCTTTTTAAGTAAGGAGTCCACAAAACCCCTGTTGCTAATTTATTCACTCTTGTATTATCCCAGTTGCAAATCTGTTTCATTGCAGAAAATTATGGGCTAACCTAGGAGGTTAAACACTTCTCTTTCCATTTTGGTTGTCTTTCAACACTTCATTCTTCTTTCATCACTTTCTGCTACTTAGATATCATACCAATTTCCCACAGCTGAGCTACATGGGAAGTAAGATTGCCACATTTCAAACTAAGCGGCATTTCATCTTACATTTTCTATCACTTCAAATTCAGCCTATTTAATTTTGGAATCTTCTTACTCCATCATCCTGAAATAGCTGGCCCAGAGACTGACAGTTAATTGGTATGAGAAGGAGCAAGAGTTAAGTCCTTTTTGTCCATAGTCATAATCAAATTCATTGCTATAAATAGAACATTACGAATGATAGCTAAGGCTTATATCAGTTTCCTAGTGCAACTATGAAAAAGTGTCACTTTTTCATACTAAAAGGATTCAAAGAAAATAAATTTGTTACCTTACAGTTGAAGAAGTTTCGAGTCTCAATTGGGCCTCAATGAACAAAACCCAAGGTGCTAGCAGAACTGAGGTAACATCCATCGTCTGTATGGGTAGATCTCATATTTGTTGTCCAGCTTTTGGTTGCCACTCCTATTCCTTGTTTTGTGGTTCCCATGACCCTTCTTCAACCCCCCCCCCTACTATATCTGTTTGTATAATTGTTACACATAGCTATTTTTTCCTATAACTAAGATCTCTCCATCGACTTCCCTTTTCCACTTTCCAGGCCTTTCTGATAATGTGGCACCTAGACAAAGTAGGACAATCTTTACTCACATATTCAAAGCTAATCAGAATATTAAAATTTATTTGTAATCTTAGTTCTTTTTTTAGCACGCAACATAACATAATCAGTGGTGACAGGTGGACATTTTAGAGAAGGTTAGTTATTTTTCTGATACCAACTAGCTATATTAAAACTTCTGAATTTAAAAACAATCTCAGCAATGCCGTATACAACACTGTTGTTACTATTTGATGGAAAACCTTGTTTATTTCAACTCACATCTGTACACTAATCATAAAATACTGCCACATTCACAAGTATATGTTTGTGCAGAGCATGCCATAGATGTGAACATATAATCCCAACGATCACAGGTTTAGTACCACTACCTCCATGCATTTATCATTTGGAGATTCTGTTGTGTTCTTAAGGGGTTCACAATCCTTACATAGGGTAGTTGATCCTCCACCTTCATTTTATCACTTCATCAGATGCTTTACCATCATTAGGAAACTATCCTAGTCTCTATGGTGGGAGGAGACTTAATCTATCCCAGGAATGATTCCCCCACTATTGGTTGTCCAATGCAGAGTGGTCATCCCTGAAACCATATACACACAAAGAACAAAAGCAGACTTAGCAAATTGTATTTGTTTGTACATATATACATCTCCTTTTCTAAAAGGTGATGGAGTTAAGGTGTGTGTTGTAAATAGTCCTTTTATCCCGCAGTTCCTTAAATCATGGCTAACAAGGGCATTCTTTGCAAGGCAAATAATCTATAGTTCAGCTTAGGTATATTTGTGCAATTATTTAGCCTTTTATTTGGGTGCTTTGCAAATTTTTTCTGTACTCTAAAAAATTTACCCTTAAATATATAAAGAAATACTGTTTTGCTTTGTACTTTGGGTATTTCTAAAGGATTTTATTATCTTTTGCTTTTATTATTATCACTAGCCTTACAAAAGAACCAATAACATATTTTTACTTTTTTAAAAAACATCAATCATGTCCATTTTATTATGGCAACAATATTAACCAGTCAACTCTCACAAATTCTGTGGCCACAGTCATCATTCTTATTTTCTAAGGAGAAAGAATATTTGGCTGAGATTGTAAAGCAGGGGTATGTTTAAGAGTAAGAATGCTGGGCTCCTGTCCTGTTGCTTGTTTTCTCCTCCATTCAATGTCCATCCCATTTGTTCATCTAAACGAGCATTGATCATACCAACCTGGGTCTTCCTTCTTGTTTATCTTCCCTAGGTGTATAGATTTCAGCATGACCTTCCTATCCTATAGCTCTATATAAGTGAGTATATCAAAGAGGGCCTCTGAAAGAATCAATATAGCAATGTATCGAAGCATTTATTAAGACTCACAACCAAGCCTTTGGCAGAGGGCAGGGAATAATAATGAAAATAGGGGAAGTTAGTAAGACTTGGGGAGAACAAGAGCTCCACAAAGACCAAATTGATCAGGGCACAGGGGTCTTTCATGAGACAGTTTCTCCAACCAAGGACCATGTATGGATATGGCTTAGAACTCCTGCTCAGATGTGGCCCATGGTAGCTTGGTATCCAACTGAAGACCCTAGTAAGGGGAACAGGGACTGTTTCTGTCATGAACTTGATGGCTGGCTCTTTGACCCTCCCCCATACATGCCAGGGAGTAACAGCCTGGCTAGATCCCAGGGGAGGACATTGCAGCCAGCCCTGAGGAGACAAGATGAACTGGGGTCAGATGGAAGGTGAGGAGGTCCTCCCCTGTTGGAGGAGGACTTGGAGAGGGCGGGGAGGAGATGAGGGAGGGATGGGGAGAGTGGGAGGGAATGAGGGAGGGGGCTATGCCTGGGATGCAAAGTACCTAACCTGTGATTGATATAAAAATAAATAAATTACATTAAAAAAAAGAATGCTGGGCTCACACTCTCCCCTCCTTCGTGCAGTTAAGTGGGAAAGCCCCATCTCTCTGGAGGTAGAGATCACTGTTTAAGGAAGAAACGATTTGGAAACCTGGAAAGCATTCTTTCATTTGCCATAAACATATTAAAGCTCTAGTCATTAGAAGAACTTTGAGCACCTACCATCATCGCATACCCACACATATCTTTTAACTTTTTAATTTAAATTTAACTTTTAAACATTAAATATAAACTATTGAATTTTTTTCTAAGAGGAATATTTATTTATTTGGAAATATCAATGTGTTACTTATTGCATTTATAAGAGAGCCTCACAGAACTGGAGACACCATGCTGTAAAGCACATAGTAGGTGGTGCATCTAGAGTGAATTACTATGTGCAAACTGATGGAGGACCATCCTTCAAAGAGTATAACAGGGTTGCTATCATTTTATGACTTTGATGCAAGAGTTAAGATGAATGGTCTTTTATTTAAAATTTAGAAATTATATTTACAACATTGCTCCCTTCCTTGTCTTCCTTCCAAAACCTCCCGTGTGGCATTTAATTAATAGTCATAACTGTACACACAGGTAAACAATAGAAATAGAGAAGTCAACATGAAAGTCCACATATTAATTTTGTCTTCTATGTGGTTTACATGTTTCTGTAATTATAAGTAAATGTATTAGTGGTTACCTCAATGATATGATTAACTAGAACAAGGTGGAAGAGTGTAGAATATTTAGTTGTGGACATACTTAAAAAGAAGAGATGCAATTCATGTATAAATTGAGGTTGATAATGGTATAGTCACAGGCTAGAGTGAGACTTCGGTCATGTGCAAGCATGAAGACCTGAGTTCAATCCTCTAACACCCCATAAAAGTCTGGTGCTATAATGCAAATGCAGAGATAGGAAGATCCTTCAGTTTCCTAGACAGATCAATGAGTTCTAGGTTGAATGATAGATATTATCTCAAAAAAGAAAAAAAAAAGACAGGCAGTGTTAAGAAGACATTTAACATCAACTTCTGGACTTCACATGTGTTTGTACACATGTACACATACAAACAAATTGTGCAGTCACTGAAGAAAATGGTTTGGGGATTTCTCAGTAATTTAAACATGATATTACCATACTGTCCCAAAATATCTGTATATATACAAAACAATTAAAATCAAGCATTGAAATAAAGATCTGTATACAAATGTTTATAGGAACACTACTCAAAACAGACAATGAAAACAGTGATAGTGTACTTTAGTGGATAAATGGGCAATATTGTAGTATATACATGTAACAGAATATTATTCAGTCACAAAGTGGAAGTAGAGCTACATGTGATTACATAGAGGAACATTGGCAATGTTACGCCAATTGAAAGAAGCCAAACTAAAAAGACCACTTACTGTATGGTGCTATTGGTTTGAAGTATACAAATTAAGGAAATATAGAAATATAGAAAGGAGATTAATAGATTCCAGCTCCAGGGGAGAGAGTGGTGTGAAGAGTAACTTCTAATATGTGTTGGGTGGCTTTTGTGTGGTAATGACAAAAATGTTCTGCAGTTAGATTTGGGGATGGTTACATAACATTTTGAATTGTGCTAATTGCCTACTGTAAATGTAGGTCATATTGTATGGTATGTGAATTATGTCCTGACAAAGCTGTTATTTTTTAAAATTAGGTTCAGCTTCATGTATATAAATTTTGTGAAGAAGTAATAGAAATTATAGTAATTAGCACTTCATTGGGTGTTGGATAAATCTGTGCATGTTACAGCTTAAGAAAAAATAGCCAGTGGCAACACCAACAAGTAAACTAATCATTTTTCTCTGGAAAAGAGGAAGAATTTGATACATATCATCTAAGATATAATGCTTAGCTATGTGGAAACCCTTCCAAGGAAGGATGTGAAAACAGCTCTCCTAGAGATTCAACTGCTAATTTGTCCTTAGATTTCTGGATATATGGTAATACTTTGCTCAAGATTATAGAAAAGAAAAAGAAATGGAAAATATGGAAGATGCTTTTATTAAATATACTAAAGTAATGTTAATGGAGTTTAACCATCCCAGACAGAAATGATAACAAGATGCCTATAAGTTAGAATTCTGCAGTTTTTAATAAAATAACAGTCTAAATGTCAAATAACAATAAAAAAGCCCACAGAATGACACCAAAGGACACAGTTAGAAGGCAACATTCAACTATGGAGGCAGTTTCAAGTTAGATATTGTATGATTCCTCTCGTATGCTGCTATCATGAAACTAAAATATATTTAAGCAAAAGTATATCACAGTGAAATTCTCAGCAGATCCAAAGTGAGTGTTTACATTAAAAATAAAATATTGTATTCCTTAACTGAAAGAAAAAAACAATAAATATTCTGAATTCAAATTAATATACATTTAGTATTTTCCGTTTTGTAAGTATAATACTGCTATTTAAATAGAAATAGTTCAACATACCCAAAGCTTCTGCCAGGCCCCAAACCTTCTGTCCATAGATGTCTGTCTTGTTCCAAGCAAATGTGTAGACAAGATTAATTGCAGCAGGAAACCACTTCTGTGTGAGTCGGCCTTCCACAGCTACTGTGAGGTGTACTTTAATCATGCCCAAGGGAATTGTTGAATGTGTCAAAATAATCCGTAGCAAACTTTTATACCCACGTGTTCGGCTGCTCAGGTAACTCAGTCTCACAAAGCTGGATGGAATGGGGATTTCTTCTTGTACAACCTATAATTGAAACAGACCCCAAAACAAAACAACAAAAACTAGCACTCCAGTGGTCACAGATAGAGGAAGCTAAAACATGCTTTGTTGTCTGAGAAATAGACCAAAGGAAAGTGAATACTGGAATCTACTGATATCAAGCCATGTGTTCCCAGATTTTTATGAGTCTGGGTGATGGAAGGATTTGAATTTTCTACCAAATCTGACTGAGAACGACAAATACAGTCAACACTACAGATTACTCTCATCATCTGCTACCAGGAATGACTGTAAATAACATTTTTTTTTCTTTCAACAGTGTTCCAAAAATTGTTTAGCAAGAGTTGGGAAAGATCACACTGCTGAATGTCAAGCATTTCAGTACTCTAGGCTCTATTAAGGGGTTTTTCTTATAAATACATTAACAAACACTTGTTTGGAGTGATGTCACACATTTCAAATCCATTGGTTATTTAGGCTGGGCTTCCTAAGAGGAAGGATTAGAGAAGCAGATACTGATATTTACAAGCATAAAAGTGATATTTAATGACAAAGATTGTAATATCCCTGGAATTAATCTTTACTAAAGTCAAGTTTGTTTATTTTGAAGCTCGGGAATGGTATGGAGGTCAAAAATTTAATCATAATTTTGACACATTTTTCTTTGTGATTGGATGTACAAATATCTGGTTATAAGTTTCTCCAACTTGGCACCAATGACCAAAAGAAAAATAATTCCCACTAATTCCTCTGGAAATCTTGCAGTAAACATTGGTTTCAGAGTGAAAATGCCACTTGGCTTTGTTAATTAATTGCCATTACTTATTTGTATTACTACAGATGGAGCTAAATGTCAAAAACTGGTAGCTAAAACTGATTTTGTGTTCTATGAATTTCATTTTTCAAAACAAAATAGCTGAAGAGGCCATTTTATTCAGTATATTTAACATGGCATGGAATGTGTAAATATTTTCATGCCCTGTTTTATTATCACCTTTTCCTCCTTCTCATTCTTCATATTTGCATGTAAAGTGTCTACAGTACTGACTGATAAACACAAAGAATCACATACTTCCAGATTTGGGGTATTTTTGCTATTTCCAAAGATCTAATCTCTTTTGTATACCTTTTAAGAAGGAGACCAACATCTGTGCAGGGGTTCTAGGTTTTCTCCTTGCATGGTACTTGGTTGGAGTATCAGTCTCAAGAAAGACCCCTGTGCTCAGATTTTTTAGTTCTGTTGCTCTCCTTATGGAGGTCCCATCCTCTCCCTATCTTACTATTTCCCACATCTTTCGTAAGATTCCATGCACTCAGTATGCAAGTGGGTTCCGTAATAATGGGAACAGGGACTGCCTCTGACATGAACTGATTGGCCTGCTCTTTGATCACCTCACCCTGATTGGGGAGCAGCCTTACCAGGCCACAGAGGAAGACAATGCAGCCACTCCTGATGAGAGCTGATAGACTAGGATCAAAAGGAAGGAAAGGAAGATCTCCCCTATCAGTGGACTTGGGGAGGGGCATGTGTGGAGAAGGGAGAGGAAAGGTGGGATTAGGAGGGGAGGAGGGAGAGGTTTATGGGGGGATACAAAGTGAATAAACTGTATTTAATAAAAATTTTTAAAAAGTTAAAAAAAGGAGACCAACAGATCCAAAATACTGGGCCTTGGGGATCTTGCAGAGACTGATACCCCAACCAAGGACCATGAATGGAGAGGACCTAAAACCCCTGCTCAGATGTAGCCCATAGACTCAGTCTCCAAGTGGGTTACCTAGTAGGGGGAGTAGGGGCTGTCTTTGGTTTGAACTCAGAGGCAGGCTCTCTGATCACTTCTGCCTTTAGGGTACAGTCTTTCCAGGCCACAGAGGAAGACAATGCAGCCAGTCCTGATGAGACCTGATAGGGTAGGGTCAGATAGAAGGGGAGGAGGTCCTCCCCTATCCCTGGACTAGGAGAGGGGCATAGTGGGGGGAAAAGGAGGGAGGGTGGGATAGGGAGGAGATCAGGGAGGAGGCCACTGCCAGGATACAAAGTGAATAAGTTGTAATAAATAATAATTAAAATAAAAAACTTAAAAGGATGATTTGCTTTATTTTTAATGATGTGTCTGTGTATGTTTGTATGAGTATATGTATATGAATGCAGGTGCCCATGGAGGCCAGAAGAAGGCATCTTATCTAATGAACTTGGAGTTATATACAGTTATAAGCTACAAAATATGGGTGCTGGGATCAAAGTTGGATCCTCAGGAAGAATATCAAGTGTACTTAACTGTTGAGTCACTCCGTTCCTTTTCTATATTCTTTGTCTAGTATTTTCTCTTCTACACTGTATGTTTTATATTAAAATTGTCCGCTGGCTACTTTTTCAGATCCTAACTGTAGCCAATGATAACATATTTGCTACCTTAGTATTTAATTTCTGTAATAAAATAAGTAATTCTAAGATTTAAAACATTTCTGTTAAACAAAAACTTATACTTTCTATTGCCATCTAGCAACCTATACTTTCTAGTGCAAGACCTGATGATATATATTCATTACTTTCATATTTTTCTTATTTAATAAGGAAAAGTGTTGGAATAGCCAAGACAGCTAACACTTTGGATTGTTTTTTCCAGATAAGGTTACTTTTTCTGTGAGGTGGTTCTTCAGTGGGGAGTACCCTGGGGTTGTTTTTTGATGGAAGTAAAGGTAATTTAATCTTGGAGTGTCCATCAAGCTCTTTAGGTGTATACTTCTTTTTTTTTTTGCATCTGTAAGTTTTATAAGTCTATTTATGTGGCATCTACTTTTAAATATTATTAAAATGTTTCTATATTGTTGTCTATGAATGGTACTATGGCTGTTAGAGTTGCTTAATAATGAATGTTCAATAAAGAGTAATTTTCGTGAATGCTAAACTATTAAGATCTCCCCTGTAAAGTTCAAATATGTAAAAGTAGCTTGTGTAAATCAACCCCTTTCCAGAATTGAAAACTACCTTTATTAAATACAGCTAAACAAGAATAACTTTCATGAAGAACTGCAACAGTAAATAAAACTTGCACAATGAAAGAAAGATAGATTTTTTAAAAGTTGCAATTTTAAAACCGCAAATATTCCCAAGCTCACTGATGATACCATTATCATTATTAAGCCAGCTTGCCATACGTTTTAGGGCACCATTTTAATTAGGTCAAAGTTGAACATTTTTCTTGACAGGTAGTTTATCTTGCTGTTTCATGACCACAGATAGTGCCCTAATATGCTGGTCAATAATGAACCAGAAAGACTTCATTCTAGTGCTTATTTTGAACAACAAAGGCACCCATATTATAAAGACAACAAGAACAATAGAAAAAGAATTAACCACAATTCACTGTTAAACACCCTAATGACTATAACTTTACACATGTGAAGCCTAATATACCTACCTGCAGCTCAGGAATGATAGTTCCTCTTTCTTGACAGGATCCTCCAAATGATGTGAGTGGTGAAGGCAGTACAATAGGGTTTGGGCTGATGAAGTTAGAAACATCACAGGATGGTGTGTCTGCTACCATTCTCTGCATGATTACTTTCTCCACCACAATAAACTGATTCCACGGCAACCAGAGTGTTCTCTTTTCAGACAGGAAAGGTGATCGTTCAAAAATTAAGACTACAGAGATACCACCAATGGCTACGAGGTCAAAGCTAAAAAGGAAATAAAGATGGAGGATAAGAAGAAGAAGGAGTAACAGGAGGAGTAAGAGAAGGAGGAGTGAGAGGAAAAGAAGAGGAAGAGGAGGAGGAGAAACATCATGAATGATATGAGCAGCCTAAATAAAATTTAAATTCAAAATAAAATATGTTAATTATAGCATTATTTCTTAGTTCTGGGAAAATTATATACACTTTTTTTCTGTTTTTAAAATCTTCACTCTCTTCGTATTCATTTCATGGATGATTTATTTTTATCATTCAGTAGACTTTTGATATAGAATTTTGTACCAGCAGTTAATATTCATCAGAATTGAAATACCAACTTTAATATTGTCTTAAACAAAATTATTTCATGTATTTTTGACATTATTGCCTCCCCTTAGTTTAAGAATCACACAAGATTGCTAGCTGATATTTTTGCAGCATTTTAAGTATGTATACTCATCCTGAAATTTTTAAGTAACTATATATAGTATATATTTACATATACATGCATACAAACATGCATTTTTATACACACAACACACATATATGTGTGTATACACACATAGACGCATATAATAGCATATAATATATGGAAAGAGCCAAAGGTCAAATGTCTTGTTTAGGGTCAGAAAGACAGTGTCAGAAATCAGACAGCGTGTTAAAGACATACCTTCAGGAGAAACATACCCATGCAGAGAAAATGTTCAGTGAACTAAACCATGCATGAACCTCCTGCATCTAACTACCATCTTCAGCTCCTGATTGTGCTTAAATTCCATATTTAGGATTTCTGATTTTGGCTTCTCATTGTAAGACAATTGGTAACTCACCCTACTTATCTCTGCTACCACTTCTCTTGTGTTTCTGACAAAAGATGACTAGCTCTTCTGTCAATCTTGTCTCTGACAAGACTATTGTATGGGAGCATAAAAGCCTGAGATTGCATTTCATTCTGCAGTGATGATTCTATCTTACTTCATTTTTAACTATGTCTTTAAGGTAATGTACTTGAAAGCATTCAAAATGATGAAGTATGATAAAAAGTAACAAAATGATAAATCATTATATTTTTGAGATGGATAAAAGAGAATGTGATGTTATTTAATATTCAAAGCAATACAATTCCATAGAAGAACAACACAAGCATTTCCCTACATTAGAACAGATTTTTAAGTGAAACACTTCTTCAATGCTAAAATGCCTGATAGGGAAAATGACTTAATTATGGACATCTTAGCACTCCCTTTATGTGATATTTATTAGATTTAAACAAATATCACCATTCAATCTCTTGTTGAAGAAATCTTCCAGGTAAAGATAATGAATAGTAACAAAGGAATGGTTGTATCATATGATTATTGTTGCATTCTTAGTGAAGTAGTTAACATGTATTCCAAAAGAAGGATTTTAAGAACTGAATTAGGAATTTATCTTGGTTTGAACTAAAGTCTAAAACCAAACAGCTTATGCTTTAGACAGAGACGTTGAATTCATGATAACAGAAGCAATTTAAGACAAATGTTAGGGGGAAAGTCCAATACATTTTTTTTCAAGAAATCTTTCTTTCTTTCTTTCTTTCTTTCTTTCTTTCTTTCTTTCTTTCTTTCTTTCTTTCTTTCTTTCTTTCTTTCTTTTTTTTACGTTTACATAGGTTTCACTTCATGTACTTGGCCAAATACACTTGCTTTGTACAAACATTGAGCCTTAAGTCCTTAAAACTAGAGTGCCTATTTATTGAAAAAGAAACAAACACTAACAACAACAAACATGAAGACACAAAATGTAAATAAATTATGCAAATAATAGCATAGACATCTAGGGATTATTCTGTTTCTAGAAAGATTAAGCAGCCAGAGCAGTCATGTGTTTGTGGGAAGAGTGTGTTTGACTTTAAACACATTTGAGTTTGAGTCTCATCTTTGTTATATTAACTTTGTGTGTGGGTCAATTTATAAATATCCAGGAACTATAGTTATATATTTTGAATAAGTGATCCTATATGACATATTTACAGCTACTGCTGCAAATGTCTATATTACTGCTGTAAATAAGACAAAGACTTAAGTGTCAAGTATAGAGTTGAGAATCAGCACATGTTAACTTTGTCCCTCAAATTAAATATATTCTGCTACTAAATTTTCTATATATTATTTTTTTGTTACAATTCAAATACATTTTGGGCCAGCTTTTGATTACTTCCATAAAGAGTTTCTGGGTTCTGAGCTCTTCTTGAAACTTTTGTAGGCTTCTTAGGGTAGTTATTATGTTTCAATTTGTCTAAGCTATACAACTTAGTAACACCCAAATAGAAATCTTAGATATTGGTGTGGAGATAGTTCACTCATAAAGTTAAGTTCTACAACCACTTGACAGTTAGTAGTGGAGATTTCCTTGATGATGTGAGTGGGTCCTAGTCAACCAATTTAAAGATTTAAGAGCAAAATTAAAGGTTTATCAGATGAAGGGGAAAATCTTGCTCATGAACTGTGCAAATTGCTCCTGAGAGTTTTCTATGTACCAACCCATTCTACAGGTATCAGATGATCAGACTCCACAATAACATAAATCAAATTCTTGAAATAAATTCAAATCTCTCTCTCCATATATATATGGAGTATGAGCCTCATCTCTATCATATTAACATTGTGTCCTTGAACTGTGGTTATACATTATTAATAGAAGATTCAATATGATACATTTATATTTGTAACACCTGCTATAAACAAATACATTGATGTTGTAAATAAGACAAACACACACATACACACTATATATGATCTCTAAATATGTACACATTACATTTAAATGTTCTGGATTTTCTATCATCTTAGAGACCATTGACTCACATACTTTCCTTCTTTCCACATAGTTTTACATAGTAAATATCACCTGGTTTACTTATAGACATGAAAGTGGAAAGTGCATTTATGCCCTAAAATTCATATCAGCCATTTCAATTAATGACTAATTCTTTGAGATTTTTCCTATTACAAACCCCGTCTACTTACATATATCATTAAGAATATATTTTTATGTTATATGACAATAAGTATAAAAGCACCAAAATGGGTTAAGTGTTTCTAGATGTTTGTCAGTCTATAAGATGTCAAACCAGTCCTGTTCATAGATAGACAATTATTGAAACCTCTACGATGCCTTATGTTATCCATCAATTGGAGTCAATCAGAGGGAAACTTCTTTTTTATAGCTATTTATTTATTCATTTATTTATAACAATTTACTTACTTTGTATCTTGGCTGTGGACCCCTCCCTCGTTCCCTGCCAAACCCACCCTCCCTCTCTCTTTTCTCCTATACCCCTCACACAGTCCACTGATAGGGGAGCTTCTATCCCCTTCCATCTGACCCTAGTCTGTCAGGTCTCATCAGGACTGGCTACATTGTTTTCCTGTGTGCCAGACACTGAATTCATGTCAGAGAGAGCCTCCTTTCCCCTTAGGATATCAGTTGTATACTGAGCTTCCATAGGCTACATCTGTGCAAGGTTTCTAGGTTATCTCCATGCATGGTTCTTAGTTGGAGTATAAGCCTCAGAAAAGACCCCTGAGCCCAGATTTTTGATTCTGTTGCTCTCCTTGTGCAGCTCCTGTCCCCTCCAGGTCTTTCATCTCACTCTTCTATCATAAAATTCCCTGCATTGTGCCCAAAGTTGTCTATGAATCTCAGCATGTGCTTTAATACCCTGTTGGGTAGAGTCTTTCAGAGGCCCTCTGTGGTAGGCTCTTGTCCTGTTCCCTTTTCTGATGTCCATCCTGTTTGCCTTTTTGAATGAAGATTGATCATCTTACCCAGGGCCCTTCTTCTTTCTTAGCTTTTTAGGTGTTCAGATTTTAGTATGTTTATCCGATATTATATGTCTAATATCCATTTATAAGTGAATATATACCATGTGTGTCTTTCTGCTTCTAGGATACCTCACTCAGCATGATCTTTTCTAGTTCCCACATTTTGCCTGCAATTTCATGGTTTCCTAGTATTTAGTTGCTGAGTAGTATTCCATTTTGTAAACGTACCACAATTTGGCATCCATTCTTCCATTGACGGACATCTGGGTTGTTTCCAGATTCTAGCTATAATAAATAAAGTTGCTATGAACATGGTTGAGCAAATGTCCTTATTGTGTACATGAGCCTCTTTTGGATGCATGCCTAGGAGTGGTATAGCTGGATCTTGAGGTAGCACTATTCCTAATTTTCTAAGAAAGCTCCAGAATGATTTCCTAAGCAGTTGTACAAGTTTACATTCCCACCAGCAATGGAGGAGTGTTTTCTTTTCTCTACGACCTCTCCAGCAGGGTGTAGCTACTTGAGTTTTTTTATCTTAGCCGTTCTGATGGTGTGCGGTGAAATCTCAGGGTCATTTTGATTTGCATTTCCTGGATGACTAAGGATGTTGAACATTTCTTTAAGTGTTTCTCTGCCATTCTCTATTCCTTTATTGAGAATTCTCTCTTTAGCTCTGTACCCCAATTTTTAATAAGATTACTTGATTTGTTACTTTTTAACTTCTTGAGTTCTTTTTTTATTAATTAATTTATTTTTATATCAATCACAGGTTAGGTACTTTGCATCCCAGGCGTAGCCCCCTCCCTCATTCCCTCCCACCCTCCCTATCCCTCCCTCAACTCCTCCCTGCACCCTCCAAGTCCACCAATGGGGGAAGACCTCCTTCCCTTCCATCCAACCCCAGCTCATCTTGTCTCCTCAGGGCTGGCTGCAATGTCCTCCCCTGGGGTCTAGCCAGGCTGTTACACCCTGGCATGTATGGGGGAGGGTCAAAGAGTCAGCCATCAAGTTCATGACTGAAACAGTCCCTGTTTACCTTACTAGGGTCTTCAGTT
>CM053742.1:99685509-99725567 GCA_028658305.1 Pachyuromys duprasi
ATACAAATAAAGCAGCTACGAACATCGTTGAGCAAATGTCCTTGTTGTGTACTTGAGCATCTTTTGGATATATGCCTAAGAGTGGTATAGCTGGGTCTTGAGGAATCACTATTCCTAATTGTCTAAGAAAGTGCCAAATTGATTTCCAGAGTGGTTGTACAAGTTTGCATTCCCACCAGCAATGGAGGAGGGTTCCTCTTTCTCCACAACCTCTGCAGCATGTATTGTCTCTAGAGTTTTTGATCTTAGCCATTCTGGTGGGTGTAAGGTGAAATCTCAGGGTCGTTTTTATTTGCATCTCCCTGATGGCTAAGGACATTGAGCATTTCTTTAAGTGTTTTTCTGCCATTCTATAATCCCCTACCGTCAGTTCTCTTTTTAGCTCCATACCCCATTTTTTAATTGGATTACTTGGTTTTTTGCTTTTTAACTTCTTGAGTTCTTTATATATACTGGATATTAGCCCTGTGTTAGAAGCAGGATTGGTAATGATCCTTTCCCAATCTGTAGGCTGTCCTTTCGTTTGGATGACAGTGTCCTTTGCTTTATAGAAGATTTTCAGTTTCATGAGGTCCCATTTATTGATTGTTGATCTTAGAGCCTGTGCTGTTGGTGTTCTGTTCAGGAAGTTGTCTCCCGTGCCAATGAGTTCAAGGCTCTTCCCCACTTTTTCTTCTAATAGATTTAGTGTTTATGGTTTTATGTTACAACCTTTGATCCAATTAGACTTTAGTTTTATTGAGGGTGATAAATATGGATATATTTGCATTTTTCTTCATGTAGACATCCAGTTAGATCAGCAGCATTTGTCAAAGATGTTCTCTTTCTATTGTATGATTTTGGCTTCATTGTCAAAAATCAAGTATCAGTAGGTATGTGGGTCTTTTTCTGAGTCTTCTATTTGTTTTTGTGGATCCAACATTCTGTTTCTATGCCAATACCATGCAGTTTTTATTACTCTTGCTCTGTAGTATAGTTTGAGGTCAGGGATGGCGATACCTTCATATGATCTGTTGTACAGGATTTTTTTTTTTTAGCAATTCTGTTTTTTTCTTTTTCCATATGAAGTTGGGAATGGTTGTTTCAAGATTTGTAAAGAAATGTGTTGGTATTTTGATGGGAATTGCATTGAATCTGTAGATTGTTTTTGACAGCTTGGCCATTTTTACTGTTAATCCTACTGAATCATGAGCATGGGAGATCTTTCTATCTTCTGGTATCTTCTTCAATTTTTTTCTGCAGAGACTTGAAGTTTTTCTCCAACAGGTCTTTCACTTGCTTGGTTAAAGTAACAATAGGTAATTTATGTTATTCGTTTTTATTATGAAGGGTGTATTTTCCCCAATTTCTTTCTTAGCCCTTTTGTCCATTGTACTCAGGAGAGCTTCTGATTTTTCCGAGTTAACTATGTATCCAGCCACTTTGCTGAAGGTGCTGAAGTAATTCTCTGGTGGAATTTATGGGGTCATTCATGTATTCTATTGTATCCTCTGAAAATAGTGATACTTTGACTTCTAACTTTCTGATTTGTATCCCCTTCATCTCCTTTAGTTGGCTTATTGCTCTACCTAGGGCTTCCAGTACTATGTTGAAGAGATACAGAGAAAGTGCGCAGCCTTGCCTTGTTCCTGATTTCAGTGGGATGGATTTACATTTTTATCCATTTAAGTATGTGCCTTGTATCCATGATATCTCCATGATTTTAAGAATGAATGGGTGTTGGATTTTGTCAGATAGTTTCTGGCACCTAAGGAGATGATCATGTTTTTTTTTTCTTTCATTTTTTATATGGTGTATTACATTGATGCGTTACCATATGTTTAACCACCCCTACATGCCTTGGATGAAGCCTCCTTGGTCATGTCATTTAGATTTCAAATTTTGTGGCATAAAAGATTTTGTAGTAAGATCTAATGATTGTTTGGATTTCCTCAGTGTCTGTCATTTTGTTTATCTTTTCATTTTAAATTTTGCTGATTTGGACAGATCCTCTGTGCCTTTTAATTACTTTTGTTAAGGGGTTGTCTGTCTTCTTGATTTTCTCAATGAACCAGCTCTTGGTCTCATTGATTCTTTGAATTGGTTTCTTTGTTTCTAATTTCAACCCTGAGTTTGATTATTTCCAATGGTGCACTCCTCTTGAATGTGTTTGCTTTTTTTCCCCTTAGGGTTTTTTGTTGTAAGGTTAAGTTGCTTGTATAAGATGTCTCAAACTTCTTTCTGGTGGCACTTAAATTAATGCTACTAACTTTCCTCTTAGCACTGTTTTCATTGTGTCTCATTAGTTTGGGTAAGTTGTGCCTTCTTTTTCATTGAATTTTATGAAGTCTCTAATTTCTCTTTTCATTTCTTCTCAGACCCAGCTGTCATTGAGAGTTGTTTTGTTTCAATGTGTATGTAAACTTTTTGTTATTTCTGTTGTTGGGGTCTAGTTTTATGCCATGGCTGTCTGATAGGACACAAGGGATTATTTCTATCTTCTTGCATCTCTTGAGGCTTATCTAGTATATGATAAATTTTTGAGGTTTCTTCGGTTGCTGAGTTTGGGTGAAAGTTCTGTTGACATCTCTCAGGTCCATTTGATTTAAGACCTCTGTGTCACAATTTCCTTATTTATCTTCTGTCTAGATTATCTGTCCCTTGATGAGAGTGGAGTGTTGAAGTCTCCCATTATTAAGGTGTTGGTATAAATGTGTGATTTAAGTTTTAATAATGTTTCATTTAGAAATGCAAGTGCTCTTGTATTTGGGGCATGGTTGTTCAGGATTGTGATGTCCTCCTGCTGGATATTTACTTGAATGATAATGAAGTGCCCCTCCTCATCTTTTTTGAGTAATTTTGGTTCAAAGTCTATTTTATTAGATATTAGGATAGCTAACCAAGCTTCTTTTCTATGTTCATTTCCTTGAAAACATTTTTCCAGCCCTTTACTCCAAGGTAGTTTTTATCTTTGTTGCAGAGGTATCTTTCTTGGGTGGAGCAGAATCTTGGATCCTGTTTCCACAACCATTTTTGTTAGTATGTATCTTTTTATTGGATAGTTGAGTCCAGTGATATTGATAGATAATAGTGACCAATGAATGTTAGTTCCTTTTATTGTGGAGTTGGTGTTGTTACTCTGTTTCTATGCCTTTTTCTCTTATTTTTTTTGTTTTGATGTTATCTACACCCTATGTTTTCTTGGGTGTATTTCATTTCATTAGATTGGAGCATTGCTTCTAGTATCTTCTGTAGGACTGGGTTGCTGTGTAGATATTGCTTAAATTTAGATTTGTCAAGGAATATTTTGTTTTCTCCAGCTCTGTTGATTTAAAATGTTGCTGGGTATACTATTCTGCATTGGCATCTGTGGCCTCTTAGAGTCTGCATGACATCTGCCCAGGCTCCTCTGGCTTTCATAGTTTCTATTGGTAAGTGTGATTCTTATAGGTCTACCTTTATGTGTTACTTGGCCTTTTCCCCCTTCTGCTTTTAATATTTTTTCTTTATTCTGGAGATTTAGTGTTTTGACTATAATGTGACTTGAAGTGTTTCTTTTCTGGTCTAGTCTATTTGGTGTTCTGTAGGCCACCTGTATGTTTATGGACATCTATTTCTTTCAATTGGAAATTTTTCTTCTATGATTTTCTTGAAAACATGTTCTGGACCTTGGAGCCTGGCATCTTGTTTTTCATCTATTCCTATTATTCATAAATTTTTGTCTTTTAATGGTGTCCCTGATTTCTTGGATGTTTTGTGTTTGGAACTTTTCCAATTTTACTTTTTCTTTGAGTGATGTATCAATATCTGCAATTCTCTCTTCAACACCTGGGATCCTCTCTTTTATCTCTTGTATTGTATTGGTGATGCTTACCTTTTTGTTTCCTGATCTTTTCTCTAAGTTCTCCAGCTCTAGGTTTTTCTGTGTTTGTGTTTTCTTTATTGATTCTAATTCTGTTTTCATGTCTTGCATCAGTTCCTTCACCTTTTAAAATGTGGACTCCTGTCTTTCCATGATGTGCTCTGTTTTATTTCTATTGTTTCCTCTCTATATGCCTCTACTTGTGCTTCTATTTGTTTGGCTGTATGTCTTTGAGAGTTTTGTTCATTTCCTCTTTATGTGCTTCTAATAACTTGATAAGCATAGCTTTAAAATAATTTTCTTGTGTTTCTAATGAATTAAAATATTCATTGATTTTGGGGGTTGCTGGTGAAGCCATGAAGTCCTGATTTTTGTTAGATGTGTTCTTAAGTGGACCTCTAGCCATCTGCTTATCTATACCCTTTGCTGTTTGTTCCTGGACTCTTTATTTCAGACTGGGTCTGTCTGTCTCTGGTGTCTAGATTATTCTTCAGGAACATGAGAGAGGACCACTAGTTCGTGTTGGTGTTTCAGCTGTAGCTAAATGAGGAATGTCACAGGCACATGTGTTTAAGTGCGGGAGAGTGTGTGGAAATGTGCCTTGAAAGACAGGGGGCTAGATTGTGTAGATGCCTGGAATGGTGGAGCATAAGCAAAGGTGGGAGTACTGACAGCATTCCTAGGAGCAATGTGCGTGCACACGTGCTCAGAATACCTCAGTGGCTCACAGGCCTGATGTGCTGTCCTTCAGGTATTCAGATTTGCCTGGGTTGCACCATCTTGTCTACAGAATTTGTTTGCCTGGACTCCACTGGGAGATCCACAGAACAGGGACTTCAATGTTGAGAATGCTGTCCCAAGGATCCCTAAGTTGCTCCCAGTGGGAGTGTGGGTGGCAGGTATCTGATGTCTGGGTGCTTGTGTAGAGAGACCCTGGATCTGGGACTTTGTATGCACTCACTTGAACCCGTACTCACTGGCTCACAAGCCTAAATGGAGAACACAGTGTTTTCTCCTGTTCTCTATTCTCAGATTTGGGCCCGCAGGGCAATGAAAGTGTAAGAGATCAGTCATCTCAGTGTTGCCCACTATTTGTCTGCAGGGCAGGGAGACCAGTATTTGGGGCAGCTATCTCTACTTTCTCAGTCACTGAGCAAGGAGGCTCCTGCTTGAGGCAGCTTCCTCTGTCATCTCAGTCATGGAGCATGGAGGATATTGCTTGGCATAACCACTGCATCCTCAGCTGAGCAGTGAGGCCCATGCTTGGGACAAGGGGAGGTACAGGGGGGTCAAATATTCACCACTCTCAGGCCCCGGAGAGGTTCATGAGTGAACTGGATCCAAATTGTCCTGTCTCACGGGTTGTCTCCTCTTGCCCAGGAAGCCTCAATGTAGATGTTCTGGGTTCAGCTGCACTCCCCACCACCACCACCAATTTGGAGTTTTGCATCCTTTGCCCCTCAGATATAGTGTGTGCTGTTTGCTGCCATCTTGGACTCCTCTCCCACCCATACAGGCAAAAAGAGAAGAAACTAAAAGTCTTCTTGCCTTTTTCTATCTGAATATCTAACCTTCAGCTTCATAGAGGGCTCAGTCTCCCAAAGCCATATGCTCTTTTGCTTTATGATATAGTGCTTTTGTCTCATGTCCTATATCTTCTCTGTGTCACTAGGAAAGTGTTTGCTGATTAGGAAGTTGTTAATAATGGAGACAAATGATCTGTAGTCCACATAGATATTTACACTTGGTATGAGGCTGCAAAGTTAAGTTAACCCAAGGCAGTTGCTGGTGGGAATTGCAAACAACTGCAGCAGACTTGCCAGGCCATAGAGGATGATGATGCATCCAGCCTTGATGAGAGCTGATAGGCTAAGGTCAGATAGTAGGGGCGGAGGCCCTCTCCTATCAGGGGACTAAGGGAAAGGCATAGGGGGAGAAGAGGGAAGGGGGTAGGACTGGGAGAAGATGAGGGATGTGGCTGCAGTGGGGATACTCAGTGAATAAATTGTAATAGATAAATATATAAATAAAATAAACTTAAAAAAGATACTGGCATGGCAGGAGGTAGTTTTCTGTATCAGTTATTGGTTAGTGAATATAAAAAATGTTGTAACCCAGTCCAACTAAGAGAAAAGTCCACTTTAATTAACGGAGTTCTAATTGTGGAATATTTGGTAGGAAATATTGTTTCCCTAACAGCTTTATAAAGATTATTATAATAACTAGATGGCTGGTTAGTAATATAATATACATACAAATAATTTTCTAAACTCTCTAAACCTAGTTTCCTGTCTTAAGTATGTTAAAAACCTTCTCTTTATTTTCTTTAATTTTTTACACGCATTTCCTTGACAGGCAGTTGAAAAAAATAAATTCAGCACAGCTCAAGTAGAACAATTAACATTTCAGAAGTGGGTAGGACTAATAAGGTTTGATTGTAGGTTCTTGAAATAAGATAGTCTCTCACACTGTGATAAAGCTCTGAGCTAACAGGTCTTTTGTGAGTACTGAAACAGTTTGTTATGAGTAGGACGCTTTAAAGGTATTCACCAGGAAACTAGGGAACCCCATGGCCATTATTATAGGGTTTCTGAGAGTCATAAAATAGCTACCTTGAAGATGGACACATGGATCTATTGACTCAATGATTCTGTACAAATGTCTAACTCAGTGACAGGAACAAAACATTTTGGAAGCAAATCATTTTCTGGAGTGAAAAGGCTTAACTTTTAGATCATTCTTCCTAGGTCTCAGAAAAAGCATCATATATTTGGTGGTTGATGCTTGATATGAGCTTAGTATATTCACATGAACTGGCCATGCTTGCCAATCAATTGCAATCACTAAGGAAGTAGGTAGCTCAGGATTACTTTGTTTTTGAGATGTTAGGGACCAAACTCAGGCCCTGTATGTATCAGTTCACCCTTCTGTCCCTGAGCTCTACTTCAAATAGCAGGGAAAACACATTTAAAATGCCTTTAGTTAATATGAATTAATGTTGAAGCTTGACAGGAAACATTTATAGATGACATTTCTTAAATATCTGAAATAGTTTTATGCCTATTGGGGAAGAACATCCTATATATTCCATATTTTATCATTTATTATTAGCATCATCTACAGAACTTTAAAGGTAGATTTATGAATGGAATTATATGACCACATTCCCAGTGTTTCAAGAGGGCTTTAGAATAATAGTGTAGTGGTATAAATTTGGTTTGACTTAAATTGGAAATAGAGGAAATCAATGTTACAGTTTACTTTTCTAGATAAAAGGAAGATGGACTTGCTATTCATTGTCATATTGTGTGAGTCCTTGCTTTACCTAGGCTAAATGTCAGTACTCTTCTCCCACAATGATCAGAAGCAATAAGCATACCTTCCATCTTGCCGACTGATGGTAAAGCCATAATCACTGTGATGCAAGAAACTGACATTGACTCCCACAAGAGGGGTTCCATCTACAGCCACCACTTGGCCTCGAATCACACAGGCACGCCTGCAACAAAAGATAAAAAACAATTGGAAACACATGCTAAATTTAAGATCTTATGCCAAGTTGTAGAAACTTTGGAAAGCACTCAAGCCTAATGAAGAAACAATAATTTCACCAACTGGAAAAAGTACTGATAATATTTGGGGGATGGTAGGTTTTATACGCAACAACACTGAGTTATATTAAGTATCATACACAATTCTAACACTTTTAAAATTAATATTTGTTATCAATATTATCTGATGCATTGAGTACTTTGATTATTGCATAATTTATCCTTAAAGCAATATTCAATAACTTGTTTAATCCACCTTTTATTTGAAGACATACTGTTTCTTCATTTTTTTCTTCACTGAACTTATTTCCTTGACTGTTCTGTTTGTACGATTATACATTTGTTTGTCAAAATTTAAACAAATTACATTAGTTAATATACAAAAATATCCTAGCTGTGACTAAAGTTCCTATTGAGGTCCACCTATATCCCTTTTCTTTTTTTTAATTTTATAATAATATTTTAATCACTGAAAAATTAGTCTAGATATTAATAAGAAAAACTCAAATGTGCAAAAAACAGCCAGTGTAGATTTTGTTAATCAGACATAAAATTAGTTATATCTGTAGATCATCCTTTTCACATATTTATAACAAATGTATGCATAAATTTATGCTTATGTAATACCATATATATGTATATCTGTATATATATAGTATTTCCATATTAGATATGAATCATTGTAAATAATGTATATCCCTCTTATTTCTGTTCTTTTAACCACAGGTAAGGAGCAGTATTATTTATTGTGTATATTTCTATTCATATACTCATATGAGTATACTAGATATCTTGATATACTCTGCCAAACTTTGGCTAGAAAACAGAACCAAGTGAGAAAGAACATTTCATTGCATGTTTGTAGATGCCATGTCTTAGCTTGCTTATAGAAATCCGAGGATAATCTTGTGGATTGGTTCTTCCTTTCCACCTTGTTTGAGAGAGGCCTCTAGTGTGTGAATAATGCACACATCAGACTAGCTGGCCTACTAGCCTCCGTAGATTCTCCTTTCTCCATCTGCCCTCTTGTTACAGGAGCACTGGGATTCTAAACATGTGCTATCATGTCTTGCTCTACGTGGATTCCATGGACCTGAACTTAGTTCTCATGCTAAGTTCTACAGACATCTTTAGTTGGGTGAACTTGAAGTTGAAGTATACATAAAAGTTGGAGTATTTCATAACGATGTTATGTTTTCCGTCTCTAACACTCATGGACATTTCCCTTTAAAAAATAAATTTCATCTTTGCCAAAATGTTATTTCATTCTAGTTCCTAAACAGGACGGTCACTAAATGACACAGTCCATGAAAGTGCCCATTGCTTTCAGCTCTAAATTGTCCGACAAATTGTAACACATTTTAGGATTATTTAACTTAAAAAGAGGACCATGGAATAAATTCAAAGAAAAGATTTTCCACTGGTCTATCCTTGACTAGAAGTTGTGTTTAGGAAGGGGAGAGCTTTTGTTTTACTCTAGTCCTGGCTTTAGCAGTTCTGAGCTCTTGTTTATGAATTTTGTTGCTCAAACAGGCAAGGCTAAAGAAAAATGGGCTAAAGGCTAAAGAAAAATGGGCTAAAGTTTTGAAAATTATCTTTCTTTAAAAACTACATAGGCTATGGTATATACTCACTTATAAGTGGGTACTAGACCTATAAGATAGGATAAACATATTAAAACCTGTACACCTAAAGAAGATAAGCAAGAAAGAGGACCTAGGTAAGATGATCAATCCTCAGTTGGAATGACAAAAGGGGTGGGCATTGGAAGTTGGAGAAAACAAGTAACAGGACAGGAGCCTACTGCAGAGGGCCTCTGAAAGACTCTATCTAGCAGTGTATCAAAGCAGATGCTTAGACTCATAACCAAACCTTTGGCAGAGTTCAGGGAATCATATGAAAGAAGGGGGACTTAGTGTGACCTGGAGAGGACAGTAGCCCCACAAGGACCAAATATATCATGGCACAGGGGTCTTTTATGAGACTTTTTCTAACCATGGACCATGTATGTATATATCCTAGAACCACTGCTTGGATGTAGCCCATGGTAGCTCAGTATCCAAGTGGGTGTCCTAGTAAGGGGAACAGGGACTATTTCTGACATGAACTCAATGGCTGGCTCCTTGATTCCTGCCCCCCCAAGGGAGGAGCAGCTTTGGTAGACCACAGAGGAGGACATTGCTACCAGTCCTGAAGATACCTGATAATCTAGGGTCAGATGGAAGTGGACTTGGAAAGGGGCAGGGAGGAGATGAAGGAGGGAAGGTGAGGTTGGAAGGGAATGAAGGAGGGGGCTATGGCTGGCATACAGAGTAAATAACCTGTGATTAATATAAAAAATAAAAAAGTACATAGGGTTCAGAGTATGTTGGAAAAATAAATCTTCAATTCTGATAGGCCATGTTTTTGTTGTTGTTGTTGTTGTTGTTGTTTGTTTTGGACTAACATTGATTTCTTGATTAACCTTAATAATTTCACCTTGGGACTTTATATTCTTTCAACAGAATCAACGTTCAAGGCATGTATCTGAAGGCTAATAGTAACAGAAGATGATCTGAGAACAAAACTGTACAATCAAATATCTCCATATAAACAGAAGACTGGTAGCAGTCTAAGTTTGTTTTAGACAATATACCTGTTACTAAATCCTATTGCAGTTTGAGAAACTGTGGATAGAATTTTCTAATGATATTCCTTAATACGAATAATAAGACATTAAATATTGCACAAAGGGAAATAGTATAATTATTACTATCAGCATTTATAAATATTCTGATCTCTCTGACCAGTACTCCTAGTTCTGTGATACAGATCACTGGCCTGGAAATTGAACACTGACACCTATGTCTAATCTTCCCACCTCTCGTCTCTATTTGTTTTAATGTAGAAGACACCTACAGTGTTTGAGTTATAGATTTTGAACTATTGTTGACAATTCAGATTTCCTGTTCTAAGCTTAATGTAAAAAGAAGGAAAATAAAACCTCCTTATTTCTTTAGTAATAGCGTATTCTAATATATTTTACTATGTATTCGTTTTTATTTTATATGTAACATTGTTTTCCCTACATGGATGTAAGTGTAACACATGAGCACAGTTTTCATGGAAGCCAGAAGAGGACTATGGATACCATGTCCTTGGGGTTACAGATAGTTCTAAGCTCCCATGTAAGTGTTGGGAACAGGACCTTTGTGCTCCATGAAAACAGTGAGTGATCTTTTTATTTATTTATTTATTACAAATTTACTCACTTTGTATCCCCTCTGCAGCCCCTCCCTTGTCCTCTTCCAGTTCCATCCTCCCTCCCTCTTTTCCTCTTATGCCTTTCTCGTGTCCCCTGATACTGGAGAACTCCCCCCCCCCCCCATCTGACCGTAGCCTACCATGTCTCATCAGGGCTGGCTGAATCATTTTCCTCTGTGGCCTGGCAAGGTTGCACCTCCCAGGGGAAGGTGATCAAAGAGCAGGCCACAGAGTTCATGTCAGAGATAGCCCCTGTTCCCCTTACTAGGAACCCCACTTGGAAACTGAGCAGCCTATGGGCTTCCTCTAAACAGGGGCTCTAAGTTGTGTCCATTCATGGTCCTTGGTTGGAGTTTTAGTCTTTGCAGTGGCCCCTGGGCCCAGGTTTTTTGGTTCTGTTGGTCTTCTTGTGGGGTTCCTTTCCCTTCCAGGTTTTTCTATCTCCCCCTTCACCGATAAGGTTTCCCTGCACTCTGCCCAAAGTTTGGCTGTGAGTCTCAGTATCTCCTTCCATACCTGATGGGTAGAATCTTTCAGAGGTCCTCTGTGTAAGGCTTCTGTTCTGTTCCCTGTGTTCTGCTTCTGATGTCTATCAGGTTTGCCCTTCTGAATGAAGTTTCTGCCTCTTCCCTGGAGTCCTCCTTGTTGTTTAGCTTCTTTAGGACTATAGATTTTAGTATGTTTAGCAGTGAATGATCTTAACTGCTTAGCCATCTTTCTAGCCCCTGTAGTAACAGTTTAGAAATCTACACAAAACGTTCAGTAAGATAAAGTTTAAGTTGAAGATAGTTGTGAAAACTCTCCCACAAAATACTTACAAAAATTCAAATCAGGGGCCTGAAGAGACTGTTTAGAGACAAATCATTTAGAAATTGGTTGGCGAACATTAGACAGAGCTTGGGAAGTCCTGTGGAACTGTTTAGGAAAATGACTAGGGAGCAGGAGGAGTCAAGGACTTCACAGGAAGACCTACAAAGTAAACTAACCTGTGACCATGGGGCTCACAGAGAGTGAACCATCAACCAAAGAGCATACATGGACTGGTCATAGACCCCTCTGCACTTATGTTGGAGATGTGCAGCTGGGTCTTCATGTGGGTCCCCCAACAACTGGAGCATGGCCCTCTCTGACTCTGATGCGTCCCTTTGGATTCCCATTTCTCTTATTGTGCTGCCTTGTCTAGCCTCAGTGAGAGAGGATGCACGTAGTCCTGCATCAAATTAATGTACCTGCGAAGGCCGGTACACATAGAGGATCTTCCCTTTTCTGAGGAGAAGGGGAGAAGAGAATGGGAGAGAGAAGTTTGTGTGTGTGTGTGTGTGTGACTTGGAGGAGAGGAGAAATTGGTTGTACGTTCCTTTCTGTGCCCCATATATTATTTGTCATTTTGGGGAGATACATAGGTTACTTGATAACTTTTCCAATCTTCCATTAGTTAACTTTTTTGATGGCTTTGCCACAATAATGCTTACCTAATGCTTGCTGACTCTCCTTAGGTAAAACAATTTTACAGTCGCTCATTTTATTTGTCCACATTAATCTAGATATTGTGTTTTTCCACCATTGTACTATACTCAATTATTTTTGTTTTTATTTTGTCAAGCCTGGTTGGCATTATTGTCTCATATTTTATGACAGACACAGATCTGTCTCTTCTTTTTGTTGCCCTTTTATTTTCTGTACGGCTTATATTTATGAAGAATCCATGGCAGTAAGTGAAAACTCATAAAAGTCATCATTATTCTGTGCATTTCCCTGGATTCCTCTCTTCTTTCATCCTGTATCTCATTCTGCAGAGACTTGTCTTTTGAGTCTTCTGCTCCTTAATATTCCTCATATTTTATGAAGTAAACAGATTTGTGTGATAACTACTCATCAAAGTCATCATTATTCAAGACATTGTCTACCTGTTTTTCTCATTCATCTCAATCTCCATACTTCAAAAGTAACATGCATACACTCGCAACTCCCCTCCTTTTTATTCTTCAGATTTTATGATCCACACCAACTTACAAGATATAATAAAGCTCCATAAAACTTATTATTCTACATTTATCAGTATTGAGCTCTTTTGTAATGTATTATAATTTAAATGTTCTAAGATCTCCTGTATATTGCTGCATTTGTTTTCATTATTTACATACTCTTTGTCATCCGTTATTTTACAAGAATAATTCTTAGCTCCTTTTATCCCTGAGTTGTTAGCACTTACTTTAATCACTGACACATATCAGTCTTTCAGTGTCAGTGTAAATTACCTAAATTTTGGGCAATATTAAAATATGTTTTTCGAGTTGCAGCAATTTTGACTGATATTGCATATACAAAACTGGAGAAAATTCCTCTCAGGCACTCTCAGAGTTTCAAAACAAAAGATGTTGAGCCCAGTCTTTCTACTTTGGTACCCCAGCTTCAAATGGCTAGCATTATGTTCTTCAGCTGGCATTTTATGAACTCCAATTTCTAAATTCAATTTGTTTTCTAATTATAGATTAGAATTATGTGTAGATTAAATTATCCTTGTGCCTGTCCCCCTTGTACTGATCCACTCAGTACAGTTAATTTCTGTCCCATTTATATAACTTGTTTTGTGTATTGGTTTTAGGCCCACAGTAATCTGTGTGGCCCATGTTATTTTCCAGACTCCAGATAAGTAGTGAGGTGCACACAGTCATGCTAGATCTTTTTAATTAATTAATTAATTATAATTTATTCACTTTGTATCCCAGCATGTTAGATCTTTGATAAACTTAATGTTATTTTATGTACCTTTCTTTATTCCCTTTGTGGTATCACCACATTTTGTATCCCAGAGAGTACCAGGATTTCTCCAATTTCATGTAATATACAGCCAGAACCATTTGACCTACCCTTTGCATGTTGAACTTGTCATGTCAAAATTCCCTTCAGGTTCTTCCTGGTGACACAGGTTCAGCTACTCAGAAGGTTAAGACAGGAAGATCAAAAAATACAAGACCTGTTTGGGCTACACATTGAGTTTAAGGCCAGCCTGGGCAGTACAGTGAGGTCTTATCTCAAAATGAAACACAGTAAGATGGAGATGGAGTTATACACCAGTGGTAAACCACTTAAGTTGCATGTTCAAGGCTCTGGGCTCATTACCCAATACCAGAAGAAAGCAAAATAGAACAAAAGAGAAACACAAACTACCTTAACCCCAAGTCCTGATCCCATAAAGACACATCTTTATTTATGAAACCTTATCTATTCAATATCATGGAGAAAATTTCAGGGTCTTTAAGCCACATGATTAGAAAATGCTGTCTGGACTGTACCTATGCTGGACCTGTACTTGCAAGAATCTACCTGATGTAATCGTGTGTGTGTGTGTGTGTGTGTGTGTGTGTGTGTGTGTGCATATGCTTTGGGCTTATGTACTCTCAATGACAGGAACTGCACGCTCTCCATCTGTGCTGTGGACTTTCCTTTGATTTGGGGACATGGACAGGATGCCTTGCTTCCTTATATCTTTAATAACAAGAACCTTTTGCTTTCTCAGAACAAGGTAAGTTAAACTTAGATGGCATGTCCAATATGACATTAAAAGGCAAAGCAAATGGACATCAGAAGAAGAAAACAGGAAACAAGTTAGGAGCCTGTCACAGAGGACCTCTGAAAGGCTCTGCCCTGCAGAATGTCAAAGCAGATGCTGAGACTTATGGCCACCTGTTGGGGAGAGTGCATGGAATCTTACAAAAGATGTGAGAAATAGTAAGATAGGGAGAGGACAGGAGCTCCACAAGGAGAGAAACAGAACCAAAAATCTGAGCACAGGGGTCTTTCCTGAGACTGATACTCCAACCAAGTACCATGCATGGAGAAAACCTAGAACCCCTGCACAGATGTAGCCCATGGCAGTTTAGTATCCAAGTGGGTTCCATAGTAATGGGAAGAGGGACTGCCTCTGACATGAACTGATTGGCCTGCTCTTTGATCACCTCACCTTGATGGGGGAGCAGCCTTACCAGGCCACAGAGGAAGACCATGCAACCACTCCTGATGAGAGCTGATACACTAGGATCAGAAGGAAGGAGAGGAAGACCTCCCCTATCAGTGCACTTGGGGAGGTGTATGTGTGGAGAAGGGGGAGGGAAGGTGGGATTGGCAGGGCAGGAAGGGCTATGGGGGGATACGAAGTGAATAAAGTGTAATTAATAAAAATAAAAATTAAAACTTAAAAAAACACTTGTGGGGAAGATCATCCCTCACAATGTCTCTTTTCCTATCTCTAAAGCATACAGCCTGCTGCTAAACTGTCTACCTGCTGTCACTATGATACAGCAGCAACCCCAAGGGGATTACATCCTAACTTTAACTAAATGTTGAATCTTGTTAGTGTTTGGAGTTATATATTTGAAGAACAGGGCAGAATATATTTTACTGAAAGCTTTATTTAACTAACAAGGTGCTTGTTAGACAGCTCTGATGCTGAGGTCTAATTCATTTTGTATTTGCTATTTTCATGGCACAGCCAAATTATCTTTAGCCTTCAATCAACCCTTTCCATTCTCCTTTGTCCTTATTTGTTGTCTTTTGTCTTCTCTGTCAAATTTCCAATATTCATTCAGCACCTCTGGCAACAACATTAACCTCAAGTACAGAAGTTGATTTGAAAAACAAGGATGAAAACTAAATTGCTGAAAGAAGATGTAATTTACTGCATTGTATTTCTGATTAAAATCTTTTGAAAGGGAAGTGAGGCTTAGGGCCAGAGAAGTTACAGCTATTTGCTTTTGTGGCTAACATGAACATAAGCAATTCTTGAAGGGTACATTCAAAATCAAGGACCTCTCCAGCTGTGGATGAAGCAGCAGGTGGATTGGTTAGGTAACTTTATAGGAACAGGTGAACAAAGTCTTTCCCGGAAGCTGACCACTTTGCACAATAAATAGCATTTAGGAGCCTGGGCTGGGAGATGACACATGACTCCTTTGCTCACTACTGCTTGAATTGAATTGATGTCTGTTTGCTCAAGTTTTCAAGGGGCAAAGATAGACTGTATAATGAGGTATACTTTGAGCATTCCTACTGCATCTTGTACTGGGGTTAATTATAGCATAAATCCTGCAGTTGGAAACTGTGTCATTCAGGATAAAACACTGCTTCTGTGTCTTTCTGGACTATAAATACCTCTCAGTGGTTTTAACAAAGACTTCATGATGTTTCCATTATTCATTGCCATCCCATAATAAATAGGAAGGTCTTCAGGGCACAATTTTGAGCTGGGATGTCAGTCCTAATGCCTCTGTGGTAAACTTTCTCTCCTATAGGCCAGTGATTTTCAGACTTGAGGGGATGTATACCTCAGTCCCCTGGAGAGTTTATTGAAGGAAAGATTGGACTTCAGTGGGCATGTCCACCGACTTTCTGATTTGGTAGATCTGATGTGGGGCCTAAAAGTTTATAGATCCCGAGTCAGTGTTTATAGTTCCCTAGTATTGCTGATCCTGCCTGTGTAAAAACCAAACTTTAGTGAAAGCAAGACTATCACCGAATCAGCCAGTTAAGATGTATGTTCTCCTGGGAAAGGAGACAAGAAGCATAAACCATAAAAGGCAGGAAAATAAACAAACAATTCACAATTTTACTACTATAACATCCTTGAGTTTTAACTCTTCCGTAAAAATCTCTGAAAGAAGATTTGCAACAATTAACATTTTGCAAGTCATGATGAAATTGTCGTGACCAATGATGGCTGAACCATCGCATGAACTCTGGGTCCTTTCCAAACCAAAGACTGTAAGAGAGAAATATGTTTTAACCTAATTTATCTGTTCCAGATAAGTCCCAATGTCTGCTGTCCTATTGTTCTCATTATACAGTTCTCATACTCATGTTACCGCACTTGTCTGAACCTGCCTGGAATGACAGTTATAGATTGCTTGTTATTTCCTATTGGAGAACCACACCAGGGCCAAAAACTATGCCATTTTCTTCTCTGAGCTTTTGGTTCCTGTAGTACACAGAACATGCTCGGGATCAATTAATAGAATTTCAGCTAAAATATTTTCTTTCTTTTTAAATCCAAAGTTGTAAGGTACTTGTACATTATCCTCATGGCATTGCTTCAAGGGATTCAGAGACTACTTTGAGGATCCTATATGACAGATGCCTTATAGTTCATTTGTTAGAAGCTAACATCCTCATCCTGGGGGTTTTGTTTGATAACTGACTGCTTCAGGGAATTAAAGAATGTCTGTGCCACTGGGCAAAATGAATGAATAGACCTTCTCAAATGCTTAATTTATGCACACTAACTGTAGTATTCATTTATGTAGTATTAAATAATTACTATTTGATATTTTCTAATTTAAATACATTTGAGGCTTTAAATATACAGATTTTTTAAGAGGAGGTGAGTGTTTCAACAGAATACATGATGTTTTTAATGTTATCTAGATAAGTATAGCATCACGAAATCACTTAATGCTGTAGCATAAACCTATGTTCATGTTTAAAAAATGTGACTGCAGTGCCTGTTCATATGAAAGTCCAATAACATTTCATTAGTTTTTGCTTAACTAGAGCAAGATGATTTAGTCCTACTCCATTGGTCACTAGCCCAAATAAATAAGACTTACCAAGTGGGTAATATTAAAAGCAGCTGGAAGTGTTACACATCAGTATTCCAGGGCTGTGGGAAAGGTGTTGCTATTGAACATGCAGATAGCTTTTTAAGCAGAATTATTTTCCTCATGGCTAGTGATGTTTCAAGTAAAACAGAATGGGGGCACTCACCCAGAGGTAGGGTAGCTATTTTCCCATCTGCCCTGGTAATTGCTTGTCAAAAGTAGGCTTGCTTTGGATGCCTGAGATCCACAAAGTAATGGGAAAAGATCAAGTGTTTTGAAGCAATAAGAACACTGAAGAAACAGTTAAATATTTTTGTTCTGTGTAAGTGCCAGTTTGCTTCATTTAGACAAATGATTATTTTTGTCTAGAATTTGCATCCTAAAATATTTGTCCTGTAAGCCCTTGCAGCAAGTCCTGAATAGTCTGAAGTGCACTTATTTCATATTTTTGGTTTGTTTGCATTTTGCTTATTCTAAACATTACTTTGTGATCAGTCTTGTGAGGTTTTGTTAAGCTCATTAACTTCTCCTGTCTGCTGTGGACCTTCCTTTCACATAATGGACAGTCATTAAATATAGGGCCGGGCTTTCTTGTTGGTCATCTCCTGTGCATAGACTTTCCCCTGCAAGGAAAGCATGCCCTAGTTATAGGCACTGCTATGCTCTAGTCCTGCCTCCCGAGTAATGGCTACTGCAAACTTTTCCTAAGAAACAGAATCATTCGTGGCTTCATTTAGTCATTTTGTAAAATGGCAATCATCACACACCTTTCCTGTCTTCTTCCTTAACACCATATAGAGATTCTAGAACGATAGTATTACCCAGGAAAATGATGACTCCTTGAAGTGGATTTTTCAAATCGTTTGCTCATATGGTCTGATGGTTACTAAATCTGCATTTTATATAAATAAAACACTAAGCACTTACTATGTGGTAAGTACTGTATCAGACATTTTCCTCACCTCATTTAATTTAATATCAATATCATCTTAAGAAGTTTTGGCTCTTAGTTTTATTATAAAAATGAAGGAGCTCACTGGTTGTGGTGGCCCACGTCTTTAATCCCAGCACTTTAGTGGCAGAGACAGGTGCATCTCTCTGAGCTGGAGGCCAGCTTGTCTAGAAAAACAAAAAAACTTGTTCAAGATAGCATAGATAATGATAAAATGGTGGCAATACCTTGACTTGGATTCAAAAGAGCCTCAGCTGTAGCACAACTTTTTTGAGCCAAGGTGTAAATAATGGGGCTTGAAAATGGAAGTACTTATCTGCACAGGTGGTACAACTCTCAGGAAATCATTACCTGTCTAAATAAACCGGCTGCTGATCACTTTCCATGTGTGCTGCATATAGTGGAAATTCTCTACATAATATTCTTTATTTTTTTCTGGGAGGGGGTGTTGTCTCTGACTCTTTTGCCTGCTCTTTTGACCCTTGTCCTCCTACTGTGTTGCCTTGCCCTGTCTTGCTATGAGAATCTGTACCTAGTCTTATTGAAACTTATGCCGTGTTTGGTTGATATTCCTGTTACACCCGCTCTTTCTGAAGGGAAATAGAAAAGGAGTGGATATAAGGGAGAGGCAGGTGGTCAGGATGTTTTACATGAGAGAATAATAAATAAATAAGCACATTTATTTAGCATGTGTGTGAGGGGGTAAGGTGTATATTCAGTGTGGAGATATGAGAGAACGTAAGGGTATCACTATGTGGGTCCCACAGATCGTACTTATGTCCCAGGCATGGCAGAAAGTGCCTTTAACTGATTATCATTCTTACTTGCCCAGCTACAGAATATTCTTTCATTGACTACCCCCTGTAAGGACAATATGACATTATTGAATTAGCTAGAGAGTGATCCAAAGCATATAGCTCATCTAAGACATAGCAATGAAGATTTGAGCTTTTAGATTTTAATCAGTCAGATGAAATATAATAAAAGCTTTTGTGTGTGCTCAGATAAGTTGTAGAGAGTTGCTGATATTCCTAGTTAAAAATTTTGAGTATCCCAGGTTTGGCACTTTAATTCTAGCACTCTGCAGTCCACAGAGGCAGGGGGATCTTTGACTTTGAGGCAGAGTGAGTTCCAGTACAGCTGGCACTATACAGTGAAACCCTATCCTGAATAAACAAAACACAAAAAATAGGTATCTCAGAAAATTTGGATTTTAACTTTTCAGAATAACCATTCAAATAACATTTTAAAAATTTCTTCTCTGACTTATTTTTATTCTTCTTTGTCCAAAAGAACTCATAAGGAAGTGAAAAATCACACTTTTTTTTTTCTTTTTGTACTTTTAGGTGTTGACTGCTGATTTCAGTAGCTAGTCAGCACTGTAAATCTGGGAACCTTGAGCATTTGACGAGTTTTAAAATGTGTCTTGAACATGTGTTTCATTTTTGAAAACCAGGAGATTCTGCCTTCACATACATAACACCTTCCACACAAATGAGATCAAAGTGCTTTATTAGCAACCATCAACTACCTGACTTCCCACTTAGAACAACAATTACAAAGGAGATAAACAATGAGGCTGCTCAGGAAAATGAAGACCAAATGCTGGTATTCTTGGGGAATATATGAAGTTTACCCATGTTCATTCAAATGCTGATTTCTCTACCCCACTATCTGGCTTCAATCCATAAATTGCATCGTGATGTGTATTCTAAGCATCACCTGTCACAAGTTTGTGTAAACATACCACCATATGTCCTCTGTATTGTCAATAAAACAACCAGCCAATGCTGAGCAATGGAGAGAATCGGGTGGGGCATCCTGGTCCAGAGGGGAGGAGAAAGAAGTGAGTGGGAGGAGTTGGAGAGAACAGGAGGAGAGGACTTAGACCCATGAGGAGAGATGAACCCGACCTAAGACATGACTAAAAGCAAGTATAATGTGAGAAAAAATGAATGGGAGGAAACTATGAGGGCTTGGAGGTTTAGGATGGATTAAATATTGTCCAGCATTGTGCTCTAGATTACTTAAATAAATCCTGGTCTCTGTGTGGTGATTTGGGTATACAGTGTGGTTATTTGGGAATAACCACTGTTTAATTTAAAGATAAATGAATAATAAATATTAATAAGTCAACATCAATGAAATTTGTAGTTCAGCAAAATTATGAATGATTATATTGTGGACATTCTGGGACTTATTTATGGAATCTTAAAACTGAATGTTAATTTCATGGGTGCTTGAATACCATAATAATATTATATTTCATTTAAAAATTCCAAAAGATTGGCTTTCCATATATATATATATATATATATATATATATATTTAAATAATTCTAAATCAGCAAATGTTTTGTACATATTGGATTCCTTTGGGTTCAAGTAGACGTTGGAAGATTGGCTATAGTTTTCCCTCTTTCATGATTAAATGATCTAGGGCTACACTTTTGTTTTGTTTTGTTTGTTTTGTTTTTGTAAAGCCTATTCAGTTTTTCTGAAGTATTCAGATTTTTTTCAATGTACTCCTGGAGGGCAAGGACCCCTAAGCATTTATCAGTAATACCTATTCTAGTAACTGCTAGATGGTAATTCTTTGAGATAGTTTTGTTTTATCTTTGCATTGTACTCAATGTCATAGAATCGTAATTCAACAGCACCTAAAAGTCAATAGCAGGCTCAGTGTGTGAAAATCTATTTTATAAGGTTCTAGGCAGTAAGAAACATTCAAGTCCAAATCATCTGGCATGGCAATGAATGCTGAGGGCTCTGATCTAGTGTTATCTCCTTAGGGAGGTTTCTCTGCACCACTGTGTCAAAAATGACCATTCTCAGTTCCTGACTATTCTTTTTTCTTAAATCCCACTTGACAGTACTTCTTCTTTCCTCACATTTCTCTTTTTCATTAGTCTGTGTTCCTTGCTATGCTGAAGAGATATTGCCCCCTATAGCCTAGAGCCTAGGAGAGTGCCTATCACCGAATGAACAAATGAACCAAGTAAATGTTGTAATGTTAATAAATCTCAACTGAAATGGGTTATCAATCCTCTGAAATTCGGGTTACCTTGAAAGAAACTGTAGGATCTATCATGATAAAATGACTCCAAAGTGTAGTTAGTGGGATTTTTTTATTATGGGAGATGGGAATTTTTTGGTGATTGATTTTTTTTCTTTGAATTCATTTGCTTAGTACAAAACCTTTAAGTTGTAGTAAAATTTAGAGCAGTAAATTGCAAAGGGTGAAACTGCTTGCATATAGGCAAGCTATTGTCTGTCTAAACACTCTTTATATTTTCTTGCAAATCATGAATAGCCTCGTGTGTGTGTGTGTGTGTGTGTGTGTGAATTTTAGCAGCTGTTTGTAGTCAACAGAACCAATTAGTCCTATCTCTGGGTTATGGCTGAAAACTTAGTCAATCTCATTTCTATAACGGTCTAATGGCTTTTTTATATCTGTGAAGGTCCCTTTGATCATTTCTCAAGCTAGGTTACATGTCTGCTTCAACAAATAATTTCAACTTGAGAACACTGAGCTGATGAACAGTAAGTTCCTTGAAAAATATTCCAGATCCATAAAACTTACTGTAACATACAATTATTTTAAGTAAATATGTATTTATTTGATACTTTCTGCAGAGGCAAAAATCAAATTTGAGGGTTGTAACGTGTTATTAAAGTACTTCATCACTGACCTATATTTCAAATTCACAGTTTCTTATTTTTAATTGGAACATAGTATTATTATTTATTTATGGGATAAACATTATAATTATAATCTCTCTCTCTCTCTCTCTCTCTCTCTATATATATATATATATAATGTGTGATTATTAAATCTTGCTATTTGATTACTTCTGCCTCTAAAATGCTAACTTCATGATTGAAAGGACACTATTTTTGTGTTTTGTCCATCTATACAATTCTTGGTACTGAATAGCTTTCCAAGAAAAGTTTTCAGAAGAAATGAGTGAATAGAAACCCTTGCCAGTCTTAAAAAGATGAATAAATATCAGGACATTGCATTGTAGTAAGAATGTCAGAGGAATGGAATATCATTGCTATTCCCTTTTGATGATGAATGATGTCATCAGTTACTTAAAAAAATACTAGTTTTCATAAAATGTAAACTTAAAAAGGAGAGTACAGGACAGGAGCATACCAAAGAGGGCCTCTGAAAGAATCAATATACCAGTGTATCAAAGCAGATATTAAGACCCACAACCAAGCCTTCGGCAGAGGGCGGGGAATAATAATTAAAATAGGGGAAGTTAGTAAGACTTGGGGAGAACAAGAACTCCACAAAGACCAAATTGATCAGGGGCCTTTCATGAGAAAGTTTCTCCAACCAAGGACCATGTATGGATATGGCCTAGAACTCCTGCTCAGATGTGGCCCATGGTAGCTCGGTGTCCAACTGAAGACCCTAGTAAGGGGAACAGGGACTGTATCTGTCATGAACTGGATGGCCGGCTCTTTGACCCTCCCCCATACATGCCAGGGAGTAACAGCCTGGCTAGATCCCAGGGGAGGACATTGCAGCCAGCTCTGAGGAGACAAGATTAACTGGGGTCAGATGGAAGGGGAGGAGGTCCTCCCCTGTTGGTGGACTTGGAGAGGGCAGGGAGGAGATGAGGGAGGGATGGCGAGAGTGGGAGGGAATGAAGAAGGGGACTATGCCTAGGATGCAAAGTACCTAACCTGTGCTTAATATAAAAAATAAATAAATTACATTAAAAAAGGAGAGTACATGCCAAGCATAGTTGCTGCTAGGTTTCAAAATACTTTCACAGTTGTCAATGTCTCCAGCAGTGTTAATCTTCTTACAACCTTCCTTTAACCTCAGTCTTCAGTCAATAACTTGTTTTGCCATTAATAGAATTTCAAATGGTGTATCTGTTCAGCTCAGCCAAGTGCATAATAGCATGTTTTATTAAACAAGCTATTGTAAGTAATTATGGCTATTACCAGGTATCATGACTACTAAGAAACAAGAGTCAAAATTTATTATAGAATGAGATACAGTAAAAGAGAGAGACAGCTTGTGTAAGAAGAGTTTGTTAATAATTCCCAGTTTAAGGTAGTTCTAGGATATTCAATTCTTTGGAGGCATATCTTTTTTTTAACTGAGTTAAAACATTATGAAGGCTAAATTGAGTCAGTTAACAACAGTATTCCTACTGTTAATGTTGCTCCTTATTTTATTTACTAGCCTTTTTCTTGGTACTAAATCTTGATTATCTAGCCTATTGAAGATAAAAGGAATTATTGATGACTATATGGAGTTATGAAAGATCTCAATTATTGGTAGGCTGTGCCAGTTGTGGAAGATATTATAAGATAAACATGAGTGATTACTTTGGTACTGCTACATAATCACTTCATCTTTTATGAGTTTTGCTTCTGTCATGTTTGGAAAGTAGGAATCTTACTTTTAGGCTGGTGTTACATTTGAGAATTAGTTTACTAAGTAACTAACAATATCTGTGTGTTCTATGCAACCAATATTGGCTGATTTCATTGGTAAATATAAGGACACCTGTACTTCAAGATCACTGCAACTAGGCCAGGCAAAGTGGTACATTCATTTAAACTAAGCAATCATGAGGTAGAGGCCAAAGCATTAGGGATTTGAGGCATTCTTGGCTGTATGAGGTTCTGTTTTAAAAGGAAAATCACTGCAACTATGACACTCAATGAAATATTCATTCAATTTTGAACATGCATTTTTGTGAGGCAATATGTTAGGATCTGTGAATATTGTGGCATGGTAGATAAAATATAGTCAGTTTAATATATATATATATATATATATATTCCACTTATCAAAAAATGGGACCCATGCCTTCCCTATCCCTCCCCATCAACTCTGGGTGAATTTTGATGTCTTTACCCAGAACTATATAATTCAAATGACATTTGGAAATTTTCTATGCCCATGCTATAAGAGACTGGCATCTTCTATTTCTATCTCTTGGAGTGCAGAGACACAATATAAGAACTCTAACAAAGTGAAAACTGGTTACTTATCATGCTGGCAGGAAACTGAGTGAGCTAACAGAGATGCTGAAGGCAGACAGAAAGATTCCCTGCTGCTGTCCTACTGTTTCATCCTCTAGCTATTTACTGCATTCTAGCTGAGGCCCCAAACATAATGGAGCAGAAAAAAGCTATCTAGGTCACATCATATCTGAATTTCTAACCCGTAGACTCATGAGATAATAATTGTAACATATTTTAATCCATTACGAGAAATAGTTTGCCAGATATTAATGGATATTCAAAACAGGGAGAAGGTAAGTCTGAGTTGGTTCTTGTTCTTGCAGAACTCGGTTAAAGAACATAATAATTCAGAGATAACAATATACATCCCAGTGTGAACCAAACTAAACCAAACCATTTTTTTAAAGGCAATGCAGCAACTCCATAAGAAGAACTAGAGGAAAACCATCATCTTGTTTTTTAACTTCATTTTCCATTGTAGTTTATTTAGAGTACTATGTGCTTAGTGTTATACTAAATTTGGTCCTGGTCCTAGAACTTTCCAAGTAGGTGTAGATATTCCAAGAGGATTCTTCAACTATCTTCAGCAGCACTGCTGTAGATTTTAGATCTTTATTTTTAATGTTTTATAGATTTATTTAGTGTGTGTGTGTGTGTGTGTGTGTGTGTGAGAGAGAGAGAGAGAGAGAGAGAGAGAGAGAGAGAGAGAGAGAGAGAGAGAGAGAGAGAGAGAGAGAGAGAGAGAGATAGGGAGGAGCATTTACCACAACACATGTATCAGAGGACAACATTTTGGGAGTTTGTTCTCTCTTTCCACCTTGCTTTGGGGGAGGGTCTCGCTAGTGTCTGCTGCTGTGTTGCGTCCACAAGCTTCTGGCCACAGAAGTGCTAGTACTAGAGATGTAAGTGACTCCATCTGGATTTTTACATGGTGTCAGAGATAAAGCACAGGTAATCAGGCCTACACAACAAGTGCTTGAACATGGTGAGCTCTCTTCTGGGCCCAAATTTTAGATTTTTAAATTGTTCTAGAAAATTTTCTAGGTGAGAAATATAATAGTCAAATACTCTCATCATAAAAGTAGAACTTTTATCACTTTGATGTGACCTGAGTTTTCTGATATCATAATTTGGTGGTAACATAAGACACCATAACTAAAGTAGCCCTTCCTATATGAGTTCATTATCTTTTTTCCTATTTATTTATTTACTTATTTATTTTATATTAATCACAGGTTATTTACTTTGTATCCCAGCCATATCCCCCTCCCTCATTCCCTCCCAATCCCTCCTCCCTGCCTTTTGTCCAAGTCCACTATTGGGGAGGACCTCCTCCCCTTCCATCTAACTCTAGCTTATTGGATTTCTTCAGGACTGGCTGCAATTGTCCTCTTCTGTGGCCTAGCAAGGCTGCTCCTCTCTCTCTCTCTCTCTCTCTCTCTCTCTGTGTGTGTGTGTGTGTGTGTGTGTGTGTGTGTGTTGGGGGGAGGTCGAAGAGCCAGCCATTGCGTTTATGTCAGAAATAGTCCCTGTTCTCCTTACTAGGGTACCCACTTGGATACTGAGCTACCATAGGCTATATCCGAGAAGGGGTTCTAGGTTATATCCATACATGGTCCTTGGTGGGAGAAACAGTCTCATAAAAGACCCCTGTGCCCTGATATATTTGGTCCTTGTGGAGCTCCTGCCCTCTCCAGGTCTTACTAACTTCCCCTTCTTTCATGATTCCTGCACTCTGCCAAAGGTTTGGTTATGAGTCTTATTATTTGCTTTGATACACTGCCATATGAGAAGTACATACTATTTTAGCTATGGACTATACATAGACACTCAGTAAACAAACTGTTAGAAATATTGTTTCTCCTGTTAATGTGACTTCTATCTTATTTTTATGTTTTCTCTATTTTTAATCTAAAATAAAATTTCAGAAATCAACTAAAATGATTAACAACATATAAATGCAATTGGAGAAGGCAGTCAGACTTAGCCACAAAGCCATAAAATCTTTTCAAGGAAAGCAACACAATGTCCATAGATCAGAGGTTAAAAACTCAAATGCCAACAGGGAAACATGTCATCATAGAAGTGGGAGGCAACCCAGATGTAAGGGAAACAGTAGTGAACTAGACAGTCATCGCATATCCTACCTAGAGGGATCACTGTCTCTCAGTTTCAGACCCCCAATGCTACAACTGTGTGCCTGATATTGCTCAGCTTTGTGAATTTTCTAGAAGCGTTTTACATTCCAATTTTTACATTTGGCCTCTCATTTCATAAATGTGAGGCTATTTTACATCTGTGGCATGATTCTGAACAATGTCTGATACAGAGAATTAACAAAGTGCTGTGGGTAGCAAGTTCTCATAGTTACCAAACAGATAAATGAGTTTGGCAAGACCTACTGTCAGTGGCTGCACTACCTCTGGTAAGATCTTGTTTTTAAATGCACTTCTCCATTAGTGATGGTGAGTGAAATGTCTGGCTTTGCAAGTTACTGCTGTTATTTAGTTTAATGTGTTCTTGTTTTTACATATTTATAAAAACCTACATTATTAATAGTGATTAAATGCTTAGACACTGAAGATCAATAATGCTTCTGTTCACCTACTTACATTATTAAAAAGTAATAAGTAATACTTAAGAGCACCTATACTCCGTGCCTTACTTTGTAGTCATGTTTGAAATAGATTGAAGAAAAAAAAAGATATTTGAGCTACAAGGTCAGTTGTACTTATGGAAAAAAAGGGTAACTGAACTGAGTTTCCTAAAAACTTCTCTGTGGGCAACTTGAGTCTTCACAGACATTACACCATCAAAGGGCTTAGAAGGTACATATCCCACATGCTTTTATTTGCCAGTTCTGCCAATTGAGTACAGCAAAACCTACTCTCCTTATGATGCACAAGGGTGAATAATTATTTTTGTGTGCCTTTACAACACTTAGATATGTATTGCTGACTGTAGCTCTAAAGTATGATTGGGCACAATGTGCAACAGCTAGTCAGTGGTGTGGGTCATGTTTTGCCAGTGGGGAAATGAGTCCATTAGCAATAATTCTTTTTGCTTGTCTATCCAGGTACCTCTCAGTTACGTGACAGAAGAAAAAAAAATGGTTTGGCTGATTATGATATGTAAGTATATCAGATTTATCTGAGGGAAGCTAGTCTACAATAAGGTTGTGAAAGAGCCATGGATTAATTTAGAGTCATGTATTCCAGTTTTCTTTTTCTTTTTTTTTTTTACATTTCATTTTATATTAATCACAGGTTGTGTACTTTGTATCCCAGCCGTAGACCCCTCCCAAATCCCCTCCCTATCCCTCCCTCATCTCCTCCCTGCCCTTTTCAAGTCTGCTGATAGAGGAGGGCCTCCTTCCCTTCCTTCTAACTCTAGTTTATCAGGTCTCTTCAGGACTGGCTGCAATGTCCTCTTCTGTGGCCTAGCAAGGCTGCTCCTCCCTCATGGGGAGAGGGGGTTGAAGAGCCAGTCATTGTGTTCATGTCTGAAATAGTCCCTGTTCCCCTTACTAGGGTACCCACTTGGATACTGAGCTACCATTTGCTATATTCAAGCAGGGGTTCTAGGTTATATCCATACATGGTCCTTGGTTGGAGAAACAGCCTCATAAAAGACCCCTGTGCCCTGCTATATTTGGTTCTTGTGGAGCTCCTGTCCTCTCCAGGTCATACTAACTCCCCCTTCTTTCATATGATTTCCTGCAGTCTGCCAAAGGGTTGGTTATGTGTCTTAATATTTGCTTTGATACAATGCTAGGTAGAGTCTTTCTGAGGCCCTCTGTGGTAGGCTCTTGTCCTGCTACTTGTTTTCTCCTACATCCAATTTCCATCCCATTTGTATTTCTAAGTGAAGATTATTCCAGTTTTCTAAGTGAGGCACCATAGCTCAGAGCAGTGATCTGAGCGATCTGTACTTGTGTGACTAAGTTCAAATCCAGGTTCTGACATTCATTATTACTGTTTTGAAGTCATTTAACGGGTTAATTCATTCATTGGAAAACATTTTTTTAGCTCTGTACCCCATTTTTAATTTGGATTACTTTATTTGTTGCTTTTGAACTTCTTGAGTTCTTTATATATCTTGGATATTAGGTCTGTCAAATAAAGGGTTGGTGAAGATTCTTTCCCAGTTTGTAGGCTGTTGTTTTGTTTTTATGACAGTGTCCTTTGCTTTACAGAAGCTTTAAGTTTCATGAGGTCCCATTTATTGAGTGTTGATCTTAGAGCCTGTATTTTTGGTGGAATATCGAATGGCAGAAAAACACTAAAAGAAATGCTCAATATCCTTTGTCATTAGGGAAATGCAAATCAAAACCACCCTGAGATTTCACCTTACACCCATCAGAAAGGCTAATATCAAAAAATGCAAGTGACAACACATGCTGGAGAGGATGTGAAGAATGGGGAACCCTCCTCCAATGCTGGTTGGAATGTAAACTTGTACAACCACTTTGGAAATCAATTTGATGCTTTCTCAGACAATTAGGGATAGTGCTACCTCAAGTTCCAGCTATACCACTCCTAGGCATATTTCCAAAAGATGCTCAAGTATACAAAAAGGACATTTGCTCAACCATGTTTGTGGCACCTGTATTCATAATAGCCAGAATCTGGGAACAGATCAGATGTTCCTCAATGAAGGAATGAATGCAGAAATTGTAGTACACTTACAGAATAGATAACTACTCAGCAATTAAAAACAAGGAAATCATGAAATTTGTAGGCAAATGGTGGGAACTAGAAAAGATCATCCTGACTGAGGTATCCTAGAAGCAGAAAGACACACATGGTATATGATCACCTATCAGTGTATATTAGACATATAATATAAGATAAATATACTAAAATCTGTACACTTAAAGAAGCTAAACAAGAAGGAGGACCCAGGGTAAGATGTTCAATCCTCATTCAAAAATGCAAATGGGATGGACATTGAAAGAGGGAGAAAGCAGAAGACAGGAGCCTACCACAGAGGGCCTCTGAAAGACTCTACCCAGCAGCATATCAACGCAGATGCTGAGACTCATGGCCAGATTTTGGGAAGAGTGCAGGGAGTCTTATGAAAGAAGGGGGAGACAGAAAGACCTGGAAGTTTAAGTTTCTTTTAACTTTTCTAAGTTTATTTCTTCAGTGCCCTTCTCTGGGTCAAAATGACTTGTTTTCTGTCTCTAACAGGTCTTGACTTTGTCCTCTCATTAAATTCAACATGTTATCCAGCATATCTCATGTTGTGAAGGTTATTATTTCTCTCAGTGTCCTACCCACGTTTTGGGGCTGATTTCTCCCCTAGTATCAAAAAAGCTATAGAGTTGATGTACCCTCTGCCTCGAATAAGAAAATGGGGATAATGACTTCCCTCAATTTTTTTTTGTTATTTTGTGTTCCAGAAATAAGTCCCCAATATCTAAATAATTATATTGATTATACCCACCTGAATAATAGACCAGAGTTCTTAGTAAGCTGGGAAAAATTTTGAAATGGGAATTACTGAATCTCTTGGTGGTAGGCAAATTTTGTCTACAGTCCCTAAAAGAACAACCTTTTCTTGTGATATGTTGTCATTGGTTTTAGGTAACACTGGAAGACCAAAAGGTCAGAATGACACAGTAATAAAATAAAGAAAAAAAAAGGCTTTTTTTTTTCTTTCACGAGAGTTCTAGTATTCACCAGAAGAGGACGGAAGTGAAGTTTTCATGTACATCTTGATTTTTTTTCCTTTCTACTATATTTAAGTTAACACCGACTTGGAATTTTCTTTGATTGTCATTGGTATCAAACTCTTGAAATAATATGTCTTCAGGGGATAGGACATAAACCGAAGCTCTTAGACAAAACCTTTTTTGTTGTTGTTAAAGATTTTTGTTTGTGAGAGTCCAGAAAACTAGTGAAACAACAGTTTCAAGAACAAATCAAGAAGGGATTTAAAAAACATATATGTGTATATTGTATTCCTACGTGTATGAATGTGCACAAAGTGTGTGCAGGAACCTGCAGAGATCAGAAAAGGGCATCGGAGTAGTAGAGTTATAGGCAGTTGTGAGTCACCATGTGGGTTCTGGAGGCTGAACTTGGGTCCTCTGAAAGAGCAGCAAGTGGTACTAATCACTGAATTGTCTCTCCAGCTCCAATGAGGACATTTTTGAAATCTTAAATAATTAGATGTACAGACTTACCTATACATAGTGCTAATGATCAAAGTTTGTCATTACTGAAGAAGAGGTTGATAACCAATGAACAAATTTTTTGTTATTATACTTTAAATAAGTGAGTTGATTAAAGTGGTTTGGACTTTGTTGTCAGATCCTTAGAGATAATTCATGCATTTGAGGTTTCTAAGAAGACAGATATTTCTCATCTTGAATTCTCAATTAAGATATCAAATCACTCAACGCTTTAACCTAGAAAGACTGTTCATCATGAAATAGCGCTTAAAATATAGATTCTGAAATTCAAGGTTTTTTCTTTTAAAAAATAATTCAGAAGTTAAATAGTAAGTTTGCAGATTATCTTTCTATTTTTTCATTAAATAAAATTTCCATACATATATGGACATCTCCTACAACTTTATGATATACAATCTGACCAATTGGCTTTTAGAAACAAATTGGTAACAGTGTAGGCATTGAAGAGAAGTCATAAAAAGATAACAATATTGTAGGAAGGAATGAGAAACCACTTGATGTTTAGAAGGCAATTTTCTTTTACTCTGAAGAAAAATCATGAGCACTTTTAGTAAGGACAAAATAAATTTCTATATACCTGCTGTCAAATGATATCTCTTGAGGAATGACATGAGTACTGTCCTTGCCAATAAGAAATTTGATTCGATCATAGAAGAGTCTTGAAATGTGCTGAGAGAAGAGGGGCTGGTTCTGTTGAATGAGGTCAAGAGGGTCTGGTGAGCCCTGACAGAGTGGGCTTATGTAACAGTTGCTCTGTTGACAACAATCTGGGTCCACACAGTCAGTTAAACCATCTGGAAAGCAAAACAAATCAACAGTGATATTTATCTTCAAGAGAAAACATATGGTCAAACATATGCAAAATGGAGGAAGACAGTAAATGTAAAGTTAACTAATTGTATTTTCAGATTAGAGCCTGTTATATTTACATATTTCTCAGAAATTGTTATTCACTGAGTTTATAGGGCACCTCAGAGACATTTAAACTTGTGTTCATGTCTCTGCTTGGAATTCTCTAGCATTTGTTAACTGGAGATTATAGTTTATATAGATACACTGTAGCTTTGGTCAAGGTATTCTGTTAGGTATATCTCATTATTTTAAGATATATATTATATATAATGATATAGATAATGAGATAGAAAGATATATATCTTCAGTGAGAACATTGAATCATAATGGTAACTATTTTGTCCTTTTAAATGTTCTTTTTTAATAATTTTTATTTTTATATTAATCATGGGTTATTCACTTTGTATCCAAGCTGTAGCCCCCTCCTGCATTCCCTCCCAATCCCTCCCTCCTTCCCTCTTCTCCTTCCATGCTCCTTTACAAGTCCACTGATAGGGCAGGTCCTCCTCCCCTTCCATCTGACCCTAGCCTATGAAGTCTCATCAGGACTGGATGCAATGTCCTCCTCTGAGCTTTTAAATGTTCTTACCCCTAGTCCATCGACAATATACAATTAACCAGTATTTGACAGCCTGGTTTCATTTCACTTAAAAATCCTTTTAATATAGTTTTCTACAGATAATTCTCAAAATAAAGGTTGAGATTTTCATGGTGAAAAAAGATAAACAGTGATTTTCAAATGTGCAGCCAATTAACTATGGAGCTTATTAAATACCCATACACCTGAATTCTACCCACTGAATCAAAATTTTTCTTTGTTTCAAGAATGTACATGCTTAATAGCAGATGGTTCTTTTATTTCATTTTAAGAATTTATACAAACAATGAGAATCTCTGAAGTCATTCCTAAGCTTAGTATTTATCATACTAGAGTTATTTTCTTTTGTTTTGGGGGCCCTCACATTTGCGCTGGGTTCCTGAATCCTGTTGTATTGTAACACCCCAAATTAACCTGTATGCCCCACCTGCCCAAGAGCCAGGTAACTTCCTGGAATGCTGGAAGTTGTAGTTCTTGAAAAATAACAAAGCTTCATGGGAATGTACAGTGGTCTATAGGTTTGTCCTTCTAAACTCCTGGAACAAGTGGCACTGGGACATTCTCAGCTGAGAAATTCCAGAAAATGATCCTGACCAAAATCCATCTGTTGGTCAGTACTTAATATTTAAAAAGCTTGCTTTCAATTTAGCCCCAAATCATGGAACTGTTATTTCTCTGGTAAATCTCAGGAATAACAATGTGAAGAAAAAAAATGAGTCATATAAAAGTGTCACTCTTTGGAAAATGAGTGAAGCAGCACACAAGATCCGTGGAAGGGAGTACCGACTATTTAGAATGTAATAGGTAGAAAATGCTTTGCTAGTTGTTTGTGGGAGTGATGAAACCAAACAACCCGCATCTCCCCTAAGGATTTTGGATTTAGTGGGATAAAATAGGTGTTTAAACAGCTGATTCTTAATGTGAAATGTGAGAAGAGCTGTGAAAGAGTTCTATGCAAAGAAAAAGAAGTGGTTGGAGTGATTAACTGAGCATATGGACACTTCACTCCATATCAAATAAGCAAAACAAAAAAAAAAAATTAAAGTCTTTCCAAGGTGCTTAAAGCAGGCAAGTAGCTCTAATTCAGTTGTTTAACAGGAGTAAATATAAAGAAGCTAATTTTAGCTTGCGGTGGGATCAGTGGCTCCTTAAGACTGATGATAAAAGTTACAGGCACTGGTTTCTGGCAGCAATTTTAGTTGTTCCCACTCCCTCACTTGGTTGTTCCAGTTGAGCTACAGAATGTACCACAGCTGGGGGCCATGAAAGTGAATAACACAGAGAGAGTAGGCATTTGGAGAGAGTAGCCTTGGGGCACCTAAGAAGACATTTTCCCCCTACATGTGGTGTTTTCAAATTCCTTATACCATAGACAGTACTTTGATTTAAAATAGAGTTTGGATTTTTCTTCTTTTTACTGTTTCATTGATCTTTGCCCATGCTTTCTTTTTGTTTCTCCATGAAGACATTTCTTTTTCTTTATGATTAACTCTTACATTTGGCTTTGTTTCAAAAAGAGTCCTCTTTCATCATTTAGCAAAATAAATTGGCAGGCATTCCCTGCACTTTAGATGACATTACCACATCTTCTGATAAGATGTTCTCGGCCACTTATTAGCACAGTATGTCTTTGCTCTTCTGCTAAATAAGTATATAAATGTATAAAAATGGTGCCAGAAATCAGATGAACTAAAAGCGTTTTTCTAATGTTAGCTATTGGTGCCCCATACCCAAAACAATGAAAAAAAAATGAGTGTCAAATGGAAACTCGTATTTATCTTACATTTTTCTTGAATACTGATACATGTATTATTATTTTTTTACTATTGGCACAATGTACACTGAAGCACCTAATGTCACTCTTTATAAAAATTTAAAAATGCTCAGAGGAAGTACATAGGCTGTTCAGTATCCAAGTGGGTTTCCTACTAAGGGGATCAGGGGCTGTCTCTGATGTGAACTCAATGGCTGGCGCTTGGATCACCTGTCTCAGGGCGTGAGGTGCAGCCTTTCTAGGCCACAGAGGAAGATGATGCAGCCAGCCCTGATGAGACCTGATGGACTAGGGTTAGATAGAAAGTGAGGAAGACCTCCACTATCAGGGGACTAGGCAAAAGCCAATAGAAGAAGGAGGAGGAGGGTGGGTGGGATGGGAGGATACAAGGGAGGTTGCTACAGCAGGAATACAAACTGTATAAATTGTAATAAAGAAATCAAAAAGGGGGAAAATTTTTAAAAATGCACTAATAATAGTTTTGGGCATTGACAGTTCTCATTCTATAAACTATGAATCCAGCTTATTATGAAAAATAAATTGATTTTAAATAAATATTAATGTCATAGTAATCTTCAAAATTGGATTCTGAAACTAAATATTGAACTAATTCAAAACTAGAAATCATGCTCTGCCAGCCAACCCTCCTGAAAGCACTTCAAGTGTGATAAAATATATCCCAATACTCTGGGCTCCATTTACCACCCCACAACTCTGCCTGCTCTTCCAGAATCCAGCTGGTACCAGGCACACCAGTTAAGCCTTTCTCAGCCCAAGCTCTTACCAGCCAACTAGCCTGAAAGTCCACCCAGCAGCAGTAAACTGTACTCCATACCTTGTGCTCCATTGCCTGCCCTACAACTCTACCTGCACTCTTGGAGGCAGAGACAAACACTCACCAGGGACAAACAGATAAGAACCCCCACCAAACCCTTGCCTGCCATAATTCCCTAAAACACACCCATAAAACTTAAACTGGTCCTGACCGCCTGGACTCTGCCTACCAGTACAAGGTATCGCAGTTCATACTGATACTAGGGACCCTAGAGGAAAGGGTAACACTCAAAACCATAGAGGCCATGTAGGCCAAACAAATAAACAACAACAAACAAAAACAGAGGAGACACCCTATTGGACATGAAGACTAGCTAGTTACTGGAACTCCAGGCAACTCAGGTCTATAGACAGAGAGGAAACAGAAACCAAGGAAAAAAATTATCCAACAAAGATAAACTCATAAATCAGCATCTAAACCTATAATAACTGCAAAATCCAGATCCTAAAGGCCAGTGTAAAAGCACAATCAACAATAGCCAGGACTTAAAGAGATGCTCAATATCCTTAGCCATCAGAGAGATGAATATCAAAATGACCCTGAGATTTCACCTTACACTCATCAGAATGGCTAAGATCAAGAACTCAAGTGACAACACATGCTGGAGAGGTTGTGGAGAAAGGGGAACCCTCCCCAGTTGCTGGTGGGAGTGGAAACTTGTATAACCACTTTGTAAATCAATCTGGTGCTTCCTCAGACAATCAGGAATACTGCTTCCTCAAGATCCAGCTATACCACTCCTAGACATATATCCAACAGATGCTCAAGGACACAACAAAACATTTACTCAACCATGTTTGTAGCAGCTTTATTCGTAATAGCCAGAAATTGGAAACAACCCAGATATCCATCAATGGAGGAATGGATATAGAGATTGTGGTACTTTTACACAATGGAATACTACTCAGCAATTAAAAACAAGGAAATTATGAAATTTGCAGGCAAATGGTGGGAACTAGAAAAGATCATCCTGAGTGAGGTAACCCAGGAACAGAAAGACACACACGGTATATACTCATTTTTAAGTGGATACTGGACCTATACGATAGGATAAACATACTAAAATCTGTACACCTAAAGAAGATAAACAAGAAAGAGGATCCAGGGTAAGATGATCAATTATCACCTAGAAAGACAAAGGGGATCAAAATTGGAAGTAGGAGAAAACAAGTAACAGGACAAGAGCCTACCACAGAGAGCATCTGAAAGACTCTACCTAGCAGTGTATCAAAGCAGATGCTTAGACTCATAACCAAACCTTTGGCAGAGTGCAGGGAATCACATGAAAGAAGGGGGAGTTAGTGTGACCTAGAGGGGACAGGAGCCCCACAAAGACCAAACATATCAGGGCACAGGGGTTTCTATAAGACTGTTTCTCCAACCAAGGACCATGCGTGAATATAACCTAAAACCTCTGCTAGGATGTAGCCCATGGTAGCTCAGTACCCAAGTGGGTTCACTAGTAAGGGGACAAGGATTATTTCTGACATGAACTCAATGACTGGCTCATTGAACCTCCCCTGTTCCCCCAAGGAGCAGCCTTGCTAGGCAACAGATAAGGACATTGCATCCAGTCCTGAAGATACCAGATAAGCTAGGGTCAGACGGAAAGGGAGGATGACCTCCCATATCAGTGGACTTGGAAGGGGGCAGGGAGGAGATGATTGAGGGAGTGTGGGACTGGAAGGGAAAGAGGGAGGGGGCTACAGCTGGGATGCAAGTGAATGACCTGTGCTTATAATAAAATAATAATAAAAATAATATTTCATTAAAAATAACAACAGCCAGGGTAATATGGTACCCATAATGCCCAGCTATCCTACTACAGCAATCCCTGGGTATCATAACATAGCTGAAGCAAAGGAAAATGACCTGAAATTCAACCTTATAAAGATTATAGGGGACTTTAAAGAGGAAATGAATAAATCCTTTAAAGAGATACAGAAAAACACAATGAAATAGGTGAAGGAAATGAATAAAACTGTTCAAGACCTGACAATGTAAATAGAAGCAATAAAAAAAACCCCACAAACCGAGGGAATCCTGGAGGTGGAAAACCTAAGTAAGAATAAAGGAACTAAAAATACAAGCATCACCAACAAAATGCAAGAGATGGAAGAGAGACTTTCAGGAGTAGAAGAAATTGATACATCGGTCAACGAAAATGTTAAATCTAAAATGCTCCTGACAGAAAACATCCAGGAAATCTGGGTCTCTAAGAAAAGACAAAATCTAAAAATAATAAGAGTAGAAGAAGGAAAAGATTCCCAGCTCAAAGGTCCAGAAAATATTTTGAGCAAAATCATAGAAGGAAATTTCCCTGACCTAAAGAAAGAGATGCATATAAACATACATGAAGCTTACAGAACACTAAATAGATTAGACCAGAAAAGAAAATCATCCTGCTACTAATCAAAACACTAAATGTACAGAACAAAGTAAGAATACTAAAAGCTGCAGGATAAAAATGCCATGTAACATGTAAAGGTAGACCTATCAGAATTACACCCGACTTTTCAACACAGTGCTACCTCAAGACCCACCTATACCACTCCTAGGCATATATCTGAAAGATGACGGACCATTAAAGAAGGACATCTGCTCATCTACGTTCATAGCAGCATTATTCACAATACCGAGAATCTTGCAACAACTCAGATGTCCCTCAATTGAGGAATGGATACAGAAATTGTGGTACATTTATACAATGGAATACTACTCAACAATTAAAAACAAGGAAACCATGAAAATTGCAGGTAAATGGTGGGAACTGGAAAAGATCATCCTGACAGAGGTATCCCAGAAGCAGAAAGACACATATAGTATAAACTCACTTACAAGTGGATATTAGACATATAATATAGGATGAATATACTAAAATCTATAGTCCTAAAGAAGCTAATCAAGAAGGAGGACCCTAGGGAAGATGCTTAATTCTCACTCAGAAGGGAAAACAGGATAGACACCTGAAGTTATAGAAGAGAGAGAAAAAAACAGGAACCAACCACAAAACACCCAGCAGGTGACTGAAGCAGATGCAGATTCATAGCCAAATTTTGGATAATGCATAGAAGTCTTATTGAAGAAGGGGAAAATAGAAAGAATCGGAGAGGACAGAACCCCAACAAGAAGACCAACAAAGCCAAATACATTGAGCCCAGGGGAACTGCAGAGACTGATGCATCAACCACAACCATGCATAGAGAAGACATTCACCCCCTGCCCAGATACAGCCCCTAGACAGCTCAGTCTCCATATGGGAATCTCTAGTAAGAGAAGAGACAGTCTCTGACATGAATGCAATAGAGACTCTAAAAGGAAGAGGGATCTGAGCAGATGTATTGCAGTCTCTAATAGACCACAGACTTCTTTACCCAGCAAAAATTTTCAATCACTATAGAGGGAGAACAAAGATAGTCCATGACAAAACTAAATTTTTACAATATCTGTCCACAAATCCAGCCCTACAGAAGATGCTAGAAAGAAGTTAACTATACAGAAGAAAACACAGGAAATAATTGACACCAGTAAAACCAAAAGAAGGAACACACACACACACACACACACACATACACACACAGAGTACTACCACTATCACCATTATCATCAAAATAACAAAAATTAACAATCATTGATCATTATGATCAATGGAATCAATTCCTTAGTTAAAAGACACAGGCTAACAGAATGGATGCGAAAACAGGATCCATCATTCTACTGCATACAAGAAATATACCTTACAGTAAAGGGATGGAAGGAGATTTCCAAACAGGTGGACTCAAGAAGCAAGGTGGAGTAGCCATTCTAACATCTAATGAGATAGATTTACAACCAAAATTAATCAAAAGTGATGGTGAAGAATACTTCATGCTCATCAAAAGTAAAACCCAACAAGATGTTTTCTCAATTCTGAATATCTCTAGTCTAAATGGAAGGGCATCCACTATCATAAAAGAAACATTACTAAAACTTACGTCACACATTAATAGAGGGAGAATTCAACACCCCACTCTCACCAATGGTAGGTCATTCAGACAGAAAAATAAACAGAGAAATAATGAAACTAATAGATTTTATGAATCAAAAGGACATATCTACAGAACATTTTACCAAAACACAAAAGAATTTATCTTCTCAGCACCTCACAGAACCTTCTCTGAAATCAACCATATATTTGGACATAAAGCAAGTATCAACAGATGCAAGAAAACTAAATAACCCCTGATCTTATCAGATCACTACGGATTGAAGCTGGACTTCAACAACAGCAGAAACAACATACACACACAAACACACATAAATGCTACAAACCCACGGAAACTGAACAACTCCCTACTTAATGACCACCGGATCAAGGAAGAAATAAATAAAAGACTTTCTAGAATTCAGTGAAAAATAATTGCATAACCTACCCAGCCTTATAGGAGACAATGAAAGCAGTGTTAAGAGAAAAGTTCATAGCAATAAGTGCCTTCATGAAAAAAAAAATAGAGAAATATCCTACTGGCAACTTAACAGCACACCTGAAAGCTCTAGAACAAAAAGAAGCAAGCACACCCAAAAGGGGTAGACAGCAGTAAGTAATGAATCTTAGGGCTGAAATCAATAAATTAGAAGTAGGGGTTGGAGAGAGGACTCAAAGGTTAGGAGCACTGTTTGTTCTTTCAGAGGTCCTGAGTTCAAATCCCAGCTACAACAGCATGGCTCATAACCACCTATATACTCTACTGCCCTCTTCTGGTGTGCAGGTATACATGCAGATTGAGCAAAGCTAGGGATAGATGGAAGGGGAAGAGAACCTCACCTATCAGTGGAATTGGGAGAGAGCCATGGGAGGAGGATAGTGAGGGAGGGTGGGATTAGGAGGGAATGTGGGAGGGGGCTACAGATACAAAGTGAATAAACTGTAATTAATATAAAAAAGGAAAATATAGAAAGAAAATGATCAAAGCATCTTATAAGCATACATAAAATGTCATAATAAAACCCATTATTTTATATAATTAATAAATGCTAATAAAATTAAAATACATATATAAAGAAAAAATCTTAAAAAACAACCAAACAACCAACCAAACAAAAATCAAGCAAACTTAGAAGCAAATACAACAATACAAAGAATCAATGACTCTGCTTATTATGAATAAAGCTGCTATCAACACAGTTAAGCAAATGTCCTTGTTAAATAGCTGAGCATCCATGGATTGGTAGGATTAATATAGTGAAAATGACCATATTGCCAAAAGCAATCTACAGATTCAATACAATCCCCATCAAAATACCTTCACAATTCTTCATAGACCTTGAAAGAAAAATACTCAACTTCATATGGAGAAACAAAAAACCCAGGATCTCCAAAACAATCCTCTACAACAACAGATCATCTGGAGGGATCTCCATCCCTGACCTCAAGCTGTACTACAGAGCAATAGTAATAAAAACTGCATGGTATTGGCATAATAACAGAATAGTGGATCAATGAACCGAATAGAAGATCCAGAAATGAACCCACACACCTATGGAAACTTGATTTTTGACAAAGAAGCCAAAACCATTCAGTGGAAAAAAGACAGCATCTTCAACAAATGGTGCTGGTCTAACTGGATATCTGTGTGCATAAA
>CM053742.1:99738518-99752604 GCA_028658305.1 Pachyuromys duprasi
TAGAATGGCGGAAAAACACTTAAAGAAATGTTCAATGTCCTTAGCCATCAGGGAGGTGCAAATCAAAACGACCCTGAGATTTCACCTTACACCCACCAGAATGGCTAAGATCAAAAACTCTAGTCACAATGCATGCTGGAGAGGTTGTGGAGAAAGAGGAACCCTCCTCCATTGCTGGTGGGAATGCAAACTTGTACAACCACTCCGGAAATCAATTTGGCACTTTCTTAGACAATTAGGAATAGTGATTCCTCAAGACCCAGCTATACCATTCTTAGGCATATATCCAAAAGATGCTCAAGTACACGATAATTATAAGAATTGAGAGTGGCAGGACAAGATAGCAGCACCAGGAGGACGCTTCTTCTGAGCTGCAGAACAACATTTTCGGTACATCAACCAAGAGCCTAAACTCTTGGCCCTAAAACAACATCGATAGTGTTTCCCAGGTGAGACGAAACCTCACGGTGTGGGAACTGGTTGTGTCTACTCTCAGGTCACTCAGCCAGAACCAGGAAGAGTTTCCAGGTCACGCAGTCACTAGGTCGCCAGACCAGAGCCACAAGCCTGCGTGTCCTGACCACCTTCCCAGGCTCAATGGTGGGCACTAAAACACCAGAGATTGGGAGTCCTAATCGAGAGAAAACCCACAAGTATGGAAGGAAACAGGACCGATCTAGGTCACCCAGCCCTCTCCAGGAAAAGGTCCATCAGAATGGCAGGCTTGAGCTGTCATCTCTGAACTAGGCTACACCCTCAAGCACAAAGACTTGCTGAGTGCACAACTCTCCATCACAGACAGAACTGTGCATCTCAGGGCATCAGAATCTGGGAGTCCCTGTCGGGAGAAAACCCCACAGGGAAGGAAGCAAATGGTGACTGACTTAAGGTACCCAGTAATCCCTGAAAAGGTTACCCGAGACCGGTGGGTGTGTGTGCTGCCAGCCCAGAGACCTGCTGTGCACCAACTAGCCTCTTGCTGCTCACATGAGAGCAGTGTTCACCTGCTACTGACTGCCGCTTAGGTAATGGGGCACAGAGCTCCAACCTCAGACCTACAGAAGCCTGGGATCCCCGAGATCAACCCCCAGATAATACTCCAAGGGGCAATCAGTTATCCCTAACAAAACTGACCAAACCACAGGGCACCCAGGCAATAGCTGCAGCTCACTAAATTTACAGCAAGAAAGCCAGAGCAGGGCAGCTGTCCCCAGGTCTTCTCTGGGTGAGAGGAGAGCCCTCTTGACTAACAAGGACCACAGTTACCACTCAGGTCTGTACGCCTGAGGTAAGCTGTGGCAATTCCCTAAAAACACCAGCTATTCAATAACCATACCCAAAAAGCTGAGGAGTCTTCCTTCAGGAAAATCCATCTTCCTGCCAAGGGGATTCTCTCCACCACAGGATTCCAGGAAACACCAGAAACTAACACCCAACACCTAAGATAGCACAATGGGTAGAGGCCAGCGTAAAAGCTCAACCAACAAAGACAGAGCAATATGGCATCTCCAGAACCTAGTTATCCAGGGGCAAGAAACCCTGGACACCTCAGCATAATTGAAATTCAAGAAGATGACCATACATCTATGTTTATGAAGAGGATAATAGAGGAAACAAATAAAATGTATAAAGAACTAGAGGAAGATAGAGTTAAACATATTATGGCCATCCGTAAAGAAATACAGGAAGATAAAGACAAACAGTATTTGGCCTTTAGAGAGGAAATACTTAAATCACTGAAAGAAATAAAAGAAACAGAGGATTCTTCAAACAAACAACTGAAGGACTTGAAGGAAAAACAAGAAAAATACAGTCAGACAAGTGAAGGACATCAACAGAACGGCTCAAGATCTGAAGATAGAATTGGAAAAATTAAAGAAAACACAAATGGAGGAAATTATGGAGAGAAAGTACTTAGGGAAGAAAATAGGAACTACAGATGTAAGCATAACTACAAGAGACGGAAAAAAGAATCTCAAGTGTGGAAGATGCAATGGAAGAAATCGATGTATCTGTCAAAGAAAATGTTAAATCCAAAAAATTCTTGACACAGACCATCCAAGAAATTCAAGACAACACAAAAAGAAAAAAACTAAGGATAATAGGAATAGAGGAAAAAGAAGATTCTCTCCTCCAAGGCCCAGAAAATATTTTCAACAAATCATTGAAGAAAATTTCCACAACTTAAAGGAGAGGCCAATAAGAATACAAAATACAGAACACCCAATAAATTAGACCAGAAAAGAAAATCCTCCTGCCACATAATAATCAAAGCAGTAAGTATACAGAACAAAGAAAAAATACTAAAAGCCGCAAGAGAAAAAGGCCAAGTAACATATAATGGCAAACCCATCAGAATTACACCTGATTTCTCAATAGAGACCATGAAAGCCAGAAGGGCCTGGACAGATATCATGCAGACCCTAAGAGAACACAAATTCCATCCCAGGCTACTATACCCAGCAAAACTCTCAGTTCTCATAGACGAAGAAAACAAGATATTCAACAACAAAAACAAATTTCCACAATACCTACAACAAATCCAAGCTTACAGAAGATACTAGAAGGAAAAATACAACCCAAGAAAACAGAAGAAATAACTAACCTCACTACAGTAAAACAAAAGTAGCCAAGCACACAAACTTACTCCCACAGCCAACATCAAAACCAAAGGACCTAACAGCTACTGGTCATTAATCTCTCTCAATATCAATGGACTCAATTCTCCAATAAAAAGACACAGACTGACAGAATGGATGCATAAACAAGACCCAGCAATCTGTTGCATAAAATTTACACACCTAAGTCACAAAGATAGTCACTACCTGAGGGTAAATGACTGGAAGATGGTTTTCTAAGCAAACGGACCCAAGAAGCAAGCAGGAGTAGTCATTCTAATATCTGATAAAACAGACTTTCAACCAAAATTAATAAAAAGAGATGAGGAAGGACACCTTATACTCATCAAAGAAAAATTCCACCAGGAAGATATCACAGTCTTGAACATCTAAGCCCCAAATACAAGGGCACCCACATTTATAAAATAAACATTGATAAAGCTTAAACCACACATAGATGCACACACATTAATAGAGACTTCAGCACCCCACTCTTAACAAAGGACACGCCAACAAAACAGAAATTAAACAAAGAAACAATGTCTCTAACAGAGATCATGAGTCAAATGGACCTACAGACACTTACAGAACCTTACACCCAAACACAAAGGAATTTACCTTCTTCTCAGCACCTCATGGAACCTTCTCCAAAATAGACCATATGGTTGGTCACAAAGCAAGCCTCAATAGATACAAGAAAATTAAAATAACCCCTTATATCCTATCTGATCATCATGGAATAAAGCTGGACCTCAACAACAGATATAGCAAAGATCATAGAAACATATGAAAACTGAACAGCTTGCTATTAAATGACAACTGGGTTAGGGAATAAATAAAGAAAGAAATAAAAGTCTTCCTTGAAATCAATGAAAATGAAGACACAACATACCCAAACTTATGGGACACAATGAAAGCAGTGCTAAGGGGAAAATTCATAGCAGTAAGTGCCTTCAAGAAGAAATTCGAGACTTCTCATTCAAGCCAGTTAATGGATCACCTAAAAGCCCTAGAAAAAAAAAGAAGCAGACTCACCAAAAAGGAGTAGACTACTGGAAACAATCAAACTCAGGGCTGAAATCAATAAATTAGAAACAAATAAAACAATTCAAAGATTCAATGAAACCAAGAGCTGGTTCTTTGAGAAAAACAACAAGATAGACAAAGCCTTAGCCAAACTAACTAAAAGGCATAGAGACACCATACAAATCAACAAAATCAGAAATGAAAAGGGAGACATAACAACAGACATTGAGGAAATCCAAACAATCATTCGGACTTACTTCAAAAGTCTATATGCCACAAAATTTGAAAATCTAAAAGAAATGGACAAGTTTCTTGATTGATTCCACTTACCATAGTTGAATCAAGACCAGGTAAATCAATTAAATAGTCCTATATCCCCTAAGGAAATAGAAGCAATCATCAAAAGTCTCCCATCCAAAAAAAGCCCAGGACCAGATGGTTTCAGCCCAGAATTCTACCACACCTTCAAAGTAAAGCTAACTCCAGGTCGACTCAAACTATTACACAAAATAGAAACAGAAGGAACACTACCAAATTCATTCTATGAAGCCACAGTCACCTTGGTACCTAAACTTCACAAAGACCTAACAAAGAAAGAGAATTTCAGGCCAATCTCCCTTATGAACATTGATGCAAAAATACTCAACAAAATACTTGCAAACTGAATACAAAAACACATCAAAGATGTCATCCACTATGACAAGTAGGCTTCATCCCAGTTATGCAGGGGTAGTTCAATATACAGAAGTCCATCAATGTGATCCATCATATTAACAAACTGAAAGAAAAAAAACCCCACATGATAATTTCCTTAGATGCTGAAAAAGCATTTTATAAAATCCAACATCCATTCATGTTTAAAGTATTAGACAGATCAGAGATACAAGGCACATACGTAAACATAATAAAGGCAATATACAGTAAGCCTAGAGCCAACATCAAACTAAATGGAGAGAAACTTAAAGCAATCCCACTAAAATCAGGGACAAGGCAAGGCTGCCCAGTCTCTTCATATCTCAACATAGTTCAGGAAATCCTTGCTAGAACAATAAGACAATTGAAGGAGATCAACGGGCTAGAAATCGGAAAGGAAGAAGTCAAAGTATCACTATTTGCAGATGATATGATAGTATACCTGAGTAACCCCAAAAATTCTACCAAGGAACTCCTACAGCTGATAAACACCTTCAGCAAAGTTGCCGGATACAAAATCAACTCAAAAAAACCAGTAGCCTTCCAGTATACAAAAGATGAAAGGGCTGAGAAAGAAATTAGGGAAACAACACCCTTCACAATTGCCACAAAAAGACATAAAGTACCTTGGTGTGACCCTAACCAAGGAAGTCAAAGACTTGTATGAAAAAATATTTCAACTCTCTGAAGAAAGAATTAGAAGAAGATATCAGAAGATGGAAAGATCTCCCATGCTCATGGCTTGTCAGGATTAACATAGTAAAAATGGCCATCTTACCAAAAGCAATCTACAGATGCAATGCAATTCCCATCAAATTACCAACACAATTCTTTACAGACCTTGAAAGAAAAATTCTCAACTTCATATGGAATAAGAGAAACGCAGAATTGCTAAAATAATCCTGTACAATAAAAGATCTTCTGGAGGTATCTCCATCCCTGATCTCAAGTTGTACTATAGAGCAACAGTAATAAAAACTGCAAGGTACTGGCATAGAAACAGAATGGTAGATCAATGGAACCGAATACAAGACCCAGAAATAAACCGACACACTTAGGGACACCTGAGTTTTGACAAAGATGCCAAAACCATACAATGGAAAAAATTAACATCTTCAACAAATGGTGCTTGTCTAACTGGATGCCTACATTAGAAATCTGCAAATAGATCCATACTTAGCACCTTGCACAAAACTGAAATCTAAGTGGATCAAAGACCTCAACGTAAAACCAGGCACATTAAATCGGTTAGAAGGAAAGGTAGGGAAGAGCCTTGCATTTATTGGTACAGGAGACAACTTCCTCAACAGAACACCAACAGCACAGGCTCTAAGAGCAAAAATCAATAAATGGGACCTCATGAAACTGAAAAGCTTCTGTAAAGCAAAAGACACTGTCATCAAAACAAAAGAACTGCCTACATATTGGGAATCTTCACCCACCATATATATGACAGAGGGCTAATATCCAGTATCTATATAGAACTCAAGAAGTTAAAAAGCAAGAAACCAAGTAATCCAATGAAAAAAAATGGGGAACAGAGCTAAACAGAGAACTCCCAAAAGAGGAATATGGAATGACAGCGAAACACTTAAAGAAATGCTCAATGTCATTAGCCCTCAGGGAAATGCAAATCAAAATGACCCTGATATTTCATCTCACACCCATCAGAATGGCTAAGATCAAAAACTCAAGTGACAACACAAGCTGGAGAGGTTGTGGAGAATTAGGAACCCCCCTCCATTGCTGGTGTGCATGTTAACTTGTACAACCACTCTGGAAGTCAATCTGGTGCTTTCTCAGACAACTAGGAATAGCACTTCTTCAAGATCCAGCTATACCACTCTTAGGCATATATCCAAAAGAGCCTCAAGTACACAATAAGGACATTTGTTCAACCATGTTTGTAGCAGCTTTATTTGTAATAGCCAGAAGCTAGAACCAACCCAGATGTCCCTCAACTGAGGAATGGGTACAGAAATTGTGGTACATCCACACAATGGAATATTATTAGCAATAAAAAACAAGGATATCATGAAATTTGCAGGTAAATGGTGGGGTCTGGAAAGGATCATCCTGAGTGAGCTATACCAGAAGGAGACAGACACACATTGTTTATACTAACTCATATAGACTTATAATATAGGATGCACCTACTAAAATCTGTACACCTAAAGAAACTAATCAAGAGGGAGGACGATGGCTAAAAGGCTCACTCCTCAACCAGAAAGGCAATGCAGATGGACATCAGAAGAAGAAGAATACAGGAATCAAGTTACGAGCCTGTCACAAAGGGCCTCTGAAAGGCTCTGCCCTGCAGAATATCAAAGCAGATGCTGAGACTTATGGCCAAATGCTGGGCAGAGTGCATGGAATCTCGCGAAAGACGTGGGAAATAGTAAGATAGAGAGAGGAGAGGAGCTCCACAAGGAGAGCAACAGAACCAAAAATCTGAGCACAGGGGTCTTTCCTGAGACTCAGAATCCAACCAAGTACCATACATGGAGAAAACCTAGAACCACTGTACAGATGTAGCCCATTGCAGTTCAGTGTCCAAGTGGCTTCCATCGTGATGGGAAGAGGGACTGCCTCTGACATGAACTGATTGGCCTCCTCTTTGATCACCTCACCCGGTTGGGGGAGCAGCCTTACCAGACCACAGAGAAGACAATGCAGCCACTCCTGATGAGAGCTGATAAACTAGGATCAAGAAGGAGAGGGAGACCTCCCCTATCAGTAGACTTGGGGTAGGGCATGCATGGATAAGGGGGAGGGAAAGTAGGATTTTGAGGGGAGGAGGAGGGTTTATGGGGGAATACCTAGGGAATAAAGTGTAATTAATAAAAAAAAAAGAAAAAGAAAAAAAAGAATTGAGAGTAATGAAATAGTGGCAAAGGACTTTAGAAAGTTTAAAGAAAAACAATATTTTATTTGCATAGATCAATAAAGTTGATAATTCCCTTGTAGTGAGTGGTCAATCAAGATAAAAATATAACTCCATTCACTAATGTCATAAATATAAAGTAGGAAATTATGTGTAGATAGTACAAGTGAGTTTTCTTTGTCTTTTTATTCAAGCATGGTATGAATTACCATAAAACCACAAGATGTACTTATAACAGCATGTGAAAAGAAACTGAATAGTTTAAAAAAAACTTTAAAACCACAATGAAGAATATTCTCATAAAGAAAACTCTAGTCTCAGATGACTATACTTGTAAATATATCAATCTTTTAAAAATTTATATTGACTGCTAGTGTTTTCTTTTTCTTTTTTATTAATTATTATTATTTATTACAAGTTATTCATTTTGTATCATCGCTGAATATCCCTCCCTCATCTCTCCCAATCTCACCCTCCCTCCCTCTTCTCCAATGCCCTCCTCAAGTCCTCTGCTAGGTGATGTCCTCCCCACCTTCCATCTGACCCTAGCCTATCAGGTTTCATCAGGACTGGCTACATTTTCTTCCTCTGTGTCCTGACCCAGAAACATATTAAAAAATTTTCATTTATTATCTTCTATGGAATCTTTCCTTTTTCCTTTGTTGCATCTTTCTTCTTGTGTTGTCTCACTCTCACCCCCCCCAAAGAAAACCTGCATACTTTCATGTTGCCTCCCTATCCCTGCTCAACCCAGTATCAGCAACTTAATTATACAATCTTGGATACCATTGGAGGCAAAAGTTACAAATATCATTTTGTTTAAGTGAGTGTTTGCTTGTAAAATACAGCAAGCAGACCTCAGGGAGCCAAATAATTAACATTATAATACATAGCATCAGACTAACTACCCCAAAATTCTCCTTTTCTGTGTAATTAAAAAAGGACATTTAAAAATAAATAATATATGGTAAGAACAGTTATGAAACAATCCTAAAAATCCATTAGGTAATTATCTATCTATCTATCTATCTATCTATCTATCTATCTATCTATCTATTTATCTATCTATCTAATGTTCAGTCTATATATATTTGGAAACCTTGGAGAAAACACCATCCATACTACCTAGGTGGATCTAAAGTTTTATAACTAAACCATTTTTATTATATCTTGTGTGTATCTACTTAAAAACATCTTTCTAGACCTTAAAGTAACTTCTTAACTCCTAAGCAATTTAGGCTTAATTGCAAAACTATAACTGTATGGTCTTGAACCAAATCAGAGACTTGAGAAGGAATAAAGTCATACTTGACTAAGCATGAAGTGCATATTCTCATTTAGGAGAACTAGTTATAGTAATTAATGATCTTCTTTGGAGAGAAAACAAGGTATAAAAATATAGACTCAAGGATTTCTCTCTCACTCTTTCTCTCTCTTTCTTCCTTTCTTTCTTTCTAAGGTAAGACAAAAGGAGTTGAAAAGAAGTGAGAGAAGATAATGGACAGGATGGGAGCCTAACACAGATGTCCTCTAAAAGATTCCACCCTGCAGGGGATTGAAGCAGATGCAGAAACTCACAGCCAAACTTGGGGCAGAGTGCAGGGAGTATTATAGAAGAATTGGGAGATAGAACTACCTGGAGGGGATAGGAGCTCCACAAGGAGACCAAGAGAGCCAACAGTTTCTGGGCTCAGGAGTACTGCAGAGACTGATTTATAAATGAAGGGCCATGCATGTAGAGGACCTAGACATCCTGCTCAGATATAGCTCATAGGCAGCTCAGTCTACTTGTGGGTTCCCTAGTAAAGGGAGCAGGGGCCGTCTCTGACATAGACTCTGTTGCTTCCTCTTTGATCACTTCCCTCTAGCGAGGTGGCCTTACTAGGCTACAGAGGAAGAAGATGCAGCCTATCGTGATGAGACCCGATAGGCTAGAGTCAGATAGTAAGGTAGGAGGACTTCCCATATCAGTGGATTTGGGAAGCAAGATAGGGGGTAAGATGGATGGATGGTGGGGCTGGGAGGAGATGAAGGAGAGGGCTACAACTGGGATACAAAGTGAATAAACTGATAATGATAATAATGCAAATAATAATTATTATATTATTAACCTTACACCTAGAATTTATATTAGAAATTAGAAATAAAAATAATGAAAATATTTCTATTACCCATGAAAATAGAAATCAAGCTGGAACTGAGCTAGAAACTTCCTCCTACTTAGCTAGCATTCCTTTTCTGAATCGTGGCATGAAAAATGCTGGGGAAAAAGGCATCAATGGACTTACCTAGATATGAACCTTAAGAACTATAATACCAGTCTACTAGACAAGATGTGCTCACTGGTTATATAGAGGCACAGCTGTCATGGTGATAACAAACCCATCTCTGATTGGATTTTAAGCCTACTTTACAAGAAGGAATTTGTTCTGTGCATTGTAAATTCAGTCAAAAACCCATGGCTAAGTAGGGTTTTGATACTAGTCTGGAATATACTACAGTAATTTAACTATATATAAGCTGCAAAACCACCATTTCAATATTTATAGTTATAATCATAAACAAATGCTATGCTATCCTTAACTAGAGAGCTTTCTCTTTCTAATATACTGCAGACAATGCAGAGTCATGACTATTCTAGCTGTTGCAAATGAATGACATTGGAATGCTCAGCTCAAGACCAGGTGCTTATATCACCCTGTCTACACTCAGGGAACATTTCAGAAGATGGGCAGAAAGAATGTAAGAGCTGGGACATAGAAGGAAGGGATGCAAAATGCTGTCTTCTGGGTATAACATAACCATTGCAATCATGATCTCAGAGCAGCTGCAGTTGACTGGACAAGGCCTGCACACGATTTGGTATAACATTAGTCAATCATGGGTTGGGGAGTGACTAATGAGACCACAATTTATCTGACTGAATTAATGACTACTGTTTGATTCTGAGGAAGATGTAGTTAATGTCTTCAATTGTGTGTCAGGTAGGTGAGTCTACTAAATCCAATAAGTAGTTGGAAACTCCTGGTCACACAGACAGTCCTGCTTATAAATCAGTGAGTCACAAAACAAGATAAAATAATAGATATCAGAAACGAACTTGTAAGAACTGAGGAATTGAAAGGATTGGAAAAGAAATAGGAAAAAGTGGGAAATGAGAGTAAGCAGAATACATTATGTATATTTATAAAATTATCAAAGAAAAAAATTATAGTGAAAAGAATTTAAAAACCTTGTGAAATGCAGACTAGAAACTTTGAAGAAATTTATAGACTTAAATACATTTGATAGAGAAGAAGGGCAATAAGGGTAATATAGTGTACAAATGTCTACAGTAAAAAGACAAAGCAGATAACTTTGCATGGTCCTTTTTCTCCCCTCACCTCTTTCCACCTTCCTTCCATGTCATCACCATAGTGTTCATGAATGCCCTGGCAGATGCTGTCAAGAGCATCAACAATGCTGAGAAAAGAAGCCAACACCAGGTCCTCATCAGCCCATGCTTCAGACTCATTGTTGGGCTCCTAACTGTGAGGATGAAGTGTGGTTACAGTGGTAAATGGGAAGTCGTTTATGAACACAGAGTTGAGAAAATGGGTGTGGACTTTACAGACACGTCAAACAAAAGTAGAATGATTAGTTTTAGATTTGATAGGCAACTTAAAGACCTAGAAAAAAGGCAGAATTATCTGCTTCCATTCTGTCAGTTTCGCTTCATTGTACTGACAGCCTGTTGGTATTATGGATCACAAAGAAGCAATATGAAAACACAGAAGGGAAACTCCTTAGATTCCTTTTCTGGAGATGTGAAACACTTAAATAAAAAGCCTTGGTAAGGAGCAGGAAGTAGAGGAAGTAACAAATACACTTGAACTCATTGACACAGGAAAGGAATATCTGAATAGGATCCTGATAGTATAATCAAGTATTACCAACAATGTGTAAATGAGACCTCATGAAATTTAAAAGTAATTTTGTACAGAAAAGAACACCATCACTCAAGTGAAGAGACAACCCATAGACTGGGAAAAATCTTTACATATGACAGAGAGTTAGGCTATATAATATATGAAAACCAAATAATCAAACTAAAATTGGGCTGTGGATTTAAATAGAGTTTTCACAAGAAGAAATACAAATGGCTGAGAAACATTTGAAGTGGTTACTCCCTACAGCCAGGCAAGATTTCAGTAGAAGGAGGAGGACACCAACCCACCCCCAAAACCTTCTACCCCAAATTTGTCCTGCTTACAAGAAGGGTTGGGATAAACATAAAGCGGAGAGAAAATTAGGTCCCAACCTGAAATCCACCCCATGGGAGAGAGCCAAACCCTGACACCATTAATAAAAACCCTGCTATGTTTAGAGACAGGAACCTAGCATAACTGTTCTCTGAGAGACCCCACCTAGCAGCTGATGGAAACAGATGCTGAGACAAACCCACAGCCAAATATTATACAGGGATCTGGGAATCTTGTGGAAGAGTTAGGGGAAAGATAGAGGACTGAAAGGGGACAAGAACTGCACAAGAACACCAACAGAGTCAACTAACCTAGGACCATTGGGGCTCACAGAGACTGAACCAAGCTAAATGTATGTGTGGACTGGATCTAGGAATCCTACACTCATGGAGCTGCTGGATAGCTCAGTCTTCATGTGGGTCCCTCAGCAACTGGAGAAGAAACTGTCACTAACATGGATACAGTTGCCTGCTATTGGATCACTTTCCCTTAGCTGGGCAGCCATATCTGGTTTCAGTGGTAGAGGATGTGATTAGTCCTGATGCAACATGAAGTGGCATGGTGGAGCGGCTTTTGGGGAGGGGGCTATTTTCTCTGGGAAGAAGGGGATGGGGAGAATGGGGAAAGAGGGTGGACGGTTGGGACTGGGAGGAGAAGAGGGATTAGTATGTAAAGTGAATTTAAAATAGTTCCTTATCAATCTGGGAAGCAGAAATCATAACTACTATGAGAGATTTTACCTTACCCCAGTTAAAATTGCCAAGACTTTTTTGTTTGTTTTATGAGAAGGGGTCTCTCTGTCTAACCTTGGCTGTCCTGGACTTGCTTTGTAGACCAGGCTGGCCTTGAACTCACAGAGATATGCCTGCCTCTTCCTCCTAAGTACTGGGATTACAGGCCTGGGCTACCTCACCTGGCAGAATTACCAAGATTAGTAAAAAAAAAATCATCATGATGCTAGAACGGAAGCAGGGAAAGGGGAGCATTTATTCATTGTTGGTAGGAGTACAGCCAGTAAGGGAATCAGCATGGAGGTCTATATTTGAAGGAATATGGGAGGATTTTGAGGGAGGAAAGAAAGAGAGAAGTGTTGTAATTATATCTCAGAAATAAAAATTTAAAAAGCTGAAAACAGATATTGCACATGACCTAGTTATACCATCCTTGGGTGTATACCCGAAGGTCTCTACCTTACTGCAGAGGTCCTTGACCATCTGTATTTATTGTTGTTCTATTTACAATAGACAGAAATTGGAAACAGCCTAGATTTCTATCAACTGATTAATGGATAGTGAATATGTCATGCATTTACATAATGGAACATTGTTCAGATGTCAAGACAAATGAAATTATGAAATTTCCAGGTAGATGGGTAAATTGAAGGAGCCCAAACCCAGAAAGGCAAACATTAAATGTTTTCTCTTGCTTGTGGATTTTAGCTTTAAATCTTCATATATGTGTCATTTGGAATACCCATAGAGGTCAAGAAATTACTAAGGGGACATTGGGAGTGGCTTCCAAGAGAGGAGAGAAAGGTTGCACTGATGTAAAGGGTGAGAAGGGAATAATGGATACAATAAAGGTTAATTGTGGTTGGAGAAAGAAGGTAAATGAATATAGGAAGGAAGAAGGGAATATAGGGATGGATAAATAGCTCTAAAGACCATTTGAAAGAGTCATATGGAAATTTACTTCTGTAGAAGCTTCTTAATACACACACACACACACACACACACACACACTAAAACGGAGTTATTCTATAACAGGTCAGCAGTGTCCCTACCAGATACCAAAGACTAACAACTAAAAAGCCATATTGCCAGCACTGAGATGCTTTTTGTGAATTTGTTGGCCAGTGAGTTCCCATAGATCCACCAACAGTACAGACTATTGTCAACTCTTGGTTACTTTCTGGAACTTGATGGTACTTTTTTATTGTTGAGCACATATATTTGAGTAATAGAAAAGAGAAAACTCAATCTAGTACTGATCGGAAAACTTTATCTCTACTGGCTAGTTTTCATAGTGGAAGATACTATGTACCCTACTGCAGCTGAAAAGTAACCATTAACCTTTATTACCTGTGAACTTTCTGAGGCACAATGATGACTACCTTTGTAAGACATGCCCACTGGTGCAATAGCGTCATGATGAACATCCTGAATAAAACAAACTCCTATAATTAGACTTAAGTCTTACTCTCTAAGATGGAACACATATCTGTACCATTATGGGACCAAGAACATGTGGCTAGACAGGGTACAGGCCCACGTGGAAAACCTATTATTATTATTATTATTATTTAGATTGTATACAGAGCTATAATAAGAAATCATTTCTATCTTTTTCAGCTTGTCATGTTTTTTGATTTTTTAAATTCTTCTAACTTGCATTTCATTGTTATCATTTTAATATATATCTTTTTATTTTATTAATTTTTATTAATTTTTTATATTAATCACAGGTTATTTACTTTGTATCCCAGCGGTAGCCACCTCTCTCATTCCCTTCCAACCCCACCCTCCCTACTTCAACTCCTCCCTGCCCCTTTCCAAGACCACTGCTAGGGGAGGTCCTCCTCCCTTTCCATCTGACCCTAGCTTATCAGGTATCTTCAGGACTGG
>CM053742.1:99752704-99782392 GCA_028658305.1 Pachyuromys duprasi
GTCCTTGTTGTGTACTTGAGGTTCTTTTGGATATATGCCTAGGAGTGGTATAGCTGGATCTTGAGTAAGCAGTATTCCTGATTGTCTGAGGAAGCACCAGATTGATTTCCAAAGTAGTTGTACAAGTTTATATTGAACCAGCAATGGAGGGGGATTCCTAATTCTCCACAACATCTCCAGCATGTGTTGTCACTTGAGTTTTTCATCTTGGCCATTCTGATGGGTGTAAGGTGAACTCTCAGGGTCGTTTCGATATGTATCTCCCTGATGGCTAAGAATACTGAGCTTTTCTTCTGGTGTTTCTCTGCCATTCTATATTGCTCTACAGAGAATTCTCTGTTTAGCTCTGTACCCAATTTTTTAATTGTATTGGTTGATTTATTGATTTTTAACTCCTTGAGTTCTTTATATATTCTGGATATCAGCCCTCTGTCAGGTATAGGGTTGGTGAATATCCTTTCCCAGTCTGAAGGCTGTCGTTTTGTTCTGATGACAATGTCTTTTCCTTTACAGAAGCTTTTCAGTTTCCTGAGGTCCCATTTATTGATTTTTGATCTTAGAGCCTGTCCTGTTGGTGTTCTGTTCAGGAAGTTGTCTCCTGTGCTAATAAGTTGAAGGCTCTTTTCCAGTTTTTCTTCTAACCCATTTAATTTGTCTGGTTTTATGTTGAGGTCTTTGATCCACATGGACTTTAGTTTTCTGCAGGGTAATAAATATGAATCTATTTTCATTTTTTTTTTGCATGTAGACATCCAGTTGGACCAGCACCTTTGGATGAAGATGCTGTCTTTTTTCCCATTGATTGGTTTTGGCTTCTTTGTCAAAAATCAAATATTCAAAGTTGTTTAGGTTTAATTCTGGGTCTTCTATTCAGTTCCATTGATCTACCTTTCTGCTTCTATGCCTATACCATGCGGTTTTTATTACAATTGCTCTGTAGTACAGCTTGAGGTCAGCCATGGAGATATCTCCAGATGGTCTGTTGTTGTACAGGATAGTTTTGGAAATTCTGGGGTTTTTGTTTCTCCATATGAATTTGAGAATTTTTCTTTGAAGGTCTGTAAAAAATTGTATTGGTATTTTGGAGGGAATTGCATCGAATTTGTAGATTGCTTTTGGCAGGATGGCCATTTTCACTATGTTAATCCTGTTGATCCATGAGCATGGGAGATATTTCCATCTTCTCATATCTTCTTAAATTTCTTTTTTCAGAGACTTGAAGTTTTTTTCAAACAGGTATTTCACCTTCTTGGTTAAAGTCACCCCAAGGTACTTTATGTTATTAGTGGCTATTGTGAAGGGTGTTGCTTCCCTGATTTCTTTCTCTGCCCTTTTTTCTTGAGTATACAAGAGGACTTTGATTATTTTGAGTTAATTTTGTATCTAGCCACTTTGCTGAAGGCGTTTATCACCTGAAAGAGTTCTCTGGTTGACTTTTTGGGGTTACTCAGGTATAATATCGTATCATCTAAGAATAGTGAAAAATTGACCACTTCCTTTCCGATTTTTATCCCCTTGATCTCCTTTACTTGTCTTATTGCTCTAGGTAGGACTTCAAGTACTATGTTGAATAGATATGGAGAGAGGGAACAGCCTTGCCTTGACTATGATTTCAGTGGGATTGATTGAAGTTTCTCTCCATTGAGTTTGATGTTGGCTATAGGCTTGCTGTGTATTGCCTTTACTATGTTTAAGTAGGTGCCTTGATTTTCTAATCTCTCCAAGACTTAAAACATCAATGGATTTTGGACTTTGTCAAATGCTTTTTTTGGCACCTGAGCAGATGATCATGTGGTTTTTCTCCTTCAGTTTGTTCATATGGTGGATTACATTGATGGATTTCCATATATTGAACCATCCTTGCATGCCTGGGATAAAACCTACTTGGTCCTGGTGAATGATATGTTTTATGTGTTCTTGGAATCTTTTTGCAAGTAATTTATAGAGTATTTTTGCATCAATGTTCATAAGAGAGATAGGTCTGCTGTTCTCTTTTTTTGTTGTTGTTGAGTCTTTGTGTGGTTTAGGTATTAAATTGACTGTGCCTTAAGAGAATTAGTTTGGTAAAATTCCTTCTGTTTCTATTTTGTGGAATAGTTTGAGGAGAATTGGAATTTGTACTTCTTTGAAGGTCTCGTAGAATTCTGGGCTGAAACCATCTGTCCCAGGGCTTTTTTTGGAAGGAAGACTGTTGATGACAACTTCTATTTCCATAGGGGATATAGGGCTATTCAATCTTTGTACCTGAGCTTGACTTAATTTTGGTAGATGGAATCTATCCAGAGAATTCATTTTTTTTTAGATTTTCAAATTTTGTGGCATATAGGCTTTTGTAGTATGACCTGATAAGTGGTTGGATTTCCTCAGTGTCTGTAGTTATTTCCCTCTTTTCATTTCTGATTTTGTTGATTTGGATAGTTTCTCTCTGCCTTTTATTTAGTTTGGTTAAGGGTTTGTCTATTTTGTTGATTTTGTCAAAGAACTAGCTCTTGGTTTCATTGACTACTTGAATGGTTTTATTCGTTTCTAATTGATTGATTTCAGCCCTGAGTTTGATTGTTTCTCAGCATTCATTGTTCCTCTTGGGTGTATCTGCTTCTTTTTTTTGTAGGGCTTTCAGTTGGGCCAGTGAGTCACTTGTATATTACAAATTTCTTCTCGAAGGCAGTTAGTGCTATGAATTTTCCTCTGAGCACTGCTTTCATTGTGTCCTATAAATTTGGGTATGTTGTACCTTTATTTTCATTGAATTCTAGGACGTCTTTGATTTCTTTCTTTATTTCTTCCTTAATCTAGCTGTCATTGAGCAGCAAGTTGTTCAGTTTCCATGTGCGTGTAGGCTTTTTGTTATTTCTTTTGTTTTTGTGGTCCAGCTTTAGTCCATGGTGGTCAGATAGAATACAGGGGATTATTTCAATATTCTTGTATCTGTTGAGGCTTGCTTTGTGACCAACTATATGGTCTATTTTCGAGAAGGTTCCATGTGGTGCTGAAAAGAAGGTATGCTCTTTTGAGTTTGGGTGAAAATTCTGTAGACATCTATTCAGTCCTTTTGAATTAGGGCCTCTGTAAGTGCCTTTGTTTCCCTATTTGGGTTCTGTCTAGATGATTTGTCCTTTGGTGAGAGTGGGATGTTAAAGTCTCCCACTATTAAGGTATTGGGATCGATGTGTGATTTAAGCTTTAATAATGTTTCCTTTATGAATGTAGGTGCTCTTGCATTTGGGGCATAGATGTTCAGAACTGTGATGTCCTCTTCTTGGATTTTTTCTTTGACAAGAATGTAGTGCCCATCTTCATCTTTTTTGATTAATTTTTGTTGAAAGTCTATTTTATTAGATATTAGGATAGCTACCCCAGCTTGTTTTCTGGGTTCATTTGCTTGAAAAAAATTTTCCAGCCCTTTACTCTGAGGTAGTGTTTATCTTTGTTGCATAGGTGTATTTCTTGGATGTAGCAGAATATTGGATTCTGTTTCCCCACCCATTCTGTTAGTCTGTGTCTTTTTGTTGGAGAGTTGAATCTATTGATGTTGATAGACCAGTGAACGTTAGTTCTTTTTATTGTGGAGTTGGTGGTCTTTCTCTGATTCATTGCTTGTTTTCTTTTAATTTTTGTAGTGATATTATCTGTATCCTATGTTTTCTTGGGTATAGTTATTTTCATTGGATTGGAGTTTTCCTTCTAGTATCTTCTGTAAGGCTGGTTTGCTATGTAGAAATTGCTTAAATTTAGTTTTGTCATGGAATATTTTGTTTTTTCTGTCTGTGTTGATTGAAAGCTTTGCTGGGTTTAATAATCTGGGTTGGCATCTGTGTTCCCTTAAAATCTATGACATCTGCCCAGGCTCTTCTGGCTTTCATAGTTTCTGATAAGAAGTCAGGTGTGATTCTGATAGGTCTACCTTTATGTTACTTGGCCTTGCTGCTTTTACTATCTTTTCTTCGTTCTGTATATTTAGTGTTTGGAAAATGATGTGGTGTGAGGATTTTCTTTTCTGGTCTAGTCTGGTCTTCTGTAGGCCTCTTGTATGTTTATGGACATCTCTTTCTTTTAGTTGGGGAAATTTTCTTCTATAATTTTTTTTGAAGATATTTTCTGGATCTTGGAGACTGGTATCTCCTTTTTCATCAATTCCTATTATTCTTAGATTTCGCCTTTTCATGGCATCTTTGATTTTTTGGATGTTTTGTGTTTGGGAGTTTTCCAATTTTACTTTTACTTTGATAGAAGTATCAATTTCTTCATGTATATCTTCAGCACCAGAGAGTCTCTCTTCTCTTGTATTCTGTTGACGATGCTTAGTTTTGTGGTTCCTGATTTTTTACTCTTAAGTTCTCCAGCTCCAGAGTTTTCTCTGTTTGTGTTTTCTTTAGTGATTCTAATTCTATTTTTATGTTTTGCACCACTTCCTTCATCTGTTGAATGTGGCTTCCTTTCTCTGTATGATGACCTTTATTATTTTGTTCATTTCTTCTCCGTATGCCGCTAATTTTTCCTCTATTTGTCCCTCTATTTTTGTTGGCTATATTTGCCTGTGTTTCTTTGAAAGCTTTGTTCATTTTCTCTTTCTTTGCCTCCACCTGGGACGACAATTCTTTGAGAGATTTGTTCATTTCCTCTGTAACTGCCTGTGTTTGCATGGCTATTTCTCTGAGAGATTTGCTTCTTTCCTCTTTGTGTGACTCTAATAACTGGATAAACATATCTTTTAAGATCATTTTCCTGTGTTTCTGATGAATTGGAGTATCCATTGATTTGGGGGGTTGCTGGTAAAACCGTGATTTCCTGATTTTTGTTGGGTGTGTTCTTTTGCAGACCTCTACTTGTTTGCTTATTTGTAACCTTCACTGTTTGCTCTTGGATTCTGCAGTTCAGATTGGTACCATCTTTCTTTGGTGTCTGAAGAATTATTCAGGGAGATGAGAGAGGTCCAATGGTTTCAGCATGTGCATTGGTGCTTCAGCTGTACCTCTGGGAGGAAAGTCCTCAGGCGCAGAAGTACAAAACCGGGCAAGCATGTATGTGTGTGTAGAAGTTTGCCTTGAGAGACAGGGTGCTAGAGAATGTAGAGGCCTTCAGTGTGAGGGTGGGGCCCCTTGAGGTCACAGAAGGGGTCACATGCGCTGTGATAATCCTGTGCACAAATTCTCTGAGTATGTCAGTGGCCTACATGCTACTGGTAATCGTCTCTAACTGAGCTCCCCGAGTTATTTGCCTAAACTCCACTGGTAACTCCGTAGAGCCGGGGCTTCCTTGTCCCAAGAAACCCTCTGTTTCCCATAGCAGATGTGTGGGTGGGAGATTTCTGATGTCTGGCTACTAGCTTAGAAGCACCCTGGATCTGGAGCTCTGCAGGCACTTAGTGGTGCACTCATTCTCTAACAAGTCAGGTCAAATTGGAAAACACAGAGGTTCCTTCTGTTCTCTACTGGCAGGTTTGCATCTGCTGAACCAAATGTGTGCTCACACAGCTCTGTACCCGGGAGTCCAGCTTCATCTGCAGAACTAGGGTGTGTAGGTGCCTACCAGGAAGTTCTGTGGAGCTACTACCGTGGCTTGGTGCTTGTTGCCCCTGGACAGTTTTTCAGGTCCACCAGACTTCGGTGGCTTCACAGCCACTGAGGAACTGACCAGCTCGTACAGTCAGGTTCTGTGGAGTTGGTATGGCCTGCTACTTGCAGGCATGGGGCCCAGGCAGGATTGTACTGTGGATCTTGTGGCATGGGAAGCGGGAGAGGCTAGCTGCTGAGGCTGAGGTGCTAGTATCCTAGCCTCTGCTGTCTTGGTTCTCAGGCAGCAAGTTTTGTGTCACTGGCCCTGTGGCTCAGCTCCTCCTCAGGGAGGAGGAGGGAGGCCTGAAGAAGGAAAGTGCCCCTCTCCATTCCCAGAGAAATCTGCATCTGACCTGAATCAAAAAGTTCTCCACTCTTGGGATGTCCCCCCTCCTTCAGGAAGCCACAATGTCGATTTTCTGGCTTTAGTTGTGTCTGAGTTTCCAATCCTCTGCCTTTCAGAAACAGTGTGAGCTGGTCACTGCCATCTTGGACCCCCCCCCTCCCACAAACCTATTGTTATTAGCTTGCTAAATGGACATAGTATTAAAGTAACTTTTCTTTCTGAGACAGGGTTTCTCTGTGTAGACTTGGCTGTCCTGGACTCTTTGTGTAGACCAAACTTGTCTTTAACTCACAGAGATCTGCTTGCCTCTGCCTCCTTGAGTGCTGGGATTACAGGAATGTGCCTCTGTGCCTAGCTTTAAATTAACTTCTAATGACTTACTATTATAGACATATATTAATGCATTTCTTAACCCTCATGTTATAAGATTTTATTTGCTTTAGATGATGCAACTACAACTGAAAAAGTTTAAAAAATAGTCTATAAAATACTCAGCCTTTCATGGAATACAAATAAATACACATGTGCCGAACACACATGTATGTATGTATGTATGTTTGTGTGTATCACACCCCTTGCTCCACAGGCTCAAGAACCTATGCAGAAGAGGGGGCAGAAAAGCAGATAGGAGCCAGAGGCAATATTTAAGTATGAAAACACAGTGTCTTCTGGACACAGCAAGGCAGTCACAAGTATGAATTCACAGCAGTTGGACAGCATGTACAAGCCCCATTTAAGATCAGCTCAGATCAAATCCCAGCACAGAGAGGAGAGAGAGAGAGTTGGGCACAATATCTTAGGCCAGGCTATGATGCTAAAGGCAATTGTTAGCTGCTAGGAGAAAGACAGTCTGTTTTCTTTAAGAGTATAACCACTATGAAATTGTGCTCCACAAGAAAAGTACATACCAAAGAATATTTGGACAGCAGAAGTTGCAGCTAACAGAATGTTGGTGGAGAGTGGAGGATAATATATTTTTAATATTTGGGACATGAGTTGTCAGTACCTGTCTGAGAGTTCCTATTATTAATGTAAAAAATGTTAAGTGGTAAAACATGTAATTTGCTAAAATAACCAGACTTCAGATTTACCTGTGAGTCGGTCTCTGCTCCCTCCATTCTTTCCAAAGCACTTTTGATATCAAGCAAACGGTTTTCTTTATGAGATATTTTAACAGAAGGTGGGGGGGAGCAAATGAAGCTGTACTTTTTGTGTTTGTTTTAGGATATTGCGGTTGTGTAAAATAGCACTAGCTTTCTATTTGAGAAATACAGTTTCTGTTTATCATCTCTTCTTTCCCTGTGCCACTTGGTTTTTTTAATTGTCTTAAACTTTTGATGTACATCCTCTGGCTTACATGCTGCCAGAGGAGGAAGAGGGGTTTGAGATTCATTTCACTTGCACTGTCTCCTGGGATCTCTGCCACTTACACATGGCTGGAAAATGGGCTTGAGGAAATGGGCTTGAATTGGATCCTAACCTGTGAGATCCCATCATGAGTAATTTGGATTTGTTTTGCATGTAAGGCAATCTTTCCTGCTGTAAATCTTTCTTTTTTTGTATGTGTGTGTGTGTGTGTATATATATATTGAAAAATATGAATAAACATGAAATTTTAAAAGCTGTAGAAAAAATTAAATATTTAGTGGATGGGGAAGAGTAAATAGATTTCAGAATAGTGACTTAGGGAGGTGGGAAGTGGTGAAAACACATTAGTTGAGTTTCTCAAAAATCTAATAAAATTATATCTCAAGATAAAAATGAACATTTAAGACTAAAATTCAAAATGTAAGAATTCTATTAACTTCTTTACATCATGAATTCTGAAACTTTAGTTGAAGAATCTATTTTTCAGGAAGACAGATGGGCTTAAGAAACAGAAGATCAGAACACACATAAAAGGCATTGAAAATGGCCCATGTGGCTTTGTAGGTATAGTGTACTAAGTATTCAAAGGAAAGATAATCTCCATACTATAGTGTAGCGAAAGGGAAAAAGCTCACTGAACCATTTTACAGGAACACCTTAGTTGCAAAATATGTGATAAAATGATAGAGAAAAAATTAGCAGGTTAATTTTACTTATAAAAATTATTATAAAACTATCCAGTGAAATATCAGAAAATCCATAAAACCCACAAAGACATGTGCATACTACTCTAAGAATCAAAAGTAAGAATGAATACCTGATACTTTAACTTTAGAAAAATCAGTCTATGTAGTTTCTGCTTGAAACAATTCATTTTACTTTAATCCATTTCCTAATGCTGGACGAAAACATGTAATCTTATTATATATAGAAATAACTAAATTTTAGTTGGTAGTATCTCTTAGGAAATAGAAATATAAGTCAACTTTGACCATTCATAGATATAACCTAGAACCCCTACTCAGATATAGCCCATGGCAGCTCAGCCATCCAAGTGGGTTCCCTAGTAACGGGAACAGGGACTGTCTCTGACATGAGCTCAGTGGCTGGCTCTTTGATCACCTCCCTTGAAGGAGGAGCAGCCTTGCAAGGCTACAGAGGAGGACAATGCAGCCACTCCTGATGAGACCTCATAGGCTAGTGTCAGATGGAAGTGGAGGAGGTCCTCCCTATCAGTGGACTTGGAGAGAGACATGGAGGAGATAATGGAGGAAGATGGGATTGGAAGAGAATGAGGGAGGGGGCCACAGCTGGGATACAAAATGAATAAACTGTAATTAATATAAAAAATAAAAAATAATGAAAGGGACCTACTCAAATCCTATGGCAATCAAAATGTTTAGTAATAGAATGATTGTCATATTAATTTTAAAGTCAGAAGAACTATTAAATTAATTATTGCTTTTAATCCTGTATTGTTCTGGAGATCTTAGATAGCATGATAAAATAATCAAAACTATGGAAGGTGCAATGGTTGCAAAGGGAGATACCACTAAATATAAATATAAACTGAAAAGTAGAAGATAGGATAACAGAGACTCTAGGTGTAAGGTCAAACAAAATGAAAATTCAGCATGCTGATATATCAGGGATAGCTAAGCAACACACAATTTGTAAAAAAAAGAGAGAAACCGTGTCTATTCACAATAATAACAAATGTAGAAAATATCATCACTTTACATACAATTTTTGAAGTCCAACTACAAGTACTCAATCAATCAACTGTGAAATATATTTCTGTGTTCATAAGTTAAAATCCTCATTATCATTAGGGTTTTGATGTTTTGCTTTTTTTTTTTTTTTTGCCCATGAAAATGTGATCTTAAAAGCTAGACAGAATTTTAGGCATGGTGGCAAATGCCTGTAATCTAATACTAAGATACAGAGGTGGATGTAGTAAATTCAAAGTTTCAGAGCTGCTCTGGACTATGTAGAATGTAAGGCCAGAATGTGATACATGAAACCCTGTCTCAAAACTCCCCAGCTCCTGTCAAAACTGAAACTCCTGGAACAGATATTAATGAAGAATACCCCAAATCTTTTCACAATATGTTAATAGGTGAGTTTAGTCCTTAACTTAAAGTTTCATCAATAAGAAAATAGATAAGACATTTTAGTTCAAAACTATACAAGTTAACTTGAATAACACAGTAATGCATGTCTCAATATGGGGAAGCCTTTGAATTATAAAGGAAGAAAGTATACATCAAACGTAGGATAATACAAACTAATCTATAAATATATGGAAAGGCTAGAACTCTATGATAACTAAGTTTAGGATAGTGGTTCCATGAAAAGGACTAAGATTAACAGAGTGGCATTTTATATGGGTAAAATTAGCAGAGTGGTTCATGTACTAACTATTCTGAAAATTTTACATTATATACATGTACCAAATTACTTTAACGTGCTCCCTAATCCCTAATATGTCATTAGAAATAATGATTAAACATTTCATTGAAAGATTACACATACATATCTTTATATTTCTTATTAAAACAGTGAAATGCTGTTTTTATGCTACTTCACACACCTTAATATTTAATAATATTTAATAATAATTTTCAAATAAAAATGGAAAAATGTCATCAGGGACTGTTTTCTTGAATTAAGGAAGCAAAACCATGTCTTAATCTCTTATGAAGTCCTCGACACACAGCACTTGCCAGACAGAAGACAGTACTACCTGTCTGATTTGCAGTTTCAGTACTGCACGTATCCAAGTGGGAAGCAATATTCCCATGAGTAAGGGAATCATCTAAGAAATAAATTACAACAAATGGAGCAGTAGATCTTAAAGAATAAACACTCCTCATTTTGAAGTACATCAATATTTCTGCAGTTGTATACAGCTTAAAATGCCATTTCTGGATGGATTCTGGGATGTTTTTCAATCCTCATCTACTTATAATCAGTGCAGAAGGTGGGAGGAGGGAGAAGACTACAAAATAGATTTTGGAAATTGTGTAACTTATAATCATGATAGAACTGATATCTCATCTAATATCTTTGTCTCACAAAGACTTCTATTTCAAGAGCAATATTTTCATCTGATTGAAAATATATTGATATCACAGGCTGCAAAAGATGACACAACAATGCTAAAATACAAACATGTTTCTGTGCAAATGTATTGTAAAACAACATGAAAATACAGGCAGATACTTTAAAGTTCTATTGAGACATTTCATTTTTAATAAGTTTCTTTATGTATGTCAACAATGAACACCATTTGGATAAATTGGACTGGGATAAAACCTGAATACTTCTTTGTTACATGCTGAGAAAGAACAACTTGATTAAATAGTAAATCCTTCAGAGCAACTCTCCAATCCATTTCTCTGAGATTTACTTTTTAGATACAAGTTCCTGGTAAGCTAAACTCTGTTTTTCTTTTCACCTCAGCCGTGCCCAATATTCTGCAATGATACTATCAGGCACCACAAAATATTAAATCTTGTTATCCTGTTGTATGAAATATTTATGTAAAAATTTAATGCTACATCATGGTATCCAAAAGAAGAGACAATTTCTGACATAAAGATTTGTAAAAATTAGGTTGGTGAGGTAGTGCATGCCTGTAATCCCAGAAGTATTGTGAGACAGAGGCAGGCAGATCGCTGTGAGTTTAAAAAATGAGCTCTGGACAGCCAAGGCCACACTGAGAAATGCTGTCTTGAAAAACGAAACAAACAAACGTTTTGTAAAAATTATTAAATTAGCAAGTATCTAGTAGAATCTGTTAAAGATCTAAAAATATAAAACTAGAACCGGAAAAGAAAGAAGGAAAGACAGACAGACAGAAAGAAAGAAAAAAGAAAGAAAGAAAGAAAGAAAGAAAAAAAGTAAAAAGAAACCTGAAAAATACTCTCTTTGTTCAACTTTACTTACAATTTTGTTACCAAAACTATGAAAATTTTCTCAGTGTTTTTCTTTGTGTGTGTGTGTGTGTGCGTGTGTGTGTGTGTGCCTGTGTGTCAATGATAAAGGAAACTGTAGGTGAAACCTTGTGGCAAGTCAGGATGAACTACACAGTTTTTTTCTTAATAATATGTATTGCTTTTGATTCTTTCTAATGAGAAGCTTGGCATACATAGTGTTTAAAAATACTTTATTGGCTCTTAAGGTACTTGAGTTGGCATTGCATCCATCAGTAAACGAATCAAGCCAATGCTCTACCTTTTAATCCCAAAGCAGTGAGGACAATCAATCACAGATAGAAACTTCCAAAACTATGAGCCAAAATATGCCTTTCCATTTTACAATTTGACTGTTTCTGGTATTTCTTGTAGTTGTGGAAAGCTGACTAACACACTGTGTTTGAGAGATAAAGGCATATCTCATTTCAACACAGAAAAATCCATGACTCATGAATTATATCTGTCCTTCTGCTGCAATGTTACAATTGGGCATCAGCATATTTTGTTATTCCTAACATCAGATCTTACTTCAGTACAATCTGACTGAAGAGGCTATAAAACATGAGCTAGCTCTCTCTGTACAAGTAACAACACCACGACACTAGTCTGTGCACAGTCTTTAATCTTAATTTCTATTTAATCTTTAAATATTTTAAAAGAGATGTGGTGACAGGTTAGGCATGGTGATAACTTTAATCCCAGCACTAGACAGGCGGAGGCAGGCAGATCACTGTGAGTTGACATCAGCCTCGTCTGTACAGTGAGTTCCATGTTGGTAAGGGTGGCATGAAGAGACTCTGCTCCAAACAAAAACAACAACATAAGTCTTTATGATATTTAGATTAAAGTTCATGGATCTTGGTTATTACAGATAGCCCTGGATAGGATTATTCTTCTAAGGTGGTTAACTATTCTTTGGTCAAACATTTTTTCACAGAAAATTGCAAGCCTAATTTGAAACATTGAAGTCAGCAATAACATGCTCCATTGGAACTGTTGTTGTATGGAAATTTCCTTTGGAATGACTTTTTAAAATTTAATTTAATTTAATTTTTATTTTTATTAATTACAATTTCTTCACTTTGTATCCCCCTGTAGCTCCCTCTTCCCTCCCCTCCCAGTCCCACCCCTCCCTTTTTTCCACCCATGCCTCTCCCCCAGTCCACTGATAGGGGAGGTCTTCCTGCCTTTCCTTCTGATCCTAGTCTATCAGGTCTCATCAGGAGTGGCTGCACTGTCTTCCTCTGTGTCCTGGTAAGGCTGCTTGACTTCCCCCCAGGGGGAGGTGATCAAAGAGCAGGCCAATCAGCTCATGTTCAGAGACAGTCCCTCTTCCCACTACTATGGAACCCACTTGGACCCTGAACTGCTATGAGCTACATCTATGCAGGGGTTTTAAGTTATCTTCATGAATGGTCCTTGGTTAGAGCATCAGTCTCATGAAAGACCCCTTTGGGCAGATTTTTTTCGTTCTGTTGCTCTCCTTGTGGAGCTCCTGTCCTCTCCAGGTCTTTCTATTTCCTATTTCTTTCATAAGTGGAGTGAGTCTTGATTCTGTGATTTTTTAAAAGTACATGTTCTTCTCTATGTCTAGAACTTTAATTCAGTTCAGCTCAATAAGCAGAATGAGAGCTTTTGCAGATTAGGTCCCCCTCTTCTCATTCATGGCTACAGACTCTGAGAGTGCCTCAATGTTTTGATTATAAGAATGGCAGTTTTGCCTATTAAAAAGCATTCTTGATTTTAAAAAGTTGAGATCAAGATATTTTATATGAATGCTTCTCATTCAACTCAAATGGTTCTTAGATTGTTAGGGTAAAATTTTAAGGAGAAAATGCTATTTTTAAGTATTTATTCTATTATGAGTAGTAAATCACATGCTCTGAGTTATTTGCATAGCTATAGGTTTGATGATAGTTGTATATAATTTCATAAGTGAGAATACAGTTATACTAAGGTGTAGAATATCAATTTGATATGGCTATGAACCAGTCATGCCATTTGCCTTGAGGTGTTTACAGAATGTAAAAATGTAGCAATGATGGTAAAGTCTAAGTGAAAAGCTATAAATACCCCCAAACAAGCTTCCCCATTGCCTATCAATTATCTGAACAGAAAAAAGAAAAGAAATCTACGGAGGAGACACTACCTGTTTAAGAAGTTTTAGAAATATAAAGCCTACTATGATGGTTGGTTTTAGTATTCAACTTGATGCTATCTATAATCAGCTGGGAAGAGAGTTTTGAAAGGGATTGCTTAAACCATGTAGGTCTATGGACATTTCTGTGAGCATTATTTTGAGTATATGAATTGAGGTAGAAAGACACGCACTATGTGTGGCACCATTCCTTCTGCAAAGGTTTCTGAACTGCTTAAGAGTGGAGAAAATGAGCTGAGCACTAGAATGTATGCACTAATTCATTCCTCTCTTCTACTGACTGTAGATGTAGTTTAACTAGATTGTCACCTGGAATTTGGAGCCAAATAGCTTTTTTCCCTAAGTTGCTTTTGTCAGGATATTTTTAGCTCAGCATTGAGCAAAGGAGCTAGGATGTCTATTTAAAATATAGCTCAATAATATGGGTTAGTTATTGTCTACCGCTAGAGAGTGCTTCAGCTTACTCTGCAGTACATATTTTGGCTTAAGCACTGACCTAGATAGTCTTTTTTATATTTTCTGTTTGCAATAACCCAATGGACCTGAATGTATTAGTGATAATGAATCTTGCTTCAGAGTCATGATTCCTTCATTTCAGCCACAGATTTTATTGGGGGGGGTGTTTTGCAGGAAAAAAGAAAAGGAAATGAAATGTTTCATCTTAAGTCATCTGCTTCCAAGTTACCATTTAGAAAAGTTGAATATTATTATATCAGCCATCCCTGGTGTAAATGGCATGATCCAAAGTTGATAACACTTATTCTGATGGAGGTTTTAGGTATGCTCTATATTCATGTTCTTGGACCCAATTTAAGACGTATGGATGGCATAACTATACCATCTTCTGACATAATCATCTTCTGACACAAATAGCATGACTAATCATTAGTAACCTTTTTTTCTAAAAGCTTTGTCAGTAGGTAGTAGCATCCTTTGATGTAGGAAACATGTGCTTGTTTTAGAGACTACCAGTAATAAGGATAAATGTAACTTAGAAAGACCAGCCAAAATTATAAGGTGAAGAGAAATATGATAAACATGAAGACATGATAAGAAAATGGTAAGGATAATTAGCCTCTTATTATGTGTGTGCTTTACTGGTGATTGAATTCAGGGCCTTATGCATCCTAGTCAAACACCACAATGAACTGTCTTGAGCTATGTTATCAGCCTCCAAATGCCCTCCCTCAGCTTTGCAGCTAATGAGTTGCTGAGTCTACTACTTTCTATTTTTTTATTTTTATTATTTCAATTTAAATTTCTGTCATAGGTCCTTCCCTCTTTTCCTCCCAGTCACACCCTTGCTTCTGCATTACCCTCTCCTATTCCTTAAAATAGCGGAGCCCCCTACCCAGATACCCCAGCTCATCTTCACATGAGGACTGAGTTTGTCTTCCTCCCCTGTGACTTTGTAGAGCAATCCCATCAGAAAGAAGTGATCAAAAAGCAGGGACATAGCCCATGTCAGAGATAAACTTCACCCCCCTAACTAGTGGGCCCACATGAAGTCTAAGAAGACCATCAGCTCCTTATAAATAGAGGACCTAGGTCCATACCTTGTTTGGTGTTTGGTTGTTGCTTTAGACTCCATAAGCCCTTCTGAGCCCTGGTTGATTGGCTCTGATGGTCTTCTTGTGGAGTTTTTGACACCTCCAGGTCTATTTATCCCTCCCTCCTCTTTTACAGTAGACTCCCTGTGCTTTGCCCAATGTTTGGCTGTGAATCTCAGTAGCTGTTTTGAACCATTACTGGGTGGAGCCTCTAAGAGGACAACTCTGGTAGGCTCCTGTCTGTAAGCATATATTGTTAAAGTGATAGTGGTTTGCTCTCTTCCATGGGGTGGGTCTTAGTGTTGGGCCTGATATTTGTTGGACATTTAGTCAATCTCTGCTCTATCTGTCCTATCCTTGTCCATGCAGGTCTTATGGATAGGGTAAGTTTAGGATTGAGGTTTCTGTGAGTCGATTGGTGATCTCTTCCATCCACTAGGAGTCTTGTCTAGATAAAGGGTGTTCTCTTCAGTCTCCATGGCACCTGATACTAGGAGTCTTAGCTAGAGTCTCCTTCATATCCTCCCAGACGCTTATTCTGATTTTGGTCTGTAGCTTGTCACAGAGATGGCCCCACCCTCCTTTTCTCTTTTCTGTTGAGGCCTTTGGCCCTCCTGCCCCTACTCTCCTCAGGTCCATCTTCACCCTTATTTCTCTCTGTGCTCCTTCTTTTCCCTTGTTCCCATTTTTCAACCACTATCTCTGTCTATTCTATTTCCCCTTTTTAGTGAGATTTATACATCTTTCCTTGGGTCTTGTTTGTTACCTACCTTCTTGGGGTCTATGCATTGTAGTAAACCTATCCTGTAATATATGACTAAAATATGCTTATAAATGAGTATATACGATGTGTGTCTTTTGGAGTCTGTGTTACTTCACTCAGGATCATCTTTTATAGTTTCGTTCATTTCCCTGCAAATTTCATGATTTCCTTGTTTTCTAATTTCATTTCATTTTTTCTTTATTTATTTCAATTTATTCACTTTGTATCCCAACTGTAGCCTCCTCCCTCATCTACTTCCTATCTCACTCTCCCTCCCTCTTCTCCTCCCATGCCACTACCTCAGTCCACTGATAGGGGAGGTCCTCTCCCCTTCTGTCTGAACCTAGCCTATCAGGTCTTATCAGGACTGTCTTCATTGTCTTACTCTGTGGCCTGGTTAAGAAACCTGTCCCTCAGAGGGATGTGATCAAAGGACCAGCCACTGAGTTCATGTCAGAGAGAGTCCCTGTTCTCATTACTAGGGAACCCACTTGGACACTGAGTTGCCATGGGCTACATTTATACAGGGATTCTAGGTTATGGCCATGCATGATCCTTGGTTGGAGTCTCAGAAAAGACCCTTGTGCCCAGATTTTTTGATTCTGTTGCTCTCTTTGTGGAGCTCCAGTCCACTCCTGGTCTTTCTATCTCCCCCTTCTTTCATAAGATTCCCTGCACTCTGCCTGAAGTTTGGTTATGAGTCTCAGCATTTCCTTTGATACCTTATTGAATAGAATCTTTCAGAGGCCCTCTGTGCGTAGGCTCATAATTTGTTCCTTGTTTTCACCCTCTTCTGATGTCTATCCCATTTTAGTTTCTGAATGAGGATTGAGCATCTTATCCAGGTTTCTCCTTCTTGGTTAACTTCTTTAGTTGTACATATTTTAGTATGATTATCCTATATTATATGTCTAATATCCACTTATAAATGAGTATATACCATGTTTGTCTTCCTACTTCTTGGATAGCTCCTTGAGGATGATCTTTTCTAGTTCCCACCATTTTCATGCAAATTTCATGATTCCCTTGTTTTTAATTGCTGAGTAGTATTCCATTGTATACATGTACCAAAATTCAGTATCCATTCCTCAATTGAGGAACATCCGGGTTGTTTCCAGGTTCTGGCTATTACGAATAAAGCTGTTATGAATATGGTTGAGTAAATGTACTTGTTTTATACTTGAACATTTTTCGGATATATGCCTAAGAGTGGAATAGATGTATTTTGAAGTAGCAGTATTCCTAATTTTCTGAGCAAGTGCCAGATTGATTTCTAAAGTGGTTGTACAAGTTTACATTCCCGCCAGCAATGGAGGAAGATTCCCCTTTATCTACAACCTCTCCAGCATGTGTTGTCACTAGAGTTTTTGATCTTAGCCATTCTTATGGGTGTAAAGTGAAACCTCAGGGCCGTTTTGATTTGCATCAACCTGATGTGTAAGGACATTGAGCATTTCTTTAAGTGTCTCTCTGCCATTCCATATTCCTCTGTTGACAATTATATGTTTAGCTATGTACACCATTTTTTAATTGGATGAATTGTTTTGTTGCTGTTTAACTTCTTGAGTTCTTTATATATTCTGGATACTAGCCCTCTGTCATATACATGGTTGGTGAAGATCTTTCCCAGTCTAAAGGCAGTCATTTTGTTCTGTTAGCAGTTTACTTTACTTTAAGCTTTTCAGGTTCATGAGGTCCCATTTATTGATTGTTGATCTTAGAGTGTGTGCTGTTGGTGTTCTGTTCAGGAAGTTGTCTCCTATGACAATGAGTTAAAGGCTCTTTCCCACATTTTCTTCTACCAGAGTTACTGTGCCTGGTTTTCTTTTCTGGTCTAATCTCTTAGGTGTTCTGTAGGCCTCTTGTATGCTTATAGGTCTCTCCTTTAAATTGGAGAAATTTTCTTCTATGATTTTGTTGAAAACATTTTCTGGGCCTTGGAGGAGGGAATCTTCTTTTTCCTCTATATCTATTATTCTTTGGTTTTGTCTTTTCATGTTGTCTTGAATTTCTTGGATGGTTTGTGTCAGGAATTTTTTAGATTTATCATTTTCTTTGATGGATACATCTATTTCTTCCATTGTATCTTCCACACCTGAGATTCTTTCTCCCACCTCTTGTAATCTGTTGATAATGCTTACCTCTGTAGTTCCTGTTTTCTTCCCTTTGTTCTTCCTCTCCATGATTTCCTCCATTTGTTTTTTTTTTTTTTTTAATTTTTCCAATTCTACATTCAGGTCTTGAGCCATTTGCTGATTTCTTTCACCTGTCTGACTGTATTTTCCTGTTTACTCGTAAATTCCTTTACCTGCTTGTTTGAACATTCCTCTGTTTCTTTTATTTCTTTCAGTGATTTAATTATTTCCTCTCTGAAGGCCACAAACTCTATCACAGCATCTTCCTGTATATCTTTATGGATGGCCATAATCTGTTTGACTTTATCTTCCTCTATTTTTTATTTATTTACTCCATTATCCTCTTCATAAGCATAGATGTAAGGTCATCTTCTTAAATTTCACTTATGATCGGGTGTCAAGTCCTACTTGGCCCTGGATAACTGGGTTCTCAAGATACCATGCTGCCTTGGCTTTTGTTGGTTGTGCTTTTATGCTGGCTTCTACCTATCTGTGTGTGTCAAGTGTTGGCTATCAGTTTCTGGTAACTGCTTGAATCCTGTGATGTGGAGAATCCCCTTGACAGGAAGATGGTTGTTCCTGAAGGAGGCCTCCTCAACTTTTTTTGGTATGGTGACCAAATGGCCGGTGCTTCTCATGGGTTGCCACAGCTCTCCTCAGGCGTATGAACCTGTGTGGTAACTGTAGTCATCGGTATTCAGGGGGGCTTTCCTCTCACCAGGAGAAGTCTTGATAACATCTCCCCTCCTGCTGGGTTTCTTGCTCTGAAATTAGTGAGCAGTTGCTGCTCTTACACTATATGTTTTGGACGCAATCCTCTTGAAGAACCAGGGAGCCATGCGGTTTGGTCAGTTTACCTTAGGAGACAGGTTGTGCCTTAGAGCAGTGTCCGGGGGCTGATCCTGTGGATCCCATGTTTCTGTAGTTGGGAGATTGGAGCTCTGTGCTCCAGTACCCAAGTGATAGTTAGTGGCAGGTAGCATAGCACTCGTGCCTTTCAGAGTTGGGTGTTCTAATGTCAGACCTGATGTTTCCCCTATTGTGGGTTTCCTCCTGACAAGGAGACCCAGTCTGTTGTGTTTTGGGTTTCACAGTTCAGATTGGGATGGTGAGTAGAGCAAACAGGCACAGGGGAATGGCCTTAAGCTGGTGACCTGCATAAATCTGGGAGCTTTTCCTAAGCACTATTCATGGGGATGGGAGGAGGGTTGGCTGAGTGCCCTGTGGTCAGACCTGATGTTTCCCTCATTGTGGGGTTTCCTCCTGACAGGAAAACCCAATCTCTGGTGCCTTGAGACCCGTAGTTCTGTCTGGGACAGTGAGTCTAACCCAAAGGAAGGTCTCTGGGCTGGTGGCTTAGTGCTTTCTGGAGCCCGGGGCCTTTTCCAGGGATTGTCTGGGTGACCTGATGTCAGTTGCTCCACTGTAGGGTTTTCTCTTGACTGGAAATCCCAGTCTCTGGTATTGTTGGGCCCACAGTTCATTCTTGGGTTGTGATCAGAGCACACAGGCATGGGGCTCTGGGCTGGTGACCAAGCATCTTCCAGGACTCAGGAACTTTTCTGGGGTTTAGATGGGTGACCAGAGAATGGACCCGATTGCTTCTGAAACTTTGGAGTTTCTTCTCACCTGGAAAACACAATCACTGGTGTTTTAGGGCCCAAAGTTTGGTTTGTTGGTCACTGTGCAGTCACTGCTCTCCAGCTCATCAGACAGTGTTCTCTCAGTGCCACCAACTTGAATTCCCCCGATTTCCTTGTTTTTAGTGATTAAGTAGTATTCCATTTGTAAATGTACCACAGTTTCTACCCATGATTCAGTTGATGGACATCTAGGTTGTTTCCATATTCTTGCTCTTACGAATAAAGCTGCTTTGAACACGGTTGAGCAAATGTCCTTATTGTATGGTGGAGCATCTTTCAGGTGTATTCCAGGAGTGGTATAGCTGGACTTGAGGCATCGCTATTCTCAGTTTTCTAAGAAAGTGCCAGATTGATTTTCAAAGTGTTTGTACAAGTTTGCACTCCCACTAGCAATGGAGGAGTGTTCTCCTTTCTCCACATCCTAGTCAGCATGTGTTATCACTTGTGTTTTTGGTCTTAGCCATTCTGACAGTTTTAAGATTGAATATCAGAGTTGTTTTGTTTTGCATTTCCCTGAAGACTAAGGACTTTTGGTATTTCTCTACCATTTGAGATTCCTTTGTTCAGAATTCTTTTAGTTATTTATCCCATTTTTAATTGGATTATTTGTTGGTGTTCAATTTCTTAATTTCTTTATATATTCTGGATATTAGCTTTTTGTCCGATATAGAATTGGTGAAGATCTTTCCCCAATCTATAGACTGCCATTTCATTCTGTTGATAGTGCTATTTACATAAGCTTATCAGTTTCAAGAGTTCCCATTTGTTAGTTGTACATCTTAGAGCCTGAGCTGTTGGTGTTCTCTTCAGGAAGTTGTTTCTTGTGCCAATGAGTTCAAGGATCTTAACTACTTTTTCTTGTAGCAAATTTAATGCATCTGGTTTTAGTTGGTTTTTAGTTTTATGCAGGGTGATAAATATGGCTCTAACTTCATTTTCATATATGTAGACATCCAGGTAGAGTAGCACCATTTGTTGTAGATATTGTCTTTTTTCCATTGTATGGTTTTGGCTCCTTTGTAAAACATCAGGTGTGCAGAAGTGTATGGGTTCATTTCTGGTTCTCCAGTTCAGTTCCATTCATGATCCAGTCTATTTCGATGCTGGTGCCATGCAGTTTTTATTACTGTTGCTCTGTAGTATAGCTTGAGGTCAGGGATGGAGATACCTCCAGAAGTTCTATTATTGGAGAAGATTGTTTTAGCTATTATGTTTTGTTTGTTTTTTTTTTCCATGTGAACTTTAGAATTATTCTTTCAAGGTTTGTGAAAACTTGTGTTGGCATTTAGATTGGAATTGTATTGAATCTGTAGATTGCCTTTGATAAAATGACAATTTTTACTATGTCAATCTTACTGATCCATGAGCATAGGAGACCTTTCCATCTTCTGGTATCGTCTTCAATTTCTTTCTTCAGAGACTTGAAGTTCTTGTCATATAGGTCTTTGACTTAGAGTTACACCTAGAACCTTTATATTATTTGTGGCTATTGTGAAGCGTGTTGTTTCTCTAATTTTTTCTCTGCTGTTTGTCATTTTTATACAGAAGAGCTACCGTTTTTGTTTGTTTGTTTGTTTTTAAATTAATCTTGAATACAGCCACTTTACTGAAGGAGTTTATTAGCTTCAGCTCTCTGGTGGAATTTTGGGGGTTGCTTCTGGAGTCTGTTACTTTCATATCAGCTTTTTGAGTTCTAACTCAGAAGGCATAATGTTTTTGCTTACCGCTAGTTCATCTCCTTCATTCTTATAAAGTATCAAATACTGTAAGGCTGTATATCCCAAAACTTTGGCTACAGTTACTCTGTTTCAAGACACACACTATCCACCCACATATCTCAGCTGGAAGTAAGTGCTAGCCTTATACTGTTCAGCTTGTCAACTTTCTTAATATCTAATTCAGAAAGCATAACTTTTTTCTTTCAAATTTCATCTGTTCCTAGCAGCTGCAAGATCTTCAGATTCTCAATGCTTTCTTGCTCTCTAATTATCATACGTTCCTCAAATACCATTGTTAGTCCATTTTAAAATTATTTTATTTACAAGACCTTGGCTCTACCAAAGGATCCTGTAATCCCCAGTGACAGATTACTTGTTTGACCTTGAGCAAGTCATTAAATCTGTTCATGTGTTTGTTTCCTATCAATGAAAAGGGTTGTTGAAAAAATAAAATCAATAAATGTATACAAATCACTTATAGTTTTTCTGAGTACATAATAACTACTATACCCTTAATGACATTTATGATCATCTGTTTCCAATATACTTATACCCCTTCATATTTTGCCTGAAGTCTCACAAAAGTTCCTTGTTGGACACTTATATGCTCTATTTATAAGTTGTGCCTACTATATGTTAAAAAAATAGAATATCAGCACTTAAGTTTAAAAGTGATCTACTTGATAAACCCTTCTCTGTGACATAAAAATTTCTCTAATATTTTAGCCATTTCAGAACAGGGCTGAAATTGCTTCACAAAGATAATCAAACCCAATTCTATTTTTATGTAGTCACATTAGAAATTAGTATGTTGATGTGGACTGAAACTTATTGCCCTATTTATTTCACAAGTGTCTTTTATTTATGTCTTTTACAACTGACTCAAAGTCCCATTTTTATTCTGCTCTTGGTCATTGTGTGACAGATGTTTCTTGGGGAGATTCCCATGTCTACTCCAGATAGGAAACTGATGCAGATCAAAATATGGTTACTACCAGAATCCAGCTTGGTGAATGACTCAAAGAAATCTTTATCACCAGAGTTCAGTTCAGGATAGCATTGGTGACACAATCTACAGGCAGCTATGATGTTTGACAATGTCCTTTCCAGGTGGCTCAATTGTTTTGGGACTCCTTTAGTTAACTCAGCTGGTCTTAGTATCTTCTAGGCAGCTGTTCTCTGTTATGCTTAGACTACTTGGCTGGCTGCTGCTTCCTCCAGGCTGCTGGGATTATCTAAGTCTTTAAAGCTTGGCTTGTTTGAGAGTGATTATCATCAGTTTTTATATACTCTTACACTGCTTATATACTCTTGTGGAGGGAGATGGCCTCGTGAATTTGTCAGTTTCTGGTACTTCCTGAAGCTATTAATGAGCTTCCCTATAGGATTCATGTGTTTTAATCTCACAAGAAAAGTGCTACACAACAGCCATCCTGTCAGATTTTGGAAAATAGCTATGTGAATTCAGCTATGATTTATCCTGCATCACTGAACCCTTTCAGTGTTTTATATATTACCTCTATGTTGCACAGTTTGCTTTCAGTTGCCATCTTGCTTACTCCTGTGTGGATAAAGCAGTTTTGGCTACACACTGCTTTAAAAATACTTTAAAGACTTCTAAAGCATAAAATAGTTTAAACTCTCATATCTTGGAACTTTAATAACTTCCAATAAAACTCTTAATTATTACCGTTCTGACTTGGGCTTTCATTATTACCATATTTGAATCTTTGATATGGACAAACTTGACTGCTTGTCTTATGTAGGAATCATCTTCCTTTATTTGCATGTAAGGCTTCTTTATTTTGCCCCTTTCCTTTTTCAGTGCCTTTCCTGCAGTCCATTTGTTTGCCTAAATGATACTTGAGCTTTCAACATTAATAGTTCATGAACTATGATAATGTAAGGAATGGCCCTTCCTCTCCTGTAGTCTTATAGAAAATAGATATATTTAATATATATAATAATGTATATTTATATACCTATCACATCTATTACACAAGCTTTCACTGTACTTTTCTACACATATGAATTGCACTCTTTATTATAAGCTGAGAAAAGAAACAGTCGCACCTCAATCTTTTTGCTTTTCCCACATTTCTACTATATGGTAAACAGCCAATAAATGCTCATAGAATTATTTAATTAACAGTTTTAACAACTATCTATTGACTAACCCATGTTCTCTCTCTTGAATTCAAGCTTCTAATTTCCTCAGGAAAAACACCAATTAATACATGTTGATTAAATAAATAATTGATAAACATAAAATTGCCTAAAAGTTTCAAACTTAGTGACTAGAAAATTTTTGACATCATTGAAGGAAATTATTAAGTCTTGGAAACAAACTGATTACACATTTGGTTTTTCACATTTTGAATTTCAAGTGATGGTAAAATATGCAGAATAGCAAATATTTACTAAGCTAAAATTCTGTTATTTTAGTGGGAAAGCTTCATTCTCTTTCCTATCATAGGTACAAAAAGGTCGGAGAAAGTTTGAATGAACTGCTATCAAAGAAAAGCACTCTAAAAATCTATATCTCCCACTAATATCAATTTGAACAGCTATTCGTGCACAATATTATTGTCATAAGAGCTACAGAAACCAAGTACGGGACCACAGTACTTAATAAGAGCACAATAAGGGCTCATTGGAAAACGACAGGAGACAGGAAAGAAAGTTTTGTATGTGCCACTACTTGTTTGACTCTAAGCAATTAATTGTATAGACAGATAATTCCTGCTTGCAGGAGGGAGGAAAAAGGAACTAACTTCAAGCTTTAGACTTAATACCAGTTCTAGGCTCACCACTGCGAACACAGTATTGGACAGATACTAAAACAGATAAATAATAAAAAGGAAAAATCCAAATAATACAATTAAAATTAGTAATTAATTAGTAAGTAACTAACACATATATAAAAATGTACAGTATGTCTAATCAAAATCACTTGATACCATTTTACTCAAATCAGTAAGATATAATCAAAACTAATAAGTGTGACAAATGATGAAAAGATTATTGAGAGTTTTTACATTATTGATAAGAATGTATATTAGTATAGACCCAAAACAGATCCAAGATGGCGGCCCTGGGAGGACACTGTCTGAGGAGTAGGACAGCACTGTCGGCACAGCGACCAGGAGACTGAAATCTGGGACCTAAAACACCAGCGATAGTGATTGCCAGGTGAGTGGAATTCCTACGGTGAGGAAATCAATTGGGAAAGTCCTAGGGACACCCAGTTATCCCCTGGAAAAACTCCGGGTGACTGGCTGAGCACAGCCCTGTTCTGAACGTGCAGCTGCCCTGGGCGCCGCCAGCTTCCATCCTGGACTGGGACACATAGTATCTGGTCCAGACTGAGGTGCCCCCTGATACCATTCCAGACCGTGGTGCACAGCCCCTTGCTCAGAAGGAGGTGCCCAGGCTCCAGACCAGAAGGGATCCCTTAGCAGCAAGCACAGGTCGGAGCATGGAGCCTCCAGACCAGAGCAGCGCCCCCACCTGCCATCTCAAACCAGGGCACTCAGCCTCTGGTACAGAGTGAGGAGCCAAGCCTCCAGACCAGAGTGATGACCAGCCTGCCATGCTCACAGCTTCTAGCACAGAGCATGGAGCTGGGCGCACAAATCCCTCAACAGAGTACAACTGAGGCAACAACACACACTCTCAAACCACTGTAACTCCCTGATCTTCTTGAAGAATACTCGGACACCAGAGATTGACAGTTCCAGTCTGAAGTTCAGCCTCAAAGCACGCACAAACAGCTCCTTGATTATATATAAACAAATGGCCAATGGTAGACATAAGAACTCACCGAATAAAAATCAGGACACCATGGCCCCACCAGAAACACCCAAAAGCAATGGAGATTTTAATTCAGTGGAGACACAAGAAAATGATGTTAAAGCTATGTTTATGCAGTTATTAGAGGAACAAAAAGAGGAGATGAACAAGGCCCTCAAAGAAATACAGAAGAATATAACTGCCCACGTAGAGGAACAATTAAAGACATATAGAGAGGAAACAAACAAAAAAAATAGGAGCCACACTCAATCAGTTGAAGGAAATGGTACAAAGCATGAAAACAGAATTAGAATCTGTAAAGAAAACACAAATAGAGAAAAACCTGGAACTGGAAAACTTAGAGAAAAGATCAGGAACCACAAAGGTAAGCATCACCAATAGAATATAAGAGATGGAAGAGAGAATCTCGGGAGCTGAAGGTATGCTTGCTGAAATGGATTCCACACTCAAGGAAAAAATAAAATCAGAAAAGTCCCAAACACAAAACATCTAAGAAATCAAGGATGCCCTGAAAAGACGAAACCTCAGAATAATAGGAATAGATGAAAAAGAAGACTCCAGGCTCCAAGGATTGGAAAATATTTTTAAGAAAATCATAGAAGAAAATTTTCCCAACTTAAAGAAAGAAATGTCTACCCAGGAGAAATGAAATCACTATGCTGATAAGACATGTATACTCACACATTCATTATAGCATTGTTGACAATAGCCAAGAAATTGAAATAACTAATGAATATTGAACATCAAATGAATAGATGAAAATGTGGTAAGCTAGTGAGAAGATTCAGTGGGTAAAGATATGTGCCTCTATAATATAGGATAAGCATAATAGAATCTATAGTCTTAAAGAAGCTGAACAACAAGGAAGATTGAAGGGAAGCTTCTCAATCTTCATTCAGGAGGGCAAATACAATAGATATCAGAAGCAAGAGAAGACAGTTAACAGGACAGGAGCGTACCACAGATGCCCTCTGAAAGACTTTACTGATCGAGGTACTGGAGCAGAAGCTGAGAACTCATAGCCAAACTGTGGGTAGAGTGCATGGAATTTTATGAAAGAAGGGGAAGATAAAAATACCTGGAGGGGATAGGTGCTCCACAAGGTGATCAACAAACCAAAAAACCAAGCCAAACCAAACCAAACCAAAACAACAACAAAAATCCTGGACCCTGGGGGTCCTGCAGACACTGATACCACAACTAAGGCCATGCATGGAGAGGACCTAAAACCCCTGCTCAGATTTAGCCCATAGACTCAGTCTCCAAGAGGATTTCATAGTAAGGGGAGCAGGAACTGTCTCCAACATGAACTAGTGGTTGGCTCTGTGATCACTCCCGCTGCGGGGGTGCAGCTTTGCCAGGCCACAGAGGAAGACAATGCAGCCAATCCTGATGAGACCTGATAGGATAGGGTCAGATAGAAGGAAAGGCGGTCCTCCCCTTTTAGTGGAATAGAGGAAGGCCATAGGAGGAGAAGAGGGAGGGAGGGTGAGATTGGGAGGAGAAAAGGGAGGTGTGTCACAGTGGGGATACAAACTGAATAAATTGTAATAAATAACAAATAAAAATTTAAGTAAAAAAAGATATGTGCCTCTAAGCCTGATGACCTGAATTAGATCTTATGAATCCACATGGAGGAAAGAAAACTGACTCTGACAAGTCATCCTCAAACCACTTTATGCACATTCTGGCAAACAAACAGGCATACAACAGACATACAAACAAATAAATATTAGAAGTTCATAAAAAATGTGGTACATATATAATAAAGTTACAAAATGAAATCCTGTCATTTATGAAATTTTGGATAAGATTACAGGTCATTGCGTTAAGAGAAAAATTCCAGAAGAAAGGAAAATACTGCATGATCTTACTCATTACTGGAATACAAAATTGACTTAATAGTCTAACAATCCTGATACTTCAGGAATATTTGGTTACACTTCCTCCAAATCCCCTGTCATTCTTTGGTCTTCTTGTGGAGCTCCTGTCTCCTCCTTTTATCCTTCCCTTTTTATGTAAGACACCCCGCATTTAAATTGTGCTGTAAGTCCTAAGAAAATAGAAGCAGACATTAAAAGTCTCTCAACCAAACAAAGCCCAGAACCAGATGGTTTTAGCATAGAATTCTACCAGACTTTTAAAGAAGAGCTAATACCAATACTCCTCAAACTATTCCACTAAACAGAAACAGAAAACAAAACAAAACAAAACAAAATAAAATATTGCAAAGGTCATTCTATGAGGCCACAGTAATTCTGATACTTAAACCATACAAAGACTCAACAAAGAAAGAGAATTTCAGACCAATCTCACTTAAGAACATTGATGCAAATATGCTCAATAAAATACTCACAAACTGAATCCAAGAACACATCAAAAATATCTCCAGTGTTAGAGAAGCACTTAAAGAAATGTTCAACATCATTAGTCACAAAGAAAATGCAAATCAAAATCACTCAGATTCTATATTGCACCCATCAGAATGGCTAAGACAAAAAACTCAAGTGACAGCATGTGCTGGTGAGGATGTGGAATAAGGGGCACACTTTTCTATTGCTGGTGGGAGTGCAAACTTGTACAACCACTGTGAAAGTCAAGCTGGAGTTTTCTGAGAAAGTTGAGGATAGTTCTACCTCAATACCCAGCTATACCGCTCCTCAGCATATAGCAAAAGAAAATCCACAATACCACAAGGACACTTGCTCAAATATGTTCAGAGCAGCTTCATTCGCAATAGCCAGAAAATGGAAACAACTTAAATGTCCCTCAACTGATGAATGGATAAGGAAAATATGGTACATTTACACATTGAAATACCACTCAGGTACTGAAAAAAACAGATACATCGTGCAGTTTTTAGGCAAATTGATGGAACTAGAAAAGATCATCCTGAATGTGGTAACACAGAACCAGAAAAACGTGCATGGTATGTACCTACTTATAAGTAGATATTAGCCACAAATATCTACAGGATTGCTATTATACAATCCACAGACCAAAATAAGCCAATAATGACCCAAGGGAGGATACCTGAAGCTCACCAAGAAGAGGAAATAAAGTAGATACCTGATAAAGATGGAGGGAGGGAATGGGGTGAGAGAGGGCGTGGGGAGGGTAATAGGGGTGGGGATCAAGTGTGGGGAGAGTGTATGTGGGGAGGCCCATGAAAGAGAATGGAAATCAGTGTGTGGGGCATTCTGGGACAGGGGAGGCTCCTGGAAATCTCTTGGGGTGATCCTAGCTGAGACTCCTAGAAGTGGGGGTTAAGGACCATGAAGTAGCTCCCTCCTGAAACCAAGTGGGATTTTCATTGGAGGGAAGCAGACACCAATCCACCTATAAAATTTCCCACTGACATATCTGACATGGACTCAATTGCCTGCTTTTGGATCAATTTCCCCTATCTGGGCTGCCTTGTCAGGCATCAAGGGAAGGGCGTGTATTAAGTCCTGATACAACAACAACAACAACAAAGTCCTGATACAACTTGATGGGCTGGGTTGGGTTTGTAAGGGGTTCTCTCCTTTTTTGAGGAGAAAGGGAGATGGGAAGGGAGAAGAGGGTAGGAGGAACCCAGAGGAGACAAGGGAGAGGGCTGTGATTGTGATGTAAAATGAATAAATTAGTAAATTTAATATATATATATGAAATACATGCATGTATGAAACACATCTATGATAAACAAAACAAAACAAAAACTCTTCAAACGAAAATTTCTCTTGGCTAAAAAAAGTGTAGGAATAAAGACTGAGCAAAAATTCAGGGAATGGCAAACCAATGACTGGTCCAATCTGTGAGCCACAACATGAGAAAGAGCTAATCCTTACCACTATTAATGATACTCTGCTATGCTTGCATACAAGAGCCTCGCATAACTGTCTTCTGAGAGACTTCATTCAGCAGGTTATAGAAACACATGTAGAGAACCATAGCTAAACAACAGGCTGAGCTCCAGGAGTTCTGTGAAAGAGTGGGAGGAAGGATAGTGGGATCTGGAGAGGTAAAGGATATCACAAGACCTAGAGAGTCAACTAACCTTGCCCATGGCAGCTCACTGAGACTTAACCACCAGCCTAAGAGTATGCATGGGCCGAGCTAAGACCCACTACACATATGTAGCAGATGTGCAATGTGGTCAACTTGTGGTTCCACTAACAATGGGAGTGGAGGCTGTCTCTGACTCTATTGCCTGCCTCTGGATCCCTTTCCCCTAGCTGGGATGCTTGTCAGGCCCCAATTGCAGAGGATGTGCTTGGCCCTTCTGTGTCTTGAGGTGCTAGGGTGGGTTGCTACCCATTGGCAGCCTCCCCATCTCTGAAGAGAAGGCTAGCATGGGAGAATGGAGCGGGTAGTTAGGGTGGGACTGGGAGGCAAGGACTGATGGGTTGCGACCAGGTTGCAAAGAGTTTAAACAAATGAACAGACAGTTGACTCAATAGAAACTACAAATAGAATAGTAGTTAGCCTATATGGGGAAAAGCAGTTGGGAAGGAGAAGTGGGAACTCAATTGCACTTTGGGTGTTGGCTTATAGGAAGCAATGAAGTTAGAAGGAAGTAAGAAGTTCTGCTGTGCTATTGCATAGCAGATTGCTAAGAGTGTAATATATATATATATATATATATATATATATATATATATATATATATATATATAT
>CM053742.1:99782492-99846212 GCA_028658305.1 Pachyuromys duprasi
CAGGGAGAGTGTAAAATAGTGGTTGCTAAAAGGTGAGATTAGAGGAAGAAATATAGCAATAGGGCAGACATGTAGGATTAACATTTGTGAAGATTTTATCTACAGCATAAGGATTACAGCTGATGGAATTGTGTTAGTAATTTGTAGTTGTTCTTAACATAAAATGTTACTATGTGAAATGACAGATATTTTACTTTGTTCCACTATAATGACTGTATTACTACTAATACACATTCACTGTTTTAAGATGAACATGTCAAGTAGGTAGGTGTAGTAGTGTTGTTGATAAAAATCACCAAACAACTGAACCAGTGGCAATAAAAAAGCCCTTTTAATGCAATTCAAAAGCTTCCCTTTTGAATATCTATGTGTGATATGCAAAAAAGAAACATCTTCATTCATCAAGGAGTTCTTCTGTAGACTCTTTGCTTTGAAAGGAATAAAATTGGAGGTTAGCTATCTAATTCTTTCTTATACTTCCAAGATCAGTATCATAAGTTATAACTTTCAACTACTTGTACATTGTCAATGAACATGCTAGGAAAATAGCCCTCCTCTTCTGAAATATTAATGTGGTGTGTTCCTTTGATACTTGATCTTCAAGTTTTAAAACACATATATGAGTATATTTTCCCTGCTTTTGTTGAAAACAGATTTTTTTCTTACATAACATAACTTGATTATGGTTTCCCCTCCCTCTACTCCTCCCAGGTTCTCTCTACTTCCCCTTCTATCTGTATCTACCCCCTGTCTGTCTTACAGAAAACAAATAGGCTCAAGAGAAGGCATAAGAATCAGAGACCCACTCATTTTCACACTTAAATGTAAAAGACAAGGCAATTTCTTTCCACTTTATTGTCAGTTATCTCCCTGGAAAATATTGTCACAGGTACTTCTGAGAGGTTGTTTTGTTCTGCTTGCAGAGGTGGGGAATGTAACACAGGGTCTTGTGCTTGCCACATAGGCATTTTACCATTGAGTTATAGCTCCTAATTCGCTTTAGAGTTTGTATGCACCTCTAAGTCAATTACTACAAGAGTTCTTTGAATAATAACAATGTGAGTGGAATTGAAAATTTTGAGTAAATCTTCAGTGCTGTTATTTCAAGAACAACCAAGATGTGACATGATGTTATGCTAACTAATTTCATTGTGAGAATTTCATAGTATACATGTATATCAAATCATTTCATTGTGCACTTACAGTATTTCAAATTACTTCTCAATAAAACTGGAACAAAGAGAACCAAAAGGAAACAATTTGAAATGCAAATGATCAAATAAGAAACTCTAGTTATGCAGAATATTGCTGTATTTAGTATAAAATAAGGCCCTTTCACAATTCATAGAATGTATTTGCAAATAAAACTTCAAATATATTGACCACTTATTTTAGAAATAAAAATATCCCTTTAATCTTTTCCATTTTAGCAACTAAGCCCAGGCTAAAGTTTTTCCCCCCATTGGCTCTCACAAAAAGTATTGAAAGTCAAAACTTATTTAAGCCTTAATATATTCAACCACATTTCAAATTTTCTTTAACAGGCTTAAATATTAAAACAGCTTTTAAAAATGAGCATGTAAAATAAACAAATCACCTTTATCATGAAAGCACTCTGATTTTATGTTCCCTGCATATTTAAATGATGATCCTTTTAGAATTTTCCAAACCCTGTAACTGTCAAAATCTTAACTTTCCACTTTTTAATAAAAATGATGTCCATAAAGATTAGAAATTAATCTAACCTGACTCTCAAACTTAATACACTTTAGTGCTGGAAGCTATTAAAATTCATCTATCTAGGTTTAATAAAGAAAGTTTTTTCAATTTAAATATACATTGCATTTAATAAGCTTGCATGATAATTTCAACAATGTTCATGGGCTCTGCAAATTGCCTTCCTGCTGTGTCCAGGATACAATCCAATTTCAGTTTTGAGCAACCAAGTTAAGAACTGGTTGAAAAAAATCTCAAAATTAATTTCTGAATGGCACAAAGTGAAATGATTATAAGCCAGCCAATCTGATTGACCTGATGTCCAACTTTAAGGAAAATAGTTTGTTTATATTGATGTTAAACAAAATATGTGAGTACACAAGTAGACTTCAAGTTTTGGCTAAAATTTTAAACCTTTCCCCAAATGTTTGTCATTGTAAGAATTAGCATGCTCTTTTTTATTTCCCTATGTCAATTCATAAATCTTATTGATACGAAATATACAGCACTAGTTAAGGACTTCAAAATGATACAAATACTATAACATACACATACAAACACAGACAGAGACACAGACACTCCAGAGTGGTAAAGTGAGAGTCTTTGTTTTCCTACAGCGTGAATTTTGTAGCATTAGTAACTCAGATAATATGTAACTACCAACTGTGAAAAGTGCTGTGAAGGAAAAGTGATACAAAGTGACTTCTTTTAGACATTGGCATTTAAACTGAAACTTGTATGATGGGTAGACAAATAAACATAACATGTATGCTTATGTACGAAATTAAATGAACAAATATGCGTTTGATATATTGTCAAAGAGGTAGATTTGTGTGAGATGTGAGTGAAGAAATAGAGTCTAGAACAGTCTTTTGTATAGTGTGATGAAATTCTTGAGACTTTATTATAGTAGCAGTGGGAAAATATTGAAAAGCAGTAAGACTCACAAAAATCTGATTTGTATTAAAAAGATATTTGGATATTAAATGAGAAGAGCATAGAAGTATACTTTCAAAGATATTGTTTATGAGACAACTTATTCTGAAGTGTCTGGACAGGGCAAGCTTTACTCTTGATCAGGAATGTATGCTCAGGATAGTAAACATGCCTAGACTAATTTTAAGAATCCAGGTGAGAGAAAAAAAAATAGTTACAAGAGCTAGGCAGATTGAGAAAAATGAATGCATTAAAATATTTTAGGAAGTAGACTTATAAAACCTTGTGGCTGATTACAACAATGGAGGTAAAACAGATGGAAATGTCATGAAAAAGAAAAGCAATACTTATATATGTAGAAATTTTATAACCTACCACTCATTGGAAAAGCAATGAAACTAGAGCTTAGTAAACTTGTGAGGTGTCAGAATAAATCTGAAGTAGAATACTCTCCAAGCTGAAAATATTATATTGCAATGATGCTCTTGAGTTTTCTCATCATTTGGTGTCATTAATCAGAACTTTAAAATCTGGCACATAATTATAGATTTTAGCTTGTGAAAGTCCTATCTGCTCATTGTTAGTAAAAGTAGGACAAATATATGGATTTTTGTGCTAAAAATATAGATAGGGCATAGTATTTAAAAGCTCAACAGCTAAAATTTTATTCCATTAAAATCCGGACACCTGCATGTCCATAGCAGAAGCTCTGTTTTTATCTATTTTCCTTGAACATTGGAAGATTTAACTGGAAAGCTCTGCTGTCAAAAATGAAGTTCAAAAGCACGGGATATTCTGTTGAAAACCAATACTATACTTAGCCAGTGTGTCAGGCTTTCCTTTCAAATTTCAACTATAATGTATTTTAAAGAAATTTTCTTACCAGCTTTTGGCACAATGAGCTAATAATGTAATGTGGCATCATTAAAATAGACAAGGTGGCTAAGATCAAAAACTCAAGTGACAACACATGCTGGAGAGGATGTGGAGAAAGAGGAACCCTCCTGCATTGCTGGTGGGAATGTGAACTTATACAATCACTTTGGAAATCAATCTGGTGCTTTCTTAGAAAATTAGGATCCAGCTAAAGTACTCCTAGGCATATATCCAAAATATGTTCAACTATACAAGAAGGACATTTGCTCAAACATGTTCATTGCAGCTTTATTCATAATAGCCAGAAACTGGAAACAACCCAGGTGTCCTTCAATTGAGGAATGGATACAGAAATTGTACATTTATACAATGGAATACTACCCAGCAACTAAAAACAAGGAAATCATGAAATTTGCAGGCAAATGGTAGGAACTAGAAAAGATCATCCTGAGTGAGGTATCCCAGAAGTAGAAAGACACAAATGGTATATATTCACTCATAAGTGGATATTAGACATATAATATAGGATAAACATACTCAAATCTGTACACCTAAAGAAACTAAGCAAGAAGGAGGAGGGTAAGATGCTCAATCCTCATTCAGAAAGACAAACTGGATAGATATTGGAAGAAGGTGAAAACAAGGAACAAGACAGGAGCCTATCCACAGAGGTCCTCTGAAAGACTTTACACAGCAGGGTATCAAAGCAGATGCTGAGACTCACAGCCAAACTTTGGACAGAGTGCAAGGAATCTTATGAAAGAAGGGGGAGATAGAAAGACCTGGAACTGTCTGTAGCTCCACACATATAACAACAGAACGAAAATATCTGGGCTCAGGGGTATTTTCTGAGACTGGTACCCCAACCAAGGTCCATTCATGGAGATAACCTAAAGCCCCTGCTCAGATGTAGCCTGTGGCAGCTCAGTCTTCAAGTGGGTGTCCTAGTAAGGGGAACACAGACTGTCTCTGACATGAACTCAGTGGCTGGCTCTTTGATCACTTCCCCCTGGTGATGGGGTCAGCCCTACCAGGCTACAAAGGAAGGTTATGAAAGACAGTCCTGGCATGCCAAAGAGGACCTCTGGGGGGGGGGGGGGTCAATGTAGCGATGTATCAGAGCAGATATTAAGACTCGCCATCAAGCCTCTGACAGAGGGCGAGAAGTAATGATAGATCTGGGGGAGGTTGTTGAGACTTGGGGAGAACAAGAGCTCCACAAAGACCAAACTGAGCAGGGCACAGGGGTCTGGTATGAGAAGGTTTCTACAATCAAGGACCATGTGTGGATGTGGCCTGGAACCCCCGCACAGATGGGGCCCATGATAGCTATGTGTAGGACTGAAGACCCTACTGAGGGAAACAGGGACTGTTTCAGTCATGAACTTGATGGCTGACTCTTTGACCCTCCCCCATACAAGCCGGGGAGTGACAGATTGGCTAGATCCCAGGGGAGGACATTGCAGCCAGCCCTGAGGAGACAGGATAAGCTAGGGTTGGATGGAAGGGAAGGAGGTCCTCCCCTGTTGGTGGACTTGGAGGGGGCGGGGAGGAGGGAGATGAGGGAGGGAGTGGGAGGGTAGGAGGGAATGAGGGAGGGGGCTACACCTGGGATTCAAAGTACCTAACCTGTGATTGAGATAAAAATAAATTTAAAAAAAGAAGAAGAAAGACAGTCCTGATGAGACCTTATAGGCTAGGGTCAAGTGCAAGGGGAGGAGGTCTTTCCTTATCAGTGGACTGGGGAAGCAGCATGGGAGGAAATGAGGGAGGAAGGGATGGTAGGATTGGGAGAGGACAAGGGTGAAGCTACAGCTGGGCTACAAAGTGAACAAATTTTAATAAATAAAAATAATAAATAAAACAGACGGGGTTATTTGGAAGTTAAATGTAGGCCTAAGGTTTGAGGCTTTTTTCAAGAAAAATTTGATAGGAATGCAGTTGATGTTGGTGAGGGGGTCCTACACAGAATAAGGGTGTTATGTGCAAGTAAGCGGAATACAGGAATTTTGGAGAACCTAGGAATACATAGGGGAGCTACAAGGGAAAAGAAGATACAGACTTTGCAATTTTCATAATGCTAGTAGTTTCTCATTATTCCTGATAAAATTTGAGATAAGATGATACACCTTTCCTCGGGGATTTATCAAAAAATGAGAAAGAGAAGAGAAAGAGAAAAGAATTGAAATCACATATGCCTAACCAAGTGTCAGTGGGTTAAATTATATGTCCATGTCACAACTCCTGGAAAGTATGTATGCTGCCTTACCTTGAAATAATAGTCTTGGCAGTTGTAATTAAATTAACATCTTCATATGCGATCATTGTTCATTAAACTAGTAAATATTATATCTAATGACATGTGTCTTTGTTAGAGGGGAAAAGTAGAGAAAGCCATATGAAAACTGGAGACATATAATTCAAAGCCAAGGAACACCACAGCCACCTTCACAGCTAGATTTTCTTGTTATGGTCTCTACTGGGTGAGCAATCCTCATACCTCTGTTTTAGATTTCTAATATGAAGAATAGTGTTAAGAGAACATTTCTATAGTGTTAAGCCACTTATTTTGACATATTTGTTATAGTTATTTTGGAAATCAGATATTCTAAGTAGAAAATTTCTAATATGGTGGATCCACTGCCATAAGCAAGAATGTATGATGAATTCTGAACCTCTAGATCTTTTGGTACTGAACAATAATGACAGAGGATGTGGCTAATATTTTTCTGAGACTTGTATATAGTAGGCTATAAAATCAGCAATGTAAATGAGTTATTGTCCTTAGTCTTAACAATAGCTCTATGATAGTATTGCTATGAACTTTACTTTACAGATGAGGATATCAACATTCAACAAATTGTTTAACAGTTCATAATAGGCAATAGAATGGTGCTTTAAGTCCATATATCCTACCTCCAAAGGATTTGAATCTATACAGCCTCCTACCTCCAAAGCCCATGATTTTCCCATCTTGCTCTCAGGAGTAATTTAGATACACTGTAGTCATAGAAAGAGCTTATGTACCAAAGAAGTCTGATTGGCTGGTCAATAGAGGGGATTTTGTTTGTAGGTGCAATATAAACTCACAGTTTATTTCTACATAATAAAGTATGAATGTAGATCACAACAGGATAACATTCTGTTTTTTCAATTATTTCTTGATTTTTTAAAAGTTAATGATTTAATACATACAACTACTTTCTCCCTTCTACCATCTTTTACCTACATCATCTGTACTAGTGAAGATGTTTTTCCAGTCACCTCTTGCCTCTTTTATATTTTTATTTATTTCTTTATTATTCATTATAATTTATTCATTTTGTATCTTGGCTGTAACTCCCTCTCTCATCTCCTCCAAGTACCAACCTTTCCTCCCTCTTCTCTCCCTATGTCCTTCCTCTAGTTCACTGATAGGGGCATTCCTCCTCTCTTAATCTCTGACCCTACCCTATGAGGACTCACAAAGATTCTTTCTCTGTGGCCTGGCAAGGCTGCCCCCGACACCCAGGGGGGAAGTTATCGAAGAGCCAGTCACGGAGTTCAGGGCAGAGATAGCCCTTGCTTCCCTTACTAGGTCCCTTACATGGTTCCCTACTAGGGAACCTCCATGGAGGCTGAGCTGCTTACAGTCTACCTCTGTTCAGGGGGTTCTAGGTCCTCTCCATGTATGGTCCTTGGTTGGTGCATCAGTCTCTGCAGGCCTCCCTGAGCCCAGATTTTTGGCTTTGTTTGGTCTCCCTGTGAAGATCCTGTCCTCTCCATGTCTTTCTATCTCCCCCTTCTTTCATAATATTCCCTGCACTCTGCCCAAAGTTTGGCTATGAGTCTCAGCATTTGCTTTGATACCTTGCTGGGTAGATTCTTCCAGAGGTGCTCTGTGGTAGGCTCCTATCCTGTTCCCTGTTTTCTCCCTCTTATGATGTCTGTATTGTTTGCCCTTCTGAATGATGATTAAACATCTTCTCTAGGGTCCTCCTTGTTGTTTAGCTTTTTTAGGACTGTAGATTTTAGTATATTTATCCTGTGTTATATGTCTAGTATCCACTTAGAAGTGAGTATATACCCTGTGTGTCTTTCTGCTTCTGGATTACCTCACTCAGGATGATCTTTTCTAGTTCTCACCATTTGCCTGCAACTTTCATGGTTTTCTTGCAAAGTGGCTGGATACAAAATAAACTAAAACAAACAAAGAAACAAAAAAATCAGAAACCCTGCTGTATACAAAAGACAAATGGGCTTAGAAAGAAATTAGAGAAACACCACCCTTCAAAATAGCTGAAAATAACACGAAGTACCTTGGTATGACTCTAACGAAGCAAGGGAAAGACCTATATGAAAAAGCAAAAAACAAAAAAACAAAAAACAAAAAAAACAACTTCAATTCTTTGAAGAAAGAAATTGAAGAAGATATCAGAATATGGAAAACTTTCCCATGCTCATGGATCAGTAGGAATAACATAGTGAAAATGGCCGTCCTGCCAAAATAAATCTATAGACTCAATGCAGTTCCCATGAAAATACCAACATATCTTGCCTCTTACAGTGACTAGAGGTGAGTAAAATTGATGAATGTGGTGCTTCATCTAAAGCTTACCTTGCAATGCTACTTTCAGAAAAACATGAATATTTCTTCATAATATTTCAGCTATTTGCTTATTATATATGTAGAAGATACTAAAAGTTATTACACTTTATAAACTGTTTTTTCCTTCTTACCAGAATAAGACATTTCATCCTTTGACTATTTACTCTTCTTTTATACCTTTGTACTAAATTCTATTGTAAATTTAGTTTTCTTATGTAAATTAATCAGTATAATATGAAAGAGTAATATACCAGCACTAAAAATTAACAAACTATTCTTTGTAAATGAATGTATTTTGTCCTGCCTTGACATGTGTATTGCTCAACCACTATAAGGAGATCTCGACATAGACACCTTCAATTCTATTTCACGCCTTCCCTACAATGATGGGTGGTCTCTCTAGACTGTAAGCCAAAATAACCTTTTTGTTTCCAAAGCTCATTTTGTAGACATTGTTATAGCAATGAGAAATAACTAATATATATAATATAATGAATATTATTATATATGATATAAAAATAACTAATTTGTGTGGAGATATGAAAGATTTAAACTGTGGATCTGCAATTTACACTTGTGCAGACTAGGGTGGATATTTAAGCTTACTTTCCAATCTTTCAAACAAGCAACAAGGTGTTCTCTAAACTGTCAAATGAGATCGTTATTTAGAAGAGTTTCTTTTAATAGGTGACATCCATGAAATCACTTAATACTCTGACTTGCAAGTTATTCCCTTTTGCTATTCCTCTCTCATGTCTTTCTGTTCCTGAAGGTCTAGAGAAAACACAGTATGACTTAAGACCAATCTTCATACTTGGGACTCTTTAAAAAATACTCCAGGGAAAAAATCCCAAGAATTGTTGTGACACAAGCCAACGTGTTAGGCTCCAAATTTTCTTAGAAGAATCAATTTGAGTTCAGCCAAAAAGGGTTGTATTTCAGAATATTAGAGTTTAAAATCTAGAACACAGTTTTTCACAGTGTTCTCTAAAGTTCAGTATCACTTTCAGTATATTAGATGGGCTTTTCTTTCAGCAATGATGAAAGGGACATATTTTACTACTCTTGGCTAGGTGGCTTTGTATGGATAAGAAGAGTTTTGTACCTTCCTAAACCTAGTAGAAAGTTTTCCCTTAAAAATGCATAAAAATACTTTTCTTTTCTCCTATGGTCTAGTCACTCCAATGACTCCAGGCGTGATCATATGGAATTTGGGATAAATCCATTGTATGCCAACTTTGGGAGTCAATTTCATGCTTTAATCTCTAGTTATTCCCTGTATTGAAAACAGCATTTCTAAACCATGTAAATATATTTCTGGCTTCCTTTGGTAGTTTCATTTTCAGTATCTGAGGACTGATGCTACTTTTCCAGTAACCTAACAACGATTTTAAACTTGATGCTTTTCATAATGAAATATTATTAATCATTGGGATATTTATTATAATGCATTAGATAATATAGAACATGATCTAGTGTTCCACTAGAATGCCAATATCACGCATCATTAATAAATACACTGTTCCCATTAAGTGTAAGACTTTTAACTAGCATACATATTTTTGTCATCATATAGCAAGCAAAGCTGACTTTTTCTCATCTTGCATTGCTATTGCCGACTCCAGAAGTCTGACTATTATTGAAGCTCGGTATATTAAATTGTGAACTTTACAAGGCATTCCAAATGATTTTCAGCATCTAAATGAAAATTTAGTTTTCTCCAAGCTCTTTAGGTGAAGTGACATGATGTTTTTCTCATTTAAAATAATGCCTTTGGCACCTTCACAACAAACCCTCATGTTGTTAATCAAAACCTAGTGTGTTTGGATGATACAGAGCTGTGCAAAGTAGGGACCACAGATTAGTTAGTATAAAATCTTGGGTCCCACCCCAGGTCTATGAAGTAAAGATGTGAAAATGGTATGAGAATTCTTCTTTTAACAATAGTCTAGGTAATTTTTATTTTCTAGACCATTAAACTCACAGACAATGGATCCACAGAGAGTAGATAATCTTTTATTTCTCCTCTTTTCATTAATAAATAACCTTTGCCACTCTCTTAATCCAAAATCTTTCTTAGTAATTCAAAGATAACTTGTTGACTAGAGAGCTATAGCTATTCCATTTAGAAAAAAGTAATAAGAAAAAATAGTTTTCATTTTTCTCCTTGCATTCATGCGACAGTCAGTGAGTATTAAGATTGCTGAGCTATATTTTGTAAACTGCAATGCAAAAAAGTATGAATGAAGTGGGAGGAAGCAACATAATTATTAAGTTTTAAAATTTTGTCTGGACCCAGCATTTTTGGATTTTATAAATGTACCATCTGCTGCGTGGGGAGTGGCAGAAAGAAAAAGAAAAGCAGATCAGTTGAAGAAATCTCTAGGGTTCAATGAATAGAATTAATGTAGGGTTTAGAGCATAGCTTTGATACTACTTATGCCATCATGAACAACTTTCAAGATGAAGTTGACTCATTTTTAAAATTTTTAAATTTTTTATTACAATGTATTCATTTTGTTTCCCAGCTGTAGCCCCCTCCCTCAACCCCCTCCCAATCCTGCCCTCACTCCCTCTTCTCCCATGCCCATTCCCCAATCTTCTGATAGGGGAGGTCCTCCTCCCCTTCTATATGACTGTAGTCTATCAGGTCTCATCAGGAATGGCTGCATTGTCTTCTCCTGTGGCCTGGGGGGAGTTGATTAAAGAGCCACCTACCCTGTTTCCCTTACTAGGGAACCCACTCGGAGACTGAGTGGCCATTTGCTCCACCATGTTTGTAGCAGCTTTATTCGTAATAGCCAGAACCTGGAAACAACCCAGATGTCCCTCAACTGAAGAATGGATACAGTAATTGTGGTACGTTTACACAACAGAATACTACTCAGCAATTAAAATCATGAAAATTTCAGGCAAATGGTGGGAACTATAAAAGATTATCCTGAGTGAGGTGTCCTAGAAGCAGTTTACTCATTTATCAACATGGAGAGAGTATATACTCCATAGATTTCTTGTTTATTAAAAAAGATTCACAGGGACTGAAGAAAAAACTTAGCATTTAAGAGCAGTAGTTGCTCTTTCAAAAGACCTGTATTCAACCCTCAGAATCTATGTGGGAGCTCACAAATATCTATAACTCCAGTTCTAGGAAATCTGATGCCCTCTTCTGGACTCCATGGGCAACAGGTATGGACATCGTGCACAGACATACATGTAGGCAAAACTTCCCAACATATACAATTACAATGGATAAAAGTTAAAAACAGATTTATGAGTTGTATATAAACAGTCAGTAACAGTGCTTAATAGGCTATATATATATATATATGAAGAAAAGCAAGAGTTAAAGGAGGAATGAAAAAAAAAGTGGGTTGAGATCTTGTGGGCTTTTTTTTGCATCCACTTTGGAATGTCTATTGGTGCCATCCTTGTTCAAGTTTAGGCAGTTGTGTTGGTGAGACATTAATAAGAGACACAGTTTAGAGCATCCTTTTACTTTTCCAGTCTTCCTGCTCAACCCTCCACAATGTTCCCTGAGTCTCATTTGAGGGAGCTGATTTGTAGAAGTAGCTGTTGGGACTGGGCTTCACAACCAGAGACACACATACAAGTAACATAGAGACTGAGCAGTATTTTTAGAATTAGATATGTATGTGCATATATGTATGTAATAACAAGTAATAAAAATAAAGTCCATGAATTTGAGAGTGATCAAAAAGAGATATATGGGAGGGTTTGGAGAAAGGGAAGCAAAACCACAAATGATGTAATTATATTATAATATGAAAAAATTTAAAAATAGTGAAAAGAGAAGGATGGAGGAAACAACAGGCTATGAGACAAAATCTTTGTTATTCAGTGTACTAGATTTATTTGAAGACAGACTTTATGCGGGGGCCTATCATGTTCTAGATACTGTTCTGTCATTGAAAATACAGTAATCATCTTAAGAAGAATTTATATTCCATGTATGCAAGCAGAGGTAGTTTGGGTGCCACAAAGAATAATACATAAAAATGTTTTTTTTTTGTTGGTGTAATGATTAGAAAAAAATAGAATGATTAGTAATGGAGACTAGTATGGTGCTGTTTTGCATTGATTAGGGAAAGTCTCTGTAATAATAGATCAGTATATCTGAGACACAAAGGGAGTGTGAGGGACTTACAGATATTTGAGAGCAAAACAACAGGAATAGTCAGCTGAAAGTTTCTGAACTCAGAAACTATTAGCATCAAAAAGGAGTGTGTGCTGGAGCAGAATGAATGAGAAGAGATGTGATGTGTATAGGGTATTGTGTGTGAGAGGTTTCTGAAGGTGGAAAAGAGCAGACTAGAGAGGGCCTTGTGGAGCATGATAAAGATGCCATCATTTACTCTGAGGAAAATGAGAAAACCATGGAGGCATTCTGAACATAAGAGTGATTTGATATAATTTTCAAAAGATCACTTTTACTGCTTTATTGAAAGACTGTAGGGGAACAAGAAAACAAAACATGACAAGCATACAACAAAAATAAAAAAAGAGCCACTAGATAGGAGGTTATTGAAATGATAATAAAAACAAAAAGTGATGGGGGACAGTGGTTAGGATGATACCAGTAGAGACTGTCGTCAGATTCTATTTTGAATATTTAAGTAGTTTGATTTATTCGCTGATCAGATGTAGGAATGATATAATTATGAGAACTCCGAGGAGTTTTGCCTGAAAAAGTAGAAGAATGGGGTTATATTTTCTGAGATGGAGAAGACAGTGGTAGTAGGTGACAGAAGGAGGATAATAGACATGTAATTTATCTCAGACAATAGGAAGGCAAAGTCTAGCAGCACTGGGTGAGTACTTTCTCTGTGAGGTACTCTGTAACAGGTGCCCTGTGACTTTACACTAAAGTGTTTTCATTAGTATTATAAGGGAGTCAGAGAACACTGTCTTTAGTTTTAGGCAAGTGCTTGTACAATTATTTTTGAAATAAATTGTGTTCTTCCTTATGCATGGGAAGTCCATATTCAGAGTTAATATACATCACTTTTCAGCTTTCCAAAGCCATATTCATTATCTCTGAACTTCAGCTTTAACCAAATCAAATGAAAAGTTGAGGGGATGCAACTTTGCTATTTGCTTATTCACAGCAATGCTCCAGTAACTGCCTTAATTGCTTTCTGGAAATAATCCTACCCCATCTGGTGGGATGTTTCTGAAGCATTAAGTGCTCCATGAAAAAGAGCTTCTGTGCTTTACAGTAAGCACACAGCCTTCAGGAGCCTCACTGGCTGTTTTGTGCTGCTATCCAAAGAGCTGAAAGGAATGATATTGTGTCATTTCAATTTGAAGAAGGCATTTGCACACTGATGATGTTATCCGACGTCCTAATTTGTGAAAACATTGATCTGCTTGGAGCAGAAAAGAAATCTCCACTTAGACAGTGAGAGCCGGGCTCTGATTAATAGTCAGGGGAAAAAGACTGAAGCACCAGGAAGTGAAAACTGTTTTCCTTTCATTTTGTGATGCTTTATCAGATTTTCTTTCCAGATTTATTTTTGCTCCAACAAAGAATATTCTTTTGGAGCTCAATCCAATTTGTACATAAAAAATACACACCCATATTGATTTCACCCTGGTTTAAAATGATATTTTTGCAGTACAAAAATTTAATCAATACAATCTTATGAGTTAGACTGGTAATGGTAAACATACTAACAGATATTTCATTTCATGGGACCAAAGCTCTGAAAAATGATACTACAGAAAAGGATTACTTGTTGACCATTGGGTATAACTTTGTTTACCCAACCATGATATAGGTGTAAAGCAAAAATACAATTACATTGTGGCCAACACACAAGGGGCTTTTGAACAGTAGAACTTGCCTTCCCAATTCCCCTTAAGGCCCATAGATTGTACGTGTTGGCAGGTCAAATAATGATATTGTGGGAAATCGTTTACAATAAATGAAAAACAGCTTAATCTGATAGGCTGGAAAATTAGACTGATACAGTTTTTGAAGAAATAAAAGTCTGTAAGATCATATCATTAAAAATGAAAAATTTAGAGGAGACAGATTTTCAGATTCCTAAAACAGGGCTGCTCTTTTCTCTTTCACGTGTATTTTCTCACTTGGTTTTGAGAAAGGCAAGTGGGATTGTAAGACAGTAGTTTTCAAAGGTTCAACTTTCATCCAACAAGCCTTTTAGAATGCTTAATCAGAACTGAGGCAATACCAAAGGAACTGTATTTCATTATTTCTAGTGGACTTAGAGGGAGGAGTGAAATTAATCAAAAGATAGAACTTGCCCTTGCTATTATCTTGTGCTCTTGTAACCCTTAAGTGTCCTCACTGCAGTGAAGTGCGGGGGAAGCTTATTGTGTCTGCTTGCTGTGCAGGTTTAAGTCTTGGAGAAATGAAAGAGCTGGGATAAATAAAACAGCAACACTGTCCCTAAGGATTATGACCCTTGAATGTAAGAATGAAGCTTAGAGCCAAAGAAGCATGAAATGTATGGCTATTGCTATACATATATAGTCTTGGAGGCAGTTACTAAAACTTCAGGTGTAGACTTTATCCTGACATCATTCAAGGAAAGTTCAGGCAATAAAGGTAATGGCACTATTTCCATGTTAGGATCACTAATTAAAATTTTCTATAGTAAGTTTACCAGAAGGCCTTTCTCACAATAAATCACACTGCTTTCATCACTCCAGTGAACATGGAAGACACAAGTAATGAGAATGTTTTGATAATTAAGAATCATAGAGACAGAATAATTTCTCTCCACATCATATAGCATTCTTGTTGCATTACTTCAAACTCTCTCAGAAAGCTGACAATGCATAAGTTTTAAATATTACCAAATTTTGTTTGTACTATAACAATATGAGATAAGACTTCAGAAATAATTATCGTACACACTATGCAAATTAATATAGTTTAGAGAGCATGCATTAACTCTTACTTCTAAAGTTATTGTAAGAGGACTATATGCTACAAATGTCAAAATTTCAGTGTTTCTGGATTAAATTGGGTAGCAAATACATGTCATAATACAGATAATGCGGCTTTTACTTTATTTTTCTAATCTTTAATGTGCAATGCAAAGTTCTTGTTGCTTAAACTCTTTGAATGGGGCAAATTTTCTAACAAATGTATGTAATTAGGTTTTCTCAAAAGCTATATTTTGGTTAATATTTACTGAATAAAAAGAATCATCCAAGGTGGCAAGATGGGCCAGCTGGTACACATTTGTCAGATACCCTGATGATCTAAGCTGATCCCCAGGATCCACATGTTGGAAGTTGGTAATTGCTTCATGAAACTGTCTTCTGACTTCCATGTGCATGTGCTATGTTTTGTAAAACATAGCACACACACACAGTGGTGAGAGGGAAGGGGGAGAGAGAAAGAGGGAGGGAGGCAGAGGGATAGAGAAACAGAGAAAGAGAGAAAGAGAGAGAGAGAGAATAAATATACATATGTTTAAAAAGAAAAAGAATTAGCCAGATTTAGGCACAAAATCTTATAGGCCAAGGAGGCACTTAGATAGTTGTGGGGGAAATTTAGAAATTTGCATGTTTGCCTTCCACTTTCTAGAAAGTTTTAAGGTTATATTTATTCAAATATTTATATTGGCTATAATTATTTGCTTTCATTTTAAATTTATCAGTATTATTTTCTAGGATGCATACAGATTGTTTATTCCTGCATTGAGAAAGACAGAAACAACAAAACTCATAAAATTCCCCAGGCTTGTCTGTATCAGAGAAACAGTTACGTACAGGGATGGTGGCTCAGTTTCAGATGCTCCAATATATTAGAAGCTTTGAAAGGCTACTGCCCTAGTCAGTATTGATTAGATAAGGTTTTAAAAAAGCCTCTTAGTGGCAGTAGCTGTATAGAGCAGACATTTATTTGTCCTTTACCTGCATGACTATGCTGGTTCCAAAGGAAATGGTCAACATGAGAGTTGGTGTGTGTTCCATGAGATGATAATGAAAATGAGTAATTCTTCAATGCTTTTAAAATCTTCCACTCAGACACTACACATACCATTTCACATTTCATAGACAAAAAAGTCATATGATCTTACCAGCTACAAAAGGTGTTCCGATGGTAAAAACAATTAAAATCTTGGTATATATGCCATAAAACATTTGTTAATATAAAATCATAATTTTATCCAATTGCAAAATCTAGGTTCAAGACTTTTAACTTGTTTTTTTTTTCTTCCTTGGAAGGGCCTAAGGCATCTTTAAAGAATCTCACGATTTAGAGAGCGCCATTCAACCTCAAGGGTCTCCAATTTACATGTAAAGCAGGGATGCAACATAATAATATTTGTTATATAAAAGATAAGGTGACCAATAATCTCTTTCAGGGACACGAGGCAAAATATAATCTAAAGTGGGAACACATCACAGAAAGATTCATTCTTTGTTTCTTGTTCTACTAACCAGCCTTTGATTCTCCTACTGTGATACATAAAAATCCTCAAGAATATTGTAATTTTTTGTGTCACAATGTATTAGATGCACATAATGTTACCCATAATGAATACCAAGTCTCAGGTGCACAGTATGCTTTAGAAACTAATTTCTAAAGTAGGTACACATATTTAGATTCATGTTGGACTCCGAAGCTTCCTCTTTACTGCTAAGCAACTTGACTTGCATGTGAGAGTAAATGTTTTAATATAATGTGCCTATAAATTTTCAGCATTGCTGAATTTTGAAATATGATTTGTTCAGAAAACAAATACTGTTTTTGGATTATGGCCAGAAGAAAATGATCCTTTTGCATGTAACAAAGATCATTTTTTTGTCACGAGTCTTTCTGAAGAACATTTTCAATGAGAACAAAAGAATAATTTTGTATGCTTTGTTGAGATACATTTTTTAGGCACAAAATAAAATTTATTCAGAGAACAATGTTAAGGTGTGTTACCTTATGTGTCAAGCACAATCTAAATCACTTTTGGGGAGTTTTTCAAAGTATAGACACTCCATTCCCTTCATAATGATGAGAATCTAGACAGTACTGAAAACAGTCAACCTATTAATTAGGAGCCCATGCTTCAAATATATTGAAATCCACTGATTAGGAAGTATTCTGCAGCAAACATCAATGGCATCACATTTTTTTATAAAACATCCAAAATTTCCTGCTTCTAACAGTGTCATTCATTCCAACTGTGACTGTAAAAATATGTTAACTTTTCTACCTAACAAATTCCCTAGAAAGAAGAGATGTTATTGTGCTATGTGTTTGGTTTGAAATTAAAACAGGACACATAACTACAGTTATAATTAAAATGTTTTTGTTTCTATGTTGATAAATGGAGACAATCAAAGGAACTATTAACCTGATTGCCCTTTATACCTTCCATTCTATCATTTCCCTCCCACATACCCACCACCCACTCATTCATCTCCTCATACGTTAATGTCTATCTACCTGCTCCTCAGTGGCTACAAGACAAAGCAAATTCCAGTATCAACTTCACATTTACATATGGATGATAAAACTTTAGAAGTGTTCATTTTTCCTGAAAGTTAGTAAATAAATTTACTGGTCCTAAAATCTATTTTATTCCTATAACTTGAACAAAAATAAAATCTACCATTCATTCAATTGGGTGGATGCTTTGGTCTTTGTCTTTTACTATCTGTACCAAGTACCCTGTTCAAAGTTACCTTTGGGGCTGAGTAAGAGATCATATTTGAAATAATATTGCTATAGAAAGATGTGGAACAAAGTAATACTGGGAGAAGAATGTGGCTACAACCACTTCCCATTTGAATTTTTGATCCAGGATCTGAAAATGGTAGGTATAGCCCTTTGTAACTCAAGTACATATAGAAAGAATGCAGTCCTGCACAAATCACTTCCCTGACAGACCACTATGTAGAATCTCAATATAATCTGGAAAATTAACCATGATATACATCATTGCACCTAAGATGTTAGTATATCTGACTCCCAAGAAGCTCCAGATTATGCTTGCTGGCCCATGAAAGCAAAGTACGTTCTTCTACTTCTATGTCAAAGATATAAAATGTACTAAACTTAATTGGAGCATGATCCATGGAAATGACATTTAGGAGATGAACCACAGGTTATTCATGCTAGAAACAAAGATACCTAGATATAATTTTAGAGGTACAGAAAAAATAGCTAGAGGACAGAACCAACCGGAGACAGTAAGAGAAATTGATCCTATTTTAAAATGGACAGGATTTGGTTATATATATATATATATATATATATATATAATATATAAATTATATAAATATAATTAAAGGAGTTGAGGGGAAGGAAATAAGCACTGATGTAGGAGATGACTGAAGCCACATGAGTCACAATCCATGTCTATAAACTCTTAGCAAAGACTGAGTTCTTCAGGTGCCTTATTTTCATAATGTATTTAATGTCCCAATGTAAGAAGTTATGATAAAGGCATTTTCAAGAGTAAAATGCTAGAAAAGCTCCAGGAATAAATATCAGTCTGGAAACTACCCAATTTTGTGTCTAAAAGTCAACCTCTCAACAGAATTCTTAGTTTTTGTTCCTCCCACAGAAGGAAGAAGGAAATGAGTCTTAATGGCAATATAAAGATCAATGTCTACTATTTATATATAAAAATGTAGTTTTAAGTATAGGATAGGCAAAGCAGCTAAGAAAATGTTGGCTGAGGTAACTTTGAGTACATAGATCTGTGGTATTTTTGCATGAAATATATTTGGTTAAAAACCTTGGCCTGAAAGACTGCTGAAATTGATTCACGTATTGACACTCAAGGACTGTCTCAGGCATTAAGTAGCCTGCACATGGAGAAATGTGCTAATTGAAGAAGCCGAATATGTAGTCAGGACTTTAGTGAACCATTTTTTAATTGTGCCTGGAGTTTCTCTTGTGTCAAATGGTAATATTTATTCATGGGGTTGTTGTAATCACATGCAATAATGATTAGGAAGAGCTTTAAAGTGCAATGTCATAAAAGTTAAGTTGTACTATAGTTAGCAAGAGCAATTTTCAAAAACTAACAATATGGGACAGCAATATGGCTCAGCAGTTAAGGACAATTTGTCTTAGGGTTTCTATTGCTGTAAAAAGACACCATGACAACAGCAACTCTATAAAGAACATTTTTTAATTGGGGCTAGGTTAACCTTCATAGGTTTAGTCCATCATTGTCATGGTGGGAAGCATGGTGGAGCACAGGCAGATATGGCACTGGAGAGGTATCTGGGAGTTCTCCATCTTTAATGAACAGACAGCAGGAAGACAGAGTGACATTAAACCTGCCTTGAGCTTCTGACTCTGCTAAGTCCAGCATAGTGACACACCTCCTCCAACAAGGCCATACTTCTACTTTTTATTATTGTTATTTATTACAATTTATTCAATTTGTATCCTGGCTGTGGCCCCCTCTCTCTTCTCCTCCCAATCCTACCTTCTTCCCTGACTTCCTCTTCTCACCCTATGCCCCTCCCATATTCTCCTTTTCTTTGACCCTAGCCTATCAGGTATCATCAGTACTGGCTTCATTGTCTTCCTATGTGACCTGGCAAGGCTGCTCCCCCATCAGGGGGAGGTGATCAAGAAACCAGCCACTGAGTTCATGTCAGAGACAGCCCCTGCTCCTCTTAATAGGGAACCCACTTGGAGACTGAGTCATAATTCTTAATGCCACTCCCTAAGCATTCAAACATGTGAACATATGGGGGCCAATCTTGTTCAAACCACCGCAGTTGCTGCTCAAGCCTAGAGAGCTGACTTTGATCCCCGTATCTCTTTTAAAGGCAGAAAAGAAGAACTGATTGTACAAAGGTGTCCTTTGTGCACAAATTGAGGCACATGGACTCATACTTGTGCACTCACACACAGACACACATACACATTGTTGAAGATAAATACTAATAATTTTTTGTGTTTATTTTATTTTATGATTATGAATGTTTTGTCTACGTGACATACGTTTGTATTACGATCATGCCTGGTATCCTGGAGTTATAGCTGCAGGTAAGGCACCATGTGTATGCTGGGGAACTGAACATAGGTTCTTTGTAATAGCATCAAGTGCTCTTAACTGCTGAGGATGTTAGGTGATCTCCTCTATCATTCTCCACTTTATTCCTGTGTAACAAGTTCTCTCACTGAATCTGAAGCTTACCCATTTTGGCTACTTTAGCTGATGAGAGAGCCCTAAGGATCCTTCTGTCCCTGGTCCACTATGCAGGTGTTACAGGTACTCATGACCATGAAAGCTTTTACACAGGTGCTGTAGATTCAAACACAAGTCCTTGAACAGAAAGAACTTTTATACACTGAGCCATCTCTCTAGACATAGTTTTGTCTTTTATTACTGACAAGCTACTACTATAATAACTACTTGATTTTTAATATATATTAACTATTCTCAAGTCTAGATGAATAATATAGGGCAATAGTATGAGTTGAACATTTACTAGAGACAGATCAAGTATGTTTATATGCTATATAATTTAATTCTTAAGTATTACTGTGCTCCTTTAAGGATGAGACATAAAAGTTCCCTGCAATGATTAACTGCCAACATTGAGATGTAAACCAGTTTTAGTAGGTCATGTAAACATACTGTTTATCTGGAGGGTATTTAAGGTGTAGTTTAACATAATAAGAAAAGAATGAAAAACAAAACTATTTCCCTGATTTTGGCCTTCCCTAAGTATTTTTTATTTTTTTTTCTGAAAATTCAAACACTCTTTTATTATAGTAGAGACACTGTATAATGCAACAACCAGTTCACATGATGTGGTAGAAAGAACATATAATTCTGCATATTCATGAAACTATGATTTTAGACAAACTAAATTTCATTTTTTATTTTAAAATATTTTTAAAATAGTATGTAGTGTTTGTAAAATAGTGTGCATGTTTGTATGTGTTCTTATATGCAAATCTTGTTAACATCCAGCTGTTGTTATTACCAGCTCAATTATTTTACTGAGCATCTGAATATTGAAATTGGCCACATATCTGTTTTGATATATTGTGCAATCTTGGTTATTAATAAAACCCAAAGCACGAAATTAACCACCTATTAGTCAACTTCAGAATATGTCGGAAAATCTAATATTAAGAAGATGCTGAGCACCTAATTTCTGTGTCTAGATACAAAAGACTCAAAGTATGTAAAATATTTATTATAATACCTATGTAGTACAACCATCTTGGTACTATGCTAGACACAGTTATATCTGGTCCTCATCTTAGATTCTGCATATATGAATTGGGTTGAAGATGGACACAAAATATTCAACAAACATTCATTATTCTTTCTCTATCTATTTATTTTATATTAATTACAGTTCATTTACTTTGTATCCCAGTTATACCTCCCTCCCTCATTCCCTCCTAATCCCACCCTCCCTCCCTTATCTCCTCCCTGCTCCTCTCTAAGTCCACTGATAGGGGAGGTCCTCCTCCCCTTCCATCTGACCCTAGTTTATCAGTGCATCCCTAATAAGGGGAACAGGGACTGTCTCTGACATGAACTCATTATTTCTAATATATATTCAGACTTAAGATGTTCAGAGGCCAAACATACCACCCTATGTAGTTTTGAAAAACATGTTCAAATGCTTAGTCTTGTGATAATGTTCTAGTAGAAAGAGAACACATAGTTTCTGTATATTGTATTGTTCTAAAGTCTGTATCGATGATGCTAGGAAACAGTTTTGGAGTGTTCACTATTACATCTGCAGCATCTAAGCACGGTGTCTAGCAGATAGCACTTGGGAGATAGATAAGTAGAAAAATATTACACAAGTAATTGACTTCTGGTATGTGTACACTAGAAAATGATAGGAATTGAAAGAAAAAAAAAACAAGAAAAAGGAAAACTATACCTAAGGTGCTCCTACCTGAAGGTGATATAATAAGAATCACTCCCTAATTTTCAAAAAAAGCATCTATCAGGGGTAAATGGTGCTTAGAATGGTGAACAACCATGGGAGATTCCCGTAATATAAAATTTCACTGGTACTACAAATCTTAAATTTATCCTTGGCAGTACCAGTCTTGTGATGCTTTCACTAATGTCGTTAATTAGGTTTCTTCTTCTTCTTCTTCTTCTTCTTCTTCTTCTTCTTCTTCTTCTTCTTCTTCTTCTTCTTCTTCTTCAAAATTAAGGTGTCTGGAATCTTGCTAGATTGCATAAAAGATATTTTTAATAGAGAACACCAAGTCCAGATGACTTGAATATAAAAGGTTCTAATGGATTTCTAATTATAACTTGCCAATTTCCATAGGTAACTAGGTTGATGAGTGAGTGGCAATTATAAAGAAAATGATATGTGTGTAATAAAGGCAGATTTTTCCGGAGGTATATTTTTGAGGTAACTGGAGCTGAAGCAGAGGGGAATTGAGAATTGACTAGCTGTAACGGAGAGGAAAGGGGGCAGGGAAGAGGTAATATTTCTGACCCTCTTGCCAGTAATATCTCTTAGCAAATGATCAAGTAAAGGTTGCCAAGCTAGCCTCTGCCTTGTAGCTTGACTCACTGTAATTCTAATACATTTGATATATCTCATCTCACAAATCAATGAATGACTGCATTAGGCCCTTCTGGTACAGCTTGGACTAGGTCCAGAAAGCTTGGGGTTTCCACACTGCTGGCCTATAATTTTTTCTTTATATCTCCCAGGACTTGAATTAAGCTTTTCTTCCTGTTACAATGATGATGTTTTTTCTTTTTCTTTTTCTTTCCCCCAGAAAGAAACGTAGTTCAAAAGTTCGTTTTAACTCTAGGTTCCTTTCAAGTCTAAAAAACAAAATCCAATTCATGGACAAACAAGCAAAATGACAAACTTCACTGTGTGTATATGTGTTTGGGGGGGGGCAAAAGGAACTATCAGTAAAATGAGAAAGTATTCATTAATCTAGAAAAAAACACTTCATGGACTCCATTCATAAGTATAATGGCCCTTTAAGAAATTGCCCTTATTCTTTGTGCCATCACAGCAAATTAATTTTTTTAATTTTTATTTTTATATTAATTATAGTTTATTCATACTGTATCCCAGCTGTAGCCCCCTCTCTCATTCCCTACCAATCCTGCCTTTCCTCCCTCATCTCCTCCCATGCCCCTCTCCAAGTCTACTGATAGGGGAAGGCCATAGAGATAGACAGTGCAGCCAGTCCTGATGAGACCTGATAGGCTAGGGTCAGATGGAAGGGAGGAGGGCTTCCCTCAGGAGGAGGTAATCAAAGAGCCAGGCACTGAGTTCATGTCAGAGATAGTCCCTGTTCCTATTACTAGGGAACCCACTTAGATATTGAGCTACCATGGGCTACATCTGTACAGGGGTTCTTGGTTGGAGTATCAGTCTTGCAAAGTAACATTTTTAAGTAAAAAGTATGAATCCAAAGACCCATGAACTCAGCATATTTAAATCAGTAGCACTGATAATTTCCCTTGCAGAATTCTATTCTTCTAATTCTGTAATTCTCACATTCCACTTATTATTATTTTTGCTTATTCAAGGAAATATGTCATGTTTTCATGATGAAGCAGCATACAAAGAATTTTGGAAAAATGTGCCATCCATTAAGTCTGTACTGATTTATCTTTTTCTGAATTCTTACCTACTTAGGGTTGCTTTCTAGATTGTAGATCTTATTCTTTTAGGCACCAGTATCAATTTGTTTAATTTACTTAAGCTTTTTAATACATTTTGACGCCTGGTAGAGCAAGTCTTTATCCACTATCCCAAAGTTACAAATGCATACTTTTCTAACTTTTGCACACTTTATGTTATCTAATCTTGTGATTTCTTTTGATTTTGTAAGTGTGAGTTTTTTCCACTATGTTTTGTATCTTGCAGTCATGTTGCTACCAGCCTTACTTTAGCCTTGGTTTAAATATTTTTCGTTGTCAAATGCCACAAATATTTATTTGCATCATTTATCTCTGTTTCTATTTCATATATTTGCTTCCTAATTTCCATGTTTGTCTTTAATCATATTCTATTTTAATTAAAAACATTTATGCTGTAAAATTTAACTTTATAGATGGAGTACTACTATATTTTCAGTTGTCATTTTTTTTATTTTTCAAACTAACCACTGGTATATTTTATAGATATTCTTTTTTAGACATCTGTATATGAATTTACGTACATACATGTATGCATCTCTCTGTGTGTAGGTTTTTGACATGTTTTAGTTTGAATAATATAATCTTATACGTTGTTTTTCAAATGTGTAAATCGTTTCCAAACATATTGCTAAATCCACACAGAACTACCTCACTCTTGTAAACTCTTATATTTATTATCATTATATTCTACATATTTCATCATTTATTCTTTCAATGATAGGTGTTTGGGTTGTTTCTGATATTTTTCTATTATGTAAAATGTCCGTGTTCCATTCTGGTAGCATTTTTCTAAGATATCGCCTAGAAGTGCAGTTAATGGTAATATTATATACATTTGAAATTTTGATAGATACTAACAATATTCCACAATACTTCATATAAGCACTGAGTAAAAACTCAGATGTTTCTCTATATATTTGGCCAGTATGACAAGTTAAAAAAATATTTTTAAACTTACATTTTTTCAGATAAACTTTTAATCAAATATCTTTTCCTCCTGCTCTCCTAAAGACTATCAAAGTAGTCTGAACAGATTTCAGAATGGCTCATAGTAAACATATATTGTTCAGAAGCTGGTGTTATCTTGTACTCTAAAAGGAAAAACTAAATCATGTAAAGGGCTTGGAATGATTTCAAGAGTGCAGTCAGCCAATACTTAAGCATAAAGAAGACTGACTGAATGCTCTTTAATCTACATTATTCTTTTCCAGTACCATTCTTGTTTGTAGTCAAACATGACTTTTTAAAAAATTTATTCCCTTTTACTCTGTTTTCTATCACCAAGAAGCCTTGGTCAGTATGCCCAGTCTGAGTTCAAGTATTTACATATTACCCACTGTCTTCAGAACCCTCTTTTCTCTGGATGAGTAACATGTCCTCAAGAATCTCTTTGTTCAGGATTTTAAATTTGGCTGCTTTGTCACTTCTAAGCCCTCCTCGTATTTAATAAATAAAAGAATAAGAACAGATTTGTTTTCCAATTTAGCAAATCCGCTTTTTAAATGTTGATATGTTTCTTTCTACTCTGTACTCTAAAAACTTTGCTGTGATACTAGATCCATATTTTAACTTATTTTTGGACCTCCCATATCTTAAGACTTTCCAAACATGAATTATATAATGATACACAAATACTAATAGTGGGTACATGACATTTCAAAATGCATCATAATTTAAATTACTGTTGTGATATTGTCAAACATTTAAGTTATAACTGTTTCTTTTTTCCCCCTTTCTGAATAACTGCTGTGACTAAGTAGCTGTTCAGAAACACTACATGGACAATGACTATATTTGGATATCTTGTTCCTACAAAGCATTAGACTTGTAAGGTGGGTGCTTAATATCAGCTTGTTTTCATACACAGAACCTGAATCAAAGTCTCTCCAGGGCTTGTCTTATGGTAGTAATTATTACCTACAACTGAAGCTACATCAAAGGAATGAAATGTCATCACTATGTCACTGAGAAATAACAGAAGGAGTGACCTAGAAGGAAGAGGTGTTTTTTTCTTGTCACTTTATTTGACAAGTAGTTGCCAGAGACTCAATTAGAAAGAAGAAAAAACATAGAATAGTCACAGGCACCTGTGTAGACAGAGATTGGGTTCAATCTATGCCATCGATAAATCTAGGGAATATTGTAAATATTTCATGAATCTCTTCTATGCAGAGGTAGCTGGATATGAGAGGTTTCAGTTTAGAGCTGTTTTCATTTTAAATTATTTGACTCTAATACTAAAAATGAAGTTGATTTTTTTTGCAAAGTGTTTAGACATAAAAGCAGTTGGAATAAACAAAAAACCCAGGGATATCTAATTGTGGTTTGTATGTGGTAGTTTGAGATTATCCCTGTCTTTGAAATGATGAACCGATATCAGCTATATGACTAGAGAACGAATATAGTTTCCTGACTAGTGTAAACAGTTTCCTCTGTAAAAGTCTCCCATAATCAAATTCTTAATTGATGAAATATTTACAAGACCTTTGCTGAATGAAGATCTTATGTTAATAAGCAGTAAGAATATAAAAGACTAGAACCCATGTTTTTTCCAGACTCTGCCTATTACAAATAGACCTACTATGAACATAGTTGAGCAAATGATCTTATTGAATGGTGGGTCATCTTTTGGGTATATGCCCAGGAGCAGTATACTGGATCTTGAGGTAGTGTTATTCCTAATTTTCTGAGAAAGTGCCAGATTGATTTCCAAAGTAGTTGTACAAGTTTACATTTGCACCAGCAATGAAGGAGAGTTCCCCTTTCTCGACATCCTCTCTAGCATGTGTTGTCATTGAGTTTTTAATCGTTGTCATTGAGTTTTTAATCGTTGCCATTCTGATGGGTGTAAGGTGAAATCTCAGGGTCATTTTTATTTGCATCTCTCTGATGACTAAGGACATTGAGGATTTCTTTAAGTGTTTCCTGACATACCTAATTTTTTATTTTTTATTTTTTTATTTTTTGGTATCCAATTTCTTTAATTATTTATATATTCTGGATATTAGCCTTCTATCGGATGTAGGTTTGGTGAAGATCCTTTCCCAGTCTGTTGGCTGTCATTTTGTCCTGATGACAGTGTCCTTTGCTTTACAGAAGCTTTTCAATTTCACAAGTTCCCATTTATGATTTGTAGAACTACAAGCCTTATGGATACAGAAATTGTGGTGCATTTACACAATGGAATACTACTTAGATATAAAAAACAAAGAACTCATGAAATTTGCAGGCAAATGGATGGAACTAGAAGATACCATTCTGAGTGAGGTAACCCAGAAACAGAAAGACTGGCATGGTATACACTCACTTATAAGTGGCTAATAGCCCTATAATATGGGATAGCCATTTACAGACTTAAAGAATCTAAACAAGGAGGACCCTAAGGAGGATTCTTAAATCTTATTCAGAATGGAAAACAAGATAGACACCACAAGTGGTAGAAGAGAGGAAACCGGATGGGAGCCTACAATAGAGGGTCCTCTGAAATGATTCACCCAACAGGGGATGGAAGCAGATGCTGAGACTTACTGCCAATCTTTGGGCAATGCTCAGGGAACTTTATAGAGGAAGAAAGGGATGGGAACAGAGGGACATGGAGGGAACCGGAGCCCCACAAGGAGACCAACAAAAAACTAAAAGATCCGAGCCCAGGGGTCCTACAAGAGACTGATGCCCAAAGGAGGACCACACACGGGGAGGACTTAGAACCCCTGCTCAGATGTGGCAGATTGGCAGCTCATTCTCCATATGGATCAAGGAGTAAGGGGAGTAGGGGCTGCCTCTATCATGAACTCAGCTGACTGCTCTCTGATCTCTTGCTCCTGATGATGCAGCCTTGCCAGGCCACCAATGAAGAGGATTCAGGCAGATGGCAATAGTGGAGAACTCTCCCTTTCAGTGGACTTGGCAAAAGAGATAAGGGGAAGAGGGAGGGACGGTGAGACTGGGGCAAGTCAAGGGATGGGACTCCAATTGGGATATATATAATGAATAAATTGTAAAAAAAATGTTTAAATTATAAAATGTTAGAAACCAAAGTAGAAGAACAAACCTTAGGCATAATTCATTTTCAAAAATATTTTAAATAGCATATCTTTTCCCTATTTATTTATTTATTTATTACAATTTATTCACTTTGTATCTACTCTGTAGTCCCCTCCCTTGTCTCCTCCTTGTCCTACCATCTTCCCTCTCTTCCCCATATGCCTTTTCCCTAGTCAACTGATGGGGGAGGACCTCCTCCCCTTCTATATGACATTAGCCTATGAGGTCTTATCAGGACTGGCTACATCATTTTCCTATGTGGACGGGCAAGGTTTTACCTCCCAGGGGGAGATGAACAAAGAAGCCAACCGCTGTGTTCATATCAGAGACAGCCCCTTCCCCCCTTACTAGGGAACCCACTTAGAAATTGAGTAGCCTATGGGTTTCCTCTGAGCAAGGGTTCTAGGTCTTCTCCATGTATGGTCCTTGGTTGGAGTATTGGTCTTTGCAGGATGATATGGATCCAGGTTTTTTGGCTCTGTTGGTCTCCTGTCGGGTTCCTGTCCACTCTGGGTCTTTCTATCTCCCTCTTCTTCCATAAAGTTTCCTGTACTCTGCCCAAAGTTTGGCTATATGTCTTAGTATCTCTTTCGATACCCTGGTGGGTAGAGTCTTTCAGAGGTCCCCTGTGGAAGGCTCCTGCTCTGTTCCCTGTCTTCTCCTACTTCTGATGTCTATCCTGTTTGCCCTTTTGAGTAAGGTTTCAGCCTCTTACCTAGAGTCTTCCTTGTTGTTTAGCTTCTTTAGGACTATAGATTTTAGTGGGTTTATCCTATATTACATGACTAATATCCACCTATAAGTGAGTATGTACCATGTATCTCTCTGCTTCTGGGTTACCTCACTCAGGATGATCTTTTTAGTACCCACCATTTGCCTGCAAATTTCATAATTGTGGCTTTCTTTTCATTGACAGTCCTTGCCCTTGCCAAATCACAATGACTGACACTCTTAATTTGCAAATTTCTAAATTTCAAGAGTATTTTTTTCTTTTTGATTGCTATATAATGGTACACCTAATTATTTTTTCAAGTTGCAGTTTCTGGTGTTTAATTTCAAAATCAACTTAAGATGTCTCGAGCTCAATTAATGCAGTGTGATACTGTTTTATTCATTTTCTAGCAAAGCATTTGCTTTAAAAAATGCATCAGTCTAATAATTTTAAATTACTCTTCAGTGTACATAGCAATTTTCAACTATTACAAATTTGTATATTTTTTCCAAAGCACTTCATTTGTATTTATTTATTTATTTACTTACTTACTTACTTATGTCTTGAGTAATTTACCATAATAAATCTTGTACACACAGCCCTGAATAAACCAAAAAATGACAAATCAAGAAATATATTTTACACATATGTGTGAAATGTAAAGGTGGAATTCAACCAGCGTTTTTGGAAAATTTCCTTACACAATTAGAAGTAAATTCCTTAAACATACAATTTACAAATGTTAAATAACGGTAACTGTTTTAAAAATAAACAATATCACTCACCTCAAATACAAAATGCATAATTTCTGAAAAACCTATGGACTGTAACATTTATCTATTTATCTATTTATTTTATAATTTATTCACTTTATTATTATTTCTTTTTAATTTTTTGTTAATTACACTTTATTCATTTTGTATCCCACCTGTAGCTATCTCCCACCTCCCCTCCCAAACCTTCCCTTCCTCCTGCTTGTCCATGCATGCCCCTCCCCAAATTCCACTGATAGGGGAGATCTTATTTTCATTCCTTCTGATCTTAGTCAGGGAGAGGTGATCAAAGAAAAGGCCAATCACTTCATGTCAGAGGCAGTTCCTGTTCTCATTACTATGGAACCCACTTGGATACTGAACTGCCATGGGATACATCTGTGCAGGGGTTCTAGGTTATCTCCATGCATGGTACTTGGTTGGAGTATTAGTCTCAGGAAAGACCCCTGTGCTAAGATTTTTTTGGTTCTGTTGCTCTCCTTGTGGAGCTCCTGTCCTCTCCCTATCTTACTATTTCCCACATCTTTCTTGAGATTCCATGCACTCTGTCCAGCATTTGGCCATAAGTCTCAGCATCTGCTTTGATATTCTGCAGGACAGAGCGTTTCAGGGGCCCTCTGTGACAGCCTCCTAGCTTGTTTTCGGTTTTCTTCTTCTGATGTCAATGTGCTTTGCCTTTCTGGCTAGGGATTGAGGATTTTAAACATAGTCCTCCCTCTTGATTAGTTTCTTTAGGTATACAGATTTTAGTAGGTTTATCCTATATTATAGGTTTATATGAGTGAGTATATACCATGTGCATCTTTCTACTACTGTGATAGCTCACTCAGGATGATCTTTTCCAGTTCCCACCATTTACCTGAAAATTTCATGATTTCCTTGGTTTTGTTTTTGTTTTTTTTTTATTGCTGAGTAATATCCCATTGCATAAATGTACCACAATTTCTTTATCCATTCCTCAGTTGAGGGGCATCTGGGTTGTTTCCAGCATCTGGCTATTACAAATAAAGCTGCTACAAACATGGTTGAGCAAATGTCCTCATTGTGTACTTGAGCCTCTTTTGGATGTATGCCTAGGAATGGTATAGCTGGATCTTGAGGAAGCACTGTTCCTAATTGTCTGAGAAAGTGCCAGATTGATTTCCAGCTTGGTTGTACAAGTTTACATTCCCACCAGCAGTGGAGGAGGGTTCCCCTTTGTCTACAACCTCTCCAGCATGTGTTGTCACTTGGGTTTTTGATCTTGGCCATTCTGATGGGTGTAAGGTGAAATCTCAGGGTCGTTTTGATTTGCATTTCCCTGATGACTAAGGACATTGACCATTTCTTTAAGTGTCTCTCTGCCATTTTATATTCCTTTATCGAGAATTCTCTGTTTAACTCTGTTCCCCATTTTTTAATTGGATTGCTTGATTTGTTGCTTTTCAACTTCTTGAGTTCTTTATATATGCTGGATATTAGCCTTCTGTCAAATATAGCGTTGGTGAAGATCCTTTCCCAGTCTGTAGGTTGTCATTTTGTTCTCACAACAATGTCCTTTGCTTTACAGAAGCTTTTTGGTTTTGTGAGGTCCCATTTATTTACTGTTGCTCTTTGAGCCCGTGCTGTTGGTGTTATGTTCAGGAAGTTGTCTCCTGTGCCTATAAGTTCAAAGTTCTTCTCCATTTTATTCTAACAGATTTAGTGTGTCTGGTTTTATGTTGAGGTCTTTGATCCACTTGGACTTTAGTTTTGTGCAGGGTGATAAGTATGGATCTATTTGCATTTTTCTACATGTAGAGATCCAGTTAGACCAGCACCATTTGTTGTAGATGCTATCTTTTTTCCATTGTATGGTTTTGGCATCTTTGTCAAAAATCAGTTGTCCCTAGGTGTGTTGGTTTATTTCTGCATCTTCTATTCAGTTCCATTGACCCGCCTTTCTGCTTCTATGCCAGTACCATGCAGTTTGTATTACTGTTGCTCTATAGTACAGATTGAGATCAGGGATGGAGATACCTCCAGAAGATCTTTTATTGTAGAGGATTGTTTTAGCAATTCTTGTTATTCCATATGAAGTTAAGAATTTTTCTTTCAAGGTCTGTAAAGAATTGTGTTGGTAATTTGATGGGAATTGCATTGCATCTGTAGATTGCTTTTGTTAAGATGGCCATTTTTACTATGTTAATCCTGCCAAGCCATGAGCATGGGAGATCTTTCCATTTCCTGATATCTTCTAATTCTTTCTTCAGAGACTTGACATTTTTTTCATACAATTTTTTGACTTGCTTGGTTAGGGTCACACCAAGGTACTTTAGGTCTTTTGTGGCTATTGTGAAGGGTGTTGTTTCCCTAATTTCTTTCTCAGCTCTTTTGTCTTTTGTATACAGAAGGGCTACTGATTTTTTTTTTTGAGTTAAGTTTGCATCCAGCCACTTTGCTGAAGGTATTTATCAGCTGTAGGAGTTCCCTGGTAGAATTTTTGGGGTCACCCACGTCTACTATCATTTCATCTGCAAATAGTGATACTTTGACTTCTTCCTTTCCAATTTATATCCCCCTGATCTCCTTCAATTGTCTTATTGCTCTAGCTAGGACTTGCAGAACTATGTTGAAGAGATATGGAGAGAGTGGACAGCCTTGCCTTGTCCCTTATTTTAGTGGGATTGCTTTAAGGTTTTCTTTGTTTAGTTTGATGTTGGCTATAGGCATGCTGTATATTGCCTTTACTATGTTTGTGTATGTGTCTGGTTTCCATGATTTCTCCAATACTTTAAACTTGAATGAATGTTGGATTTTGTCAAATGCTTTTTCAGCATCTTAAGACATTATCATGTGATTTTTTTCTTTCAGTTTGTTAATATGGTAGATCCTGTTGATGCATTTCCGTATATTGAACCACCCCTGCTTACCTGGAATGAAGCCTACTTGGTCATGGTGGATGATATCTTTGATGTGTATTGTATTTGATTTGCAAGTATTTTGTTGAATATTTTTGCATCAATGTTCATAAGGGAGATTGGCCTGAAATTCTCTTTCTTTGTTAGGTCTTTGTGAGATTTAGGTACCAAGGTGACTGTGGTTTCATAGAGTGAGTTTCGTAGTGTTCCTTCTGTTTCTATTTTGTGGAATAGTTTGAGTCGACCTGGAGTTAGCTCTTCTTTGAAGGTCTGGTAGAATTCTGTGTTCAAATCATCTGGTCCTGGGCTTTTTTTGGATGGGAGATTTTGATGACTGCTTCTATTTCCTTAGGGGATATAGGACTATTTAATTGATTTACCTGGTCTGGATTCAACTTTGGTAAGTGGAATTGATCAAGAAAATTGTCCATTTCATTTAGATTTTCAAATGTTGTGGCTTGTAGACTTTTGAAGTAAGTCCTAATCATTGTTTGCATTTCCTCAGAGTCTGTTGTTATGTCCCCCTTTTCATTTCTGATTTGTGTCTCTCTGCCTTTTAGTTAGTTTGGCTAAGGATTTGTCTATTATTGATTTTTTCAAAGAACCAGTTCTTGGTTTCATTGATTCTTTGAATTGTTTTATTTGTTTCTAATTTGTTGATTTCTACCCTGATTTTGATTATTTCCAGCTGTCTACTCCTTTTTGGTGTGTCTGCTTCTTTTTTTTTTCCTATGGCATTTATGTGAGCCATTAAGTTGCTTGAATAAGGTGTCTTGAATTTCTTCTTGAAGGCCCTTAGTGCTATGAACTTTCCTCTTAGCATTGTTTTCATTGTGTCCCATAAGTTTGGGTATGTTGTGTCTTCATTTTCATTGAATTCTAGGAAGAAGTTAATTTCTTTCTTTATTTCTTACCTGACCCAGCTGTCATTTAGTAGCAAGTTGTTCAGTTTCCATATGCGTGTAGGCTTTTTGCTATTTCTGTTGTTGTTGAGTTCCAGCTGTAGTCCATGTTGATCAGATAGGATACAAGGGATTATTTAAATTTTTTTGTATCTGTTGAGGCTCACTTTGTGACCAACCATATGGTTTATTTTGGAGAAGGTTCCATGAGGTTCTGTGAAGCAGCTAAATTCTTTTCTTCTTGTGTGTAAGGTTCTGTAGATGTCTCTTAGGTCCAATTGACTCATGATCTCTGTTATAGACATTGTTTCTTTGTTTAATTTCTGTTTTGTTGACCTGTCCTTTTTTGAGAGTGGGGTGTTGAAGTCTCCCACTATTAATGTGTGGGCATCTATGTGTGGTTTAAGTTTATTTATTAATTTATTTTACAATTTATTCACTTTATATTCTGACTCTTGCCCCATACTTCATCTCTTCCAGCACTTCAGTTTTAACATTATACTGGTTTTCATGATGGACTGATAGTTAACTTTTAAAAGAGCATAAATACAATTTACAACCTTAAAATTACCTGTTTTAGGTTAAGTAAATAAAAACTCACACATTCCATGAGCATTGAAAATCATTTTAGGAAATGACTTCAAAATAATTTTCCTCAAATGTATATAAACCATATATACATACATGCACCAATATATATATATATATATATATATATAGAGAGAGAGAGAGAGAGAGAGAGAGAGAGAGAGAGAGAGTAATATGTGTGCATGTTTGTTTACTTGCAGATGTCCATGGGAGTGTATGAATATGCAAGCATGTGTTTCTGAGTGCATCTATGACTATGGAATCAAATGAATGTTAGTGTGACAGTATGAACATTTGAGTGTGAAGATTCTGAGTGTATGTTTGCATAGAAATGACTGAAGTTTGATTATATATGCATATGAGTGTGCTTATGAATTTATGTAGGGATGTGTTTTTGGTGTCATGTCTTGTTATATTGTAATGTGTTTACATGTACAAAAGCTGAATGTCTTTTTGATTTAATATTAGCTTAGAAAATAAATGTTACTATTTTTGAATGTGCCCTTGAGATTATTTTACTAACATTCAGTACAGAATGGAGAAATTTCCATCAAATTATATCTAAATATATATGTTTCTATTTGGCATGTATATAACTAATACCTTTCTGAAATTGATAATGAGTCTAGCAGGGTTCTTCAACCACAGTGGCATGTGCGACTTTTGTAGCATTTGGTGATAGATACTTTGGAACTAATTCTTAAAAGTCTTTATTCTCTTTATGTCAGAGGTCCCTTGAAGATTCAGAGAATATCAGACACAGTTCTACAATCATGTTGATGCTTGTTCATTGGCAGAGTTCTTTTTTTGTTGGTTAAAGTATGATGCTTTATAAGGTACAAGGGAAAGCTCCTGGGATAAAGCTGCTGTGTAATGAGTACCTGGCTCAGGCTTACTTCTTTCTATATATTGTCACTACAACCCTGTATTTTCACTACATTTTTCAGTCTAAGTGAGTTGTCAAAGGTCATGTAACTAATTGGCTAGAAGACTAGCAGCAAATTCAGTTCTGTTTTACCAAGAAACTATGGTTTTTGCATTTGACCATGCTAAACCCTTTACAGAACATGTAAATTCCTTCACTTGGAATGAGCTTACTTGCCTGTTGGCTGTCTTTTGCCCCTCAGTTGCCTTGTCAAATGAGGGCTAAAATTTGATTGACACTAAGTTCATATGTACTTCGAAGGCAATGATTGCATCCATGCATGGCCTATAATTGTAATGGTGAATACAACTGTACACTTACTTTAGAAGATACTGACTTGATAAAACTCATCATTATTTGTGAATTTTTTTCATTAATTTTTATGGACCAGAAGCTTTTATCAATATCGTGACATTTTTGTAGATGTAAACAAGGAAAATTTAAGGCTTTTGTCTTTTATTTATAAAGAATAATCAGAAACAATCAAATTCTCACCCACACCAATAATCCTCTGTATGATTCTTTGTTAAGATGTCAGGAAGTAGGAATATCTATATGAGCCTTAGTTTCACATTTACAAAATGAGGATAAGCACACTTGTATCACATGGATTTCAATGATTACAGATAGCATACATATAAATTTTGACCATAACTGCAATAATATTTGATCATGTACAGTTAATGATGAGTATGCATTTGGGAAGTAAATTTAGTTTTATTTTAGCTTTAAAAATTCTGCCTTTTACTGGTTATGTGGATCAAGGCTGTTGAATGTTTCTAAGTTTTTTTAAAGTAATTTATTTATTTTTATATTAATCACAGGTTATGAACTTTGTATCCCAGCCATAGCCCTCTCCCTCATTCCCTCCCACTCTTTCTATCCCTCCCTCATCTCCTCCCTGTCCCCCTCCAAGTCCACTGATAGGGGAGGACCTCCTCTGCTTCCATTTGACCCTAGCTTGTCATGTCTCTTCAAGGCTGGCTGCAATATCCTCTGTTTCTAAGTTTTTATTTCCTTTTTTGAAAACCATTGGTAGCATTTTATAGTTATCTTGTCCCAAAATATGCTCCTAAGAACATTAGTACTTCTATAAGATATGAAGAAATGTGAGGCAACAAACTGAGTTTCCTAATCAAAGATTTGTGGGAAAGTCTCCTAGACATATTTCTTTGTGCACGGTTATTTTAAAATCTATAACATTGGAATTGCTTTTTAAATTTCTTGATGTGAGCTAAAAATGTAATATTTCTCATATTTTCTCCCCAATAGAATATTTTCTATTTCTCCATAATATTTTTCAGTAAAACTGTTGTATAGAAAGTTCATTGAAAATACTGACTTTTCATAAAGGTTAAATGTATAATATTTGTAAAGCTTGTATATAGTAAGAGCTCAACAAATATAATAGTATTGCTTTTATAATTACCATAACAATCTGTTCAATCTTTAAAATGGTATAAGATGTGAAAAATAGGTTCAAGAGATTTATTAATATATCATGGTGATGATAGTTAACAATAAGATTAATTGAAATTTAGTAAGATATTTTAAGTGTTCTCATCATAAAAATTGATTTTTCTGTGAGGTACTATGTCATATAGCTCAATTTGGCCATTGCTCACACACCTAAGAATCATATTTGTATATCATCATATATATGTATATAAATATTTACTTATTAGTTAAAATCAGTTAAATTAAAATTAAGTACTATTATAATGCATAAGATTTGGTTCAGAAAGCAGAAACAAACTCTGAAACCACATGATTTTGTTTGCTAGTTTTTGTCAATTACAGCTATGGAGGTTACATGTTTTGCACACAGTATATTAACATTAATTCTTTTCAATGTGTATATTTAGACTAAGTGGGTTCTTAGAATCGCCAAAGGGTCCTCTAACAACTAAGATTATTCTTCTGAAATATCTGAACTTAGAATTTCACAAGTAAGCACCCAGTTAAATGCACTATACTTTCTGATTCATTGTAATGTAATTATAAGACATTGTTTTTAGTATAGCTTTCTTCCCATAAATGAGAACTTTGCATCTTTTCCTTTCCATGTTGCTTAGAAATAAAAATAAATAAAAACATTGAAGATATTAGGTAGAACATTTTTAAATTTATGACTTACACAACTGGATTATCTTTCTTGGGTCCTGATTCAGTTTCTTGGTGATTTGGAAATAATTTACCTCTACCTTTCTGTATCTCTTGTCAAGGACCATACCCATTTTTAAAGATGTAGGCTTCTTTTATAACCATCTTTAAACTTTTATCCATGCTCTATTCCTTGTTCATCATATCTAAGAGCCAAATTCTAAGTTTGTGGTTAATTATGTTTCTTTTAACCTGAAAATTTAAAGGATCTATGAAGGTAGTTTCCCTAGAAACCAATCTTTTAGTAAGAGAAATATTAACCCAAGAAAAACTCCTCACATACATATATTTCTGTATGTGCTTTCATTGACGAATAAATGTAATAGTGTTGCAATTAATATATTACCTATGTCCACCCCGGGGGTAATCATTATAGATTTTATTTGCTGTATATTATTACTGAGTAGGATTAACTTCACATTTTCAATTATCATCTTTAAGATAGACACTCTAAAAACTCAAAGTGAACTCTGTCTTTACTATTTCAAGTTTTGGAATAATAATTCCAGAACTTAATTGCATTTATATTTAAATCAACAACAAAAGAAGACTGAGCTCAGTATGGAATGAGTAGGTTTTATGCTGTACTCTCAGGCCATAGACTCTCAAAGATCATTTCAACCATGTTTTTATGTGCCTCAAGGGGGAGAAGCTTCAAGAAGGAGGCTTGTTCATTAAAGATAGACTGAAAATTAAAATGAAGATGCTAACTCCGTCCTCTCTTCCTAGTATCTAGTTTGAGTTGACATGTCAATGAATATGAGAGAAATTACACGGGGTTCCACGCCTTGTGAGCAGTTACAGCCAATCAATGCCTACTGAAAGAAGCAAAATGAGTTTTCTCTAGGGCTGAATTCCCTAAAATATTGTCTATTCCCAATTGCTTATGTCTAAATGCATGCACATATAAGAAACACTACTGTTTATTTTTCTACTGTTTTGATGTATCATTATGACCAAATCAACCTAGGAAAGAATGAATTTAATTGGACTTGTGGTTTCCAAAGGTTTGAATCCATAATGACAGGGCATTGTGGTGGTAATAGCTGAAAGTTCACAGCTTGAACTACAAGCAGGTGGTGGAGAGAGCTAACTTTAATAGCATGAGTCTTTTGAAACCTCAAATTTCACTCCAAGTAACATACTTCCTTCAGCAAGGTCAGATCTCCTAATCTTCCCTAAACAACAGTTAACTGTAGGCCATGAATTGAAAGGCCTGAGACTTATTTGGGACATTTCATCCAAACTATCACAAATACTAAATGGATTCAGTAGGTTACAAACTATTGCCGAACTCCAATCCTACCCAACATAGAAAGAATATGAATATTACATCAATGATATTTTATAATGAATAGTATAGCTCAAAGAAAAGAGATTACTATTTTTGATTTGTAATAGTCATATTTAGAAGTAGAAATTAAAAGTGTTATTTTCTTCTTATTATAATTTTTTGAAACAATATATTCAATATATTTTACCACTCAAACAACATAAAATTAATAACCAAGTACCTCTGTTTGTTTTCTGTATATATCTTGAAGGTCATTAGTCAAAATATAGTACCTACTCCAACACAAATTCAAATTTCTGTCATATGTGTTTATCTTGAGGACACAGTGAACCATAATTGATCACATTGTCATTTTGTGTTGGTTTGAAGGGACCTTGAAAAAATAGGTAGAATTTTGTTATTTAAGTGTTTCTATAAATAAAAATAATATTTCCATTCTTACTTACAACCAAGTCTTGCAGTATGATTGTTATTGTTCAATGGGATACAGTGAATGTTTCTAGGTATAATTTTAAAAAAGTAAGAGAACGTAAAGAAGACCCTTACCACACTACCTCTTTTGTAAAATGAGGACATTTTAATTAGAGTACTGGCTACATAGTATAATCTGAATATAAGGGTCCTCATAGGAATAAAAGAGTGGTGAGCTGAAAGCAGCATTCATCCAATCTCCAAGAACCTCTGTCCTGTCTACCCCTGATTTTTCTTACATTTTTAAAATTAAATACAGTTTATTCACTTTGTATTCCAGGTGAGGCCCTCTCCCTTGTCCCCTCCCAATCCCACCGTTCCTCTTACATCTCCTCCCATTCTCCACCCAAAGCTCAGTCTTCAAGTGGGTTCCCTAGTAATGGGAACAGGCTCTGTCTTTGACATGAACTCAGTGTCCCCTTGAAGGGGAACAGCCTTACCAAGCCACAGACAACAGTACAGACAGTCCTGATGAGGCTAGGGTCAGAAGGAAGGGAAGGAGGACATCCACTAATTTTTTTAAGCCTCAGAGAAAAATCATACTCCTGTCTTGTTTAAGTCATTTTTTTCTTTTCCTTGAGAGTATTTATTCCTGTTGCTAAACTCTAATCTTAGCCAACACACAGAGAATATGAATTGAATGATATTTTAAAATGAATAGCAGAGCTCAAAGAAAAGAGAATAAAGAGATAGAACAACTACCTTTTAGCAACCTTTGCAAATAAAACATCTATCTGTGTTCAAGAAACAGAAGAAGCAACACCATTTGGGTAAGGATAAAGGAAAGAAATTGCTTTGGAGTAGAAAGAATTTTCATATCCCTTTAAATTAATTCAGCCGTACAGTGTCTGAAACTGAATTCCTTTGTCTGAAACTGAATTCCTTTGAGACAACTACTAATTTATCTACTTCTTAGAAAGATTTTTCTCTGAAATGTGTCTTTATAATGAGAATTAAAATATAATGATGATAATAGCAACCATTTATTATCATAAATTTATGTGAGAAGCATTATGCTTGGTGATGCTCTTATTTTATGTCATTTAACCCTTGTAACTTCTCTGGAATTTGGGAATTATTTCTCCAGTCTGAAGTCTATCGAACAGGCTCAGAGAGCCAAGAAACTTCTTCAAGGTCATACAATAGCTGAGAAAAAGAGCCAAGATTTGGCTTTATTTATGTCTGAATATTTTTATGCTGAAACTCTGATAATTTTCATAACACTGTTTGCTAGGAAAAATAAAGTTTTGAGGATATTTCTCTAGGTCTGTTTACTGCCAGCTTTTTAGGGACCTAATAATGAAAGTGTTGGTAATGAAAATTGAACATCATCTATGATTTCAAACAAGCTTCTGTGAATGATGTTTATATAAAATGTTTAAATCAGAAATCATGAGGTTTTTTTACATATTATCTGTGCATCCAGTAGGTAATATGACCATATGAGAGTCATTCAATATTTTGGTAACTCAGTTTTCTTTTCCATAGACTAGAAGGTACTGTTAGGTGATGTCTATAATCTCATCTAGTGCTACGATTCCACAGTTATACAATAAGTCTATCAAATAACAATAAAGGAACAAAAAGAAGACTGTTAGTGGGCAAACATATTTACAGTGCTGAAACTTTCATTGCTTGACATGAAGAATTCAATTAAAACATGAATGAATTTAGCAGAAATGTGTGGGAGGATTGCTTTGATTGTTGAAACTGCCTACTCTTGACTCCACGGTTAACCTCATTGTTTTTGACTGCTATGGTTTAAAAACTATCTTTTGAACAACACTTTTGAGAATTTTTTAATGCATATCATCAGAACCATTTTGCTAGCATGGAATGAGCTTTTCCAGATTTGTTGGACTCAAATATGTTTATTTACACATTACTGGAATAATTTCTTGATTTAAGTTTAACTTTGAGTTCTTTTTTTTTAAACTTGGAGTGTAAAGTGCTAAATACTGAAAATGAATTAAATTCTGAATTTAGTCTAAAAAGACAGTGTACAAGATTTAACTTTGGGTTTCATAGTGATAATACACCCAATCCTTTCTTTTTTTTCTGGTAAGTCTTGATCTGTTAAGATACTTGTGGTCATCTGCTATTCTAATTGATCTAAAGTTCAATAAGAATCCAGATAGCAAACTATATTTTTATCTAAATTCTGAGTTTTTTAACATCAAGTGTCTACATGTGGAATGGAGAAAATGTTCCATAAATAAATTTCTCTCTCTCTCATCCTTTCTCATCTATCTATCATCTATCTATCTATCTATCTATCTATCTATCTATCTATCTATCTATCTATCTATGTATCTATCTATCTAACTGATTATGAAATTTCCTTCTATTGGCTCTATTTCATAGTTCCTGAACGTGCTAAGACAACTGTGGGGGAGAAAAGAAATCAATTATCTTACCCAACATTGACTTTTGTTTGCTACAATAACCACTCTCCAGACAAGCCATATACAATGGTGCAGTAACAGCATGACCTTTATGGGGGCAACCAACTGCTTTCTGATTGGGTTTTATGCATGCTTCAGAGAAGAAAAATAATTTCTGGAAATAGAAATATGACAGAAACCCCATGGATGGGGAAGAATATGTCTTAATTGTAGAGTACAGTACTGTTATTTTGCAAAATAGTCATGTGATCAAACTCCCTTCTAAATATTTATATTTACATCCATAGGCATGTGGTTCTTTCAACATTAGTTAAGGAAGATTATTTTTTACACTGGGTAGAAGTCAATGAAGAAATTCATAATTGGTTAAAGAGCAGAGAATAAGTAACTATTGAGTACTCAGTCCTAAATCAAATATCTATGTTACATATTACCCTCTCCAAGGCTCAGATAATGTCACATTAAAGGAGGAAGAATGATTTAAGAGACAAATGGTGGGCAGGAGTGCTGTGAATTGCTGCCTTTTGGATATAACTTGGCAACCACAATCATTAACTTATAGCAATCATGGTTATCTGTACAAGACCTAAGCAAGATCAAGCCAACCAAATTTCCAACTTGGGTAAGGGAAGAGCTCACAAGCCTCCACATTGGAGCTGGTAACATCTAGCAAAGGTAGAATCATGCTTCTTTTGATTCATGGACTTGGTAGAATTTCTATGCTATTGTGGATAGCCCCACACCTATACACATATTGGTAGCACCAATTAGATACAGTTGGATAGTACAAAAAATAAGATAAGAATTTGGGAGCAAAAATGTTCTAGTGGGACCCAAAAGAGAGTTGAAAAGTATATGATTATATTTCATTATGTGCATTATGAAATGCTCAAGAATAAATTTTGAAAATGAAGAAGCAATTACATTTTGGTGATTTGAATCAGGATGACCCCCATTGGCTCATATATTCAAATCCTTGGTCCCCAGGTAGTAGAATTGTTTGGGAAGAATTAGGATAGTGAAAGTGTTGGAACTGTGGTGTCACTAGGGGTAGAATTTGAGATTTAAAAAACCCACGCCATTTCCAGCTAGCCCTATGTTACTGTGTTTATTGTCTAAGCATGAAAGATCTTAGCTACTATTCCATTGTCAGGCCTTCCTGCCTGTTGCCATTGAGAGTACCAGGCCTGATCCCCACAAATACCCTAAAAGCCAGGAGTCCTAGGAACTAAGTCATAGGTCACTAATTCCAGAAAGAAGACAATGGAGTCCCCTACCCAAAGAATAGCCTCAAAAAAAAAAAACCAGTAATATTTAACCATTACCCCTAACAATGGGCTAATCAGTGAATACCTGGCATTTATCCAGGTGTTCTTTACAATAGGATGAGTAAAATAATTACTGTTTGGCTTGGCCCTCTGGGCAAACAATTTCCTCTGAAAACCCTATATTTGCTAAATGTCAATCAATCATAAAACTGCCTAGTTGGAATTTCCCAGTTTACCTTGCTATAACCCTAAATAAAAATCCTCCTCTCCCTGTTCTCAACCACTACATAGGTGAGGGTGTGAGCTCGAGCTCGAGTTTGTAATAAAAAGACCTTACTGTGCTTGGATCAGAATCTGTTCCTTGGTGGTCTTTGGGGGTCCATGAGAATTGGGCATAACACAACGCTTCCTAGCATGATTGGTTATAAATTCTAGCTCTTTGAAATCATGAACCCTAATTAAATGCTTTCTTCTATAAGTATCTTGTTTATGGTTTTTCTTCACAGTAGTAAAAGTAACTAAGGAAAGTAACTAAGACAGATGTTGGCACCAGAAGAGACATTTTGATGTGACAGGCTTTTTTGGAGGAAAATGTAAGATTTCGTTATTTTGTAATAGAAAAAAGGTTGAATGCCTATAAAGGTGTTTGATTGGCCATCCTGGTAGGAGCTTCAAAGACAGTAGTTATGAGAGCAATGTGAACAATGAAAGTCCAAATCAAGAGGTTTTAGAGGGGAACACTGTTAACAAGTGAACTGGAGACTATTCTTGTGATATTTTGACAATAAATGTGGCTGCTTTTTGCCCTTATCTGAAGAGTTGTCCAGAGGCCAAATTATATAATTTTAGAATAATTTCCTGGAACAAGGAAATTTCATGGTAGCCAATAATATTGATTCTCTTACATGGTTATCAGTGGTCATTCTTATGCAGATCTACAATGAAAAGGCAAAAAAAAAAAAAAAGAAGTGGTGCCCTCAGGCTGAGACTCCACCCAACAGGTGAAAAGAATCCTCCTAAAGAATTATGTGTTCCTAAACAACAACAACAATTCAAACCTCGCAAAAGTAATTCAAGGAGGGGACATGGTTACATCCCAAGCAGGCTGCAGAACTTAGTATCACTAGCCATATAGTTCTGGCTTTAAAGTCATGAAGGATACAGAGGTAAAGAGGTTGAGGAATCTTCCTCGGTGGTTAAGGAAAGCTTCCTTGGTGGTTAAGCCCAGGCATATGGTAGGACAGTACCTGTATAGAGGCCTGGAGAAGCCTTTGTGTGAAGTTGTGAAACTGAAGCCTAGATTGTAATGGAGACTCCGAGATGTTGGAGGTGTCAGAGTTGGGGTATATCTGCCAAGGAGAGTTTCTTTTTTTTTTTTAATTTATTTATTTTTATCTCAATCACAGGTTAGGTACTTTGAATCCCAGGCGTAGCCCCCTCCCCCATTCCCTCCTACCCTCCACTCCCTCCCTCATCTCCTTCTTCCCCGCCCCCTCCAAGTCCACCAACAGGGGAGGACCTCAACCAGAAAATGAAACTAGCCCAAGAGAGAGAGGTGTGTTGGAGTAAGCAAAGCATGAATGAAAGAGCCATATAAGTCCTTTGACATCTGAGATAGATTTGGTCTTTGCTCTGCTGCGTTTTGGTCTTGCTTTAGTCCAGTATTTTTTCACTATATCTCCTTTTCTCCATTTTGTAACAGCAATGTATATTCTGTGCCATTATATATTAGAAGTATGTAACTGATCTTTAATTTTAAAGGGGGTTACCATTAAGAGGCTTCAGATATTGAAATTCTGTTTAGACAGTAGAAAAACATAGCAACTTTTATAGTTTGAATAAATACATTTTACATTATGATATGGCTACAAGACCATAGGGAATAGGGGTAGAATGTGGGGATTTTAATGATTATGACCCCCATAAGCGTATAGTATTAATTACAGCAATAGAAAACAAACTAGGACACATGAGACACATTTTCATTTCTCAGCAATTGATTTTAGCATGCAGGATTGGAATAATGTACTCTGTGCTACCCCCATGTTCTTGTTGATTTGATCCAGTTGAATCCCATCTTCTTTCTGTCTCTCTCAGCTGTCTCTCCATCAAACTTTTCTATTTCTCCCATCAGAAGACTACAATGATTACAGGGTGAACTATGAATATGAGTGTAGAGTGACAAATTTCTTCATAGAATTCTTCCAATAAGAATAGACACACCTTCATAAACATCTCTTTCCAGGTCTATTTTCAAATAAATGGCAAATAGTAAATTTTCAGAATAGCTGAGTATATGAGAAGAATGAATCCACTAGTTAAAATAAAATAAAAATAAAATTTTGCTTGTTTACTTTTGATGTTCCTACCAGTCTGTCCTAATGAATAAATGCTTGATATTATACTTTAACCATATAAGTAGGCATCCATTCTTACACTCATGCTTCATTTTATTTTCTTCGCTTCACAATTGTTTTAAGAGTCTCTGTGTTACAAAACAAATTTCAAGTTACATTGTCCTGAAACAGTAGAGTTATCTCAGATTTACAGAGGCCTCCGGAAATTTACTTCTGACTTTAGACTTGTCAAATTGTCAAAGTTTCACTGTAATTTTGCATTGCTGCCTGCTAATGATGGCATAACTGTGTGTGCATGTGTGTGTTTACTGTCTCAACAAAATGTAAAAAGGTGTGCTTTGAAAATATCTGATGTTTAATGTACTTTCAACCACACATACATACGTAAGTACAAAATTAGGGTGCTTTTATGGGATCTTTTGTACAAAGAAAAAAATTTAAAATCGAGGAATACATTTGGGTACAGTTTCTATTTTCACTTGAGCAAATAAAATAAAATAAAATAAAATAGGCTGGGGGTGACAAGTCATCTCTGAGTAGGATGTGTTGCTAGGAAATAACTAGAATAGTGTGATTTTTTCCCCATTTCATATCTATCTCCAAAAGATATTTCTGCACATGCAGTTTCACACATTTAATTTGCCTTGGGATGCTTTTAAGGATGATTTTCCGCTGCATAGCTAGTCTCACAAATGAACTTAATTTACTTCAACAATCTATTGTTAATGTTTTGACCTTAATTTAGTTAATACAACTATGTTGCTAGGGAAGGTTTTAAAATTTTTAGTTAATCACATCAAAATCACCACCAAGTCTCTTGTTTCAATTTTAGTGAGTATAAAAGTACATTAAAATGAATTGTAGCATGGTGTTATACCTTGAACATCAGGTTAAAATAAATAAGCTGGCATGAATTAATCAGAAGCCTTTTTTCCCCTCACTTTTTTTTACTGTTAAAAACACCATGTCCATCATTTTCTTCATGATGATTCAGTGACTCTTTGGCCTTAACTGAGATTTTCTTTCAGACTTTATATCTGTAGAATTAGAGTGCATTAATACTGCTGCTCATTGATGAAGTTCTTTTTCATTTTGTGAGAAATTAATCACTATGCCTAAGAAATCAAGATATGTCTAGAAATGCAGAGAGAAAAGTATTTGCAATTTTAGGTTTCTCTTCAGCTGACTTTACCGTTTTTTTTTTATTGAAGATACTCTATTTTAGTTATGTTATATGTGAATGGATTTTTCTGTTTAGCAGCATGATGCATAGCTAAAAGTCATCTTCATAGAATGTACATTACATTTTTAATAAAGTTTCCTTGTCAAACGATATCTATGACCCTTTGTAACTATAATATTATAAGGAAAATTCTGTGTATTCATGACTCAATTTAAAAGGTCTAATCTGTTTTCGGAAACTGCAAGAACTGAGGTGTTGTATGTCCTGGATATAGTCAGACGAAAATCTTTTTATCATTGGCATTTTCAGTAAAAGGAGGAACTGACAATGTTTTGAAGCATATACTGCTTGCTAATAAAGGAAAGTTTCCTTAGTAACAATTATTATATGAATCTCTTATGACTTTTTCTAATTATCTGTTTTATTAGGACATGCATATCACTATCCATTAGAGAAAACTTAAAAACATACTGAAACATTTCTATAATAAAATGAATATATGTATATACATATATACACATATTTCCATGAGTGTGCATCATCTTGTGCAGATGTAAAAGCATGTCCTATATGTCGAAATATAAAACTGTTCTTATAGTGAGAACTATACTCACTTAATATAGTCTCACAACAAATGTTTTGAGTTAAGAGAGTTAATGAACTATATCCACAAACTATTCATAATCAGTCAATAGTCTTATATTCAGGATCAAGAATCTTAGAGTTCAGTGTTATAAAGGACCTCTAGGGCCTTTTGGCTAATCTACCAGTTCATATATTAGCCAATTGAGAAACAATTAAATTAAGTGTATTACTCAAAGTCAATGTGCTGTGAAGATATTCAGAAACACAGACTCCTACACCCACAATTACATCAACACTGCTATCTTTCTAATGGAAAAAGAGGCACATGTCAAAAAATGGCTTAAAAACAAATATTTTCTTAACAAAGTCTTCTGATATCTTTAGTATTTAATACCTTCCTTGCATGAGACACATCATGGTAAGACTTCAAATGTTTCTGTTGTATAACAAATAGTATGATCATAATCAACTTAATTCTTATCACTCTGAATATTTCTAGCTGATTCATCCACTTGTAATAGACAAATGCTGCCCTCTTCATGTAAATGCTTATTTTTATGAAATGTGCCATCTATTATTTGTGAGTAAAGACAGAGAAGCTCAAGTCCATTTAATTAAGAAAAAAGACATACAGAACTCCATATTCTACTTTTACACACTGCTAAGAGACCGTGTTCAGGAGAAGTCCGAGTTTCCCAAAGAAATATAGGAGACATGTTTTACAATGCTGATTTGAGAGGCCAGAGCCAATACCCTTACAACAAGCTAAATGTATTACTGAGATTTTATAGTGAGGATTTATGTTTTAAGAGAGCACAATTTGACCTGTGGTTTATCAAATTCTAACCCATAATATAACAAGCTTCTATTATATTCGTCTTGAGGTATTTTAAAGACTAATGAGTTAACCTTTGTCAAGTGTCATGAGAGTATCAGGCTAAAGAAGTCTATGTCAAGTATCAATTTAAGGCTGCAAACAATACTGTAGGTAGAAAAAATAGACTAAAAATAATCAGCAGATGATTTTCTACAGTCCCCTTGATGTCAGAGTAGCAGAGTTAACAAGCTAAGAGCTAAGCAGCTTCACGTACTTGGAGGAAGAGGATGATCAATGGCAAGGAGCATAACCACCTTTGAAATGATACAATCCATTATCAGAATCAGATGCTAAATTGCTTCCTGTACTGAGAACACTCAATTAAAAGTCCACACAGTGAGATCATCTCCATGGTTAAATATGCTCTTTGGGAACAACCTTTATAGAGCTTAAAAAATCACAGAAGGACTATTCTTACCATGACACTAGAGATTTGTAAAGCATTTCCTTTTCCTGTTTTTCAATTTGGTAGACTTATTAGGGAGCCTTTTGCCTGAGAGGCTATTGAATTTAAGATTATATTCATACATTCTGTGCTTATGTGAATAAGATATGTTTCCAGTGAGGTTTGGTTATTGGGTCTTAACTGAATGAATATGATTTTGGTTCAGGTTTCCTGGACAAAAATATCCTATTCACACACTTGATGCTTAATATTCTTCATCTGCTTTCAATAAGTGAATTTATTCACTCGATCTCTTTCTCTTTGTCTAATTTCTGCCTTATTTGGATAGGGGTATGGTGGTATCAGCTGAAAATAAAAAAAAAACATATGTAGCATGCAGTTCTGATTTCTGCACATAGATTTGCAACTTGCTGGGATTATGACTTGAAGTCCAGTTATTGAATGTCTCTGGTGATCAGTTTCCTCATGGTGAAAAAAATTCCCTCATATATTTCTTTTTTTCTTCATTATTTTATTTTAATTTTTATTAATTATACTTTATTCACTTTGTATCCCCCCATAAACCCCTCCATCCTCCCCTCCCAACCCATTCTTTCCTCCCCTTTCTCCACACATGCCCCTCCCCAAGTCCACTGATAGGGGAGGTCTTCCTTTCCTTCCTTCTGATCCTAGTCTATCAGCTTTCATCAGGAGTGGTTACATTGTCTTCCTCTGTGGCCTGGTAAGGCTGCTCCCCCAACCGGGTGAGGTGATCAAAGAGCAGGCCAATCAGTTCATGCCAGAGACAGTCCCTGTTCCCATTACTATGGAACCCACTTGGATACTGGACTGCCATGGGCTACATCTGTGCAGGGGTTCTAGGTTTTCTCCATGCATGGTTCTTGGTTGGAGTATCAGTCTCAAGAAAGACCCCTGTGCTCAGATTTTTTGGTTCTGTTGCTCTCCTTGTGGAGCTCCTGTCCTCTCCCTATCTTACTATTTCTTACATCTTTCTTGAGATTCCATGCACTCTGTCCAGCATTTGGCCATAAGTCTCAGCATCTGCTTTGATATTCTGCAGGGCAGAGCATTTCAGGGGCCCTCTGTGACAGGCTCCTGGCTTTTTTTCTGTTTTATTCTTCTGATGTCCATCTGCTTTGCCTTTCTGGATGGGGATTAAGCATTTTAGCCATAGTCCTTTCTCTTGATTAATTTCTTTAGGTGTATAGATTTTAGTAGGTTTATCTTATTTTATATGTCTATACGAGTGAGTATATACCATGTGTGTCTTTCTGCTTCTGAGATAACTCACTCAGGATGATCCTTTCCAGTTTCCACCATTTACCTGCAAATTTCATATCATTTTTTTTATTGCTGAGTAATATTCCATGGCATAGATGTACCACAATTTCTGTATCCATTCCTCCGTTGAGGGGCATCTGGGTTGTTTCCAGCTTCTGGCTATTACAAATAAAGCTGCTACAAACATGGTTGAGCAAATGTCCTTATTGTGTACTTGAGCCTCTTTTGGATATATGCCTAGGATTGGTATTGCTGGATCTTGAGGAAGTGCAATTCCTAGTTGTCTGAGGAAGCGCCAGATTGATTTCCAGAGTGGTTGTACAAGTTTACATTTCCACCAGCAATTGGTTAGCATCTGTCTCTCCATTCCAAATTACAGTACAGGAATCTATTCCTTTGATGGCATATCCCATGACCATAGCAAAAAGCACAGAGTAGGTAGTTAATAGGTGAAAACTTAGCTAATTGAATATTGTTACCATTTATGTAGCATGTAAATATTGTGCAAATCACCATTAGTAAAATCCCAGTCTCCATTAGACTCACATAGTTTTAAAGTTCTATTATTTTGAGGCGTATAGTACTAGCTGATTTTGAACTTACTATGTAGCCCAGACTGCTCTTGGTTTCATGCCAATATTTTTTATTCTTTGTGAGTTATATCTTGGCATACTGCATGTGGTTACCAAGTCCTATTTCCTAACTTGAATGTCAGAAACCCTTTCTTTTCCATCTGCTTTTAAATTCCTTCAAATCACCTTGACATAGTTTTATATTGGTTTGTCCATACCTTATCCAGAAAGATCTCTCTTAAATGCAGATGTGGTCACAACACTACTTTCTATGACTCTTTGTGATGGGTAATAGTTACCATCAACTTGACTGGATTTAGATTTATGGAAACAATTGCAGGCACGGCTATGATGGTGTTTTTAGAGAGGTTTAAGTAAAGAGGGAAGAAGGACCCTGACAGTCCAGGGTGATACCGTGTTACTACTGGTTCTAACCTAAATAAAAAGAGAATGTGAGCTAAAGTTCAGTATTTCTCCTTCTCCTGACTGTTGACCTATCTCACATTGCTGCCGGCAAGTCTTGTCTATCATAATGGACTGCAAGCATAAGTTGTGAGGTAAAACATATTTTTCATTCCTCAAGTACTTCTTGTTACAGGCCTTTTCTCTCATGTAATTTTCTTCTTAGTCTACAAAACTGGTACACGGCATTGCACATTAGGGAATGCAAGTGTGTTAGTTGGGATAAAAATATGTGTCCCAATAGTTTTGGGTACTCGAATGCTGGTCCACAGTAGATGGCTGTTTGGGTAAGTTTTGGTAGTATAGCCTAGTTGGAGGAAGTATGTCACTGGAAGCAGGTATTGAGAGTAAAGTCTTGCCTACTTCCAATTTGCACTCTCTGCTTTCTGCTTGTGATTCAAGATGTGAACTTTTAGCTTGATGTTCCTGCTGCCACACCTACAGCATGTTGTGTATCTCTGATCTCTTCCCCAGCCACCTTGGAACAATGAGCCCAAGTAAACTGTCTCTTAAATTGCCCGTGATCATGGTGTTTTATCATAGCAACAGAAAAGTGACTAATACAGCAGGTAACACTGGAAGGACAAAGTATGTTGAATTTAATATTGATTCATTTGAAATAAAAACCTTTTAACTCATGTCAACAGATAAGTGATCGATTAGGAGGAAATTAATGTAATAGTGAGACACCAGGAAGAACATGTATAAGATATATAAAGGAAACAAATATTTGATACAGAATTACTCTTTATTCTCAATATATGTTGGCTGCTTGTATATAAACAAGTGATTTTTTGTCCTTTCTTATTGAATTTTTTTTTACACTTCTAGGCATCAAATCCAGAACCTTTACAGCTGAGACACATCCCCAATTCTAGGAATCAAGTGTTGACTTGATGGAAGAACCCCAACATGGTAAAGACACATTGGTTACTTGATCACCATTTTTTCTATATTCTTCCTAGACAAACTTGTGTGCTCTTTTGGTCTGCTGAAAGTGCACAGAGAATTTGCCACCAGTATAAGATGTCTTTATATTATTTTTATTTTTTTATTGTGTGATCGGTTTGCATATTTATTTAATGAATTTTAGTCATTTTAAAAACTTATCCCCTTTCTCATCATATTCCCACTCCTTCTGGAACCTCTCTTTTAAACAAAGGAATTTCTTATATTCATATACTGTTTTGGTATATGGCTCCTAAGTTTAATTAGAGTTTCTTGCCTAATTGTGGGTTGAAGAATCATTTACTTGAACAAGAACATCTTATTGGTGGCTACACCAGTAAAGAAAATGACACTCCCAACAGCACATGGACCCACTCCATCCATATTGAATGTTGACAGACCTGTGTAACAGAAAGGACTCTTTTATGATTCCATTCTTGAATCTCAACCCCTTGCTTGGATGTATCTATTTATGTTCTATGCAAACATCTGCAACACACAAACATAATCAATCACTATATATGCTCCCTCGACTTGAAACCTGCATTTTGGACTGTGTGTGTGTGTGCGTGTGTGTGTGTGTATGTGTGTGTTTCTATCAGTTGGTGGGACTTCATTTCACAAAGTGACCTGAAATGGTTATCACTGACTTCTGTCTCTCACAGTCACCACACTCAACTCCCACTTGTTTCCCTATGTCATCCTTCTTAAATTGATTTTTTCAGTTTTTGTCACAGTGATAAAATGTAAATGCACTTTGCAGTTTCTTTCAAATCACTCAGTGTTCTCCTAGTGCATCATGAGCAAATGCAAATCCCTGAGCATGGTATATAAATAAAATTCTTTATGTTCTGGTCCAGTGCTATTCTCGTTGGTGATAGTTTTATCTCCTTTTGCACTCCTGGACTGCAATTAACCCAATGACTCAAAAGCTACGAGATGTGTCATTTAGATTTGTATCTTTCTTTTAAAAGCTAGTTTTCTGCCTGGTTTTTCCCTTTTAGTCCATGAAACAAACATTCACCATCTTTCCAGCACAAATTCAAGTGTGAGGCTCTTTTCAATGTGCTCCCTCATCTCAGAGAAATAATGTTGCTTTTTCTTATACTCTATGCTGCATGGCCTTGGGCATGGTCCAGTAAAGTAGGTAATTGACTCTTAGATGGATGTAATTAAATGCATTGACTATGCAATGTCAAAGTTCTGGCTCAACATGGGTTATATTGGTGAATTGGGTAAATTACAACCTGTCTCTGTACCTCAGTTTCCTCAGCTTTAAAGTACATGTAATTATTGTACTTACAGCTAATTGATATATGACTAACCCTTAGAAAAGGAGATGCAACAAAGTCATGATTACAAGCATGCTCTAAAATAGAAATACTAATGTCAAAAGACTTTCTTGTTTTTTAATTTTTTTCTTCAAAAGTATTTTTATTTTTTTCAACAATGTTCATAGCAGCTTTATTTGTAATAGTCAGAAGCTAGAAACAACCCAGATGTCTTTCTCCTTTTTGATTATATATATATTATATATATATTCCCTTTCTTTATTATTTTAATTTTTATATTAATCACAGGTTATGTATTTTTGTATCCCAGGCTTAGGTCCTTCCCTCATTCCCTCCCAACCCCGCATCCCTCCCTCAGCTCCTCCCTGCCCCTTTCCAAGTCCACTGGTAGAGGAAGACCTCCTCCCTTTCATCTGACCCTATTAGGTCTCTTCAGGACTGGCTGCAATGTCCTCTTCTGTGTTCTAGCAAGCCTGCTCCTCCCTTGGGGGAAGAGGAGGGTCGAAGAGCCATCTACTGAGTTCATGTCAGAAACAGTCCCTGTTCCCCTTACTAGGTAACACACTTGGATACTGAGTTGCCATGTGCTACATCTGAGCAGGGATTGTTGGTTCTATCCATGCATGGTCCTTGGTTGGAGAAACAGTCTCAGAAAAGACCCCTGTGTTCAGATATATTTGGTCCTTGTGGTGCTACTGTCCTCTCCAGATCTTACTAACTCCCCCTTGTTTCATGTGATTCTCTGTACTCTGCTGAAGGTTTGGTTATAAGTCTTAATATCTGCTTTGATACGCTGCTAGGTAGAGTCTTTCAGAGGCCCTCTGTGATAGGTTCTTGTCCTGTTGCTTCTTTCCTTCTACATTCAATGTCTATCCCATTTGTCTATCTAAGCGAGCACTGATTTTGGATAAAGAAGCCAAAACCATCAAATGGCAAAAAGACAGCATCTTCAACAAATGGTGCTGGTACAACTGGATGTCCATATGCAGAAAAATAAAAGTAGATCCATATTCATCACCCTGCACAAAATTAAAGTCCAAGTGGATCAAAGACCTCAACATAAAACCAGACACACTAAATCAGTTAGAAGAAAGACCCTAGAACTCATGGCAACAGGATACTACTTCCTAAACAGAACACCAACAGCACAGGCTCTAAGATCAACAATCAATAAATGGGACCTCATGAAACTGAAAACCTTCTTGTAAAGCAAAAGACACTGTCATGAAAACAAAACGACAGCCTACAGACTGGGCAGGGATCTTCACCAACCCTACATCTGACAGAGGGCTAATATCCAGTATATATAAAGAACTCCTGAAGTTAAAAAAACAACAAATCAAGTAATCCAATTAAAAACTGGGGTACGGAGCTAAAAAGAGAACTGTTTGTAGAGGATTGTAGAACAGCAGAAAAACACTTAAAGAAATACTCAACATCCTTAGCCATCAGGGAGATGCAAATCAAAACAACCCTGAAATTTCACCTTACACCCATCAGCATGGCTAAGATCAAAAACTCAAGTGACAACACATGCTGGAGAGGTTGTGGAGAAAGGGGAACCCCCCTCCATTGTTGGTGGGAATGCAAACTTGTACAACCACTCTGGAAATCAATTTGGCGCTTTCTTATACAATTAGGAATAGGGATTCCTCAAGACCCAGCTATACCACTCTTAGGCATATATCCAAACAAGTACACAACAAGGACATTTGCTCAACCATGTTTGTAGCAGCTTTATTTGTAATAGCCAGAACCTGGAAACAACCCAGATGTCCCTCAGTTGAGGAATGAATACAGAAATTATGGTACTTTTCACAATGGAATATTACTCAGCAATTAAAAACAAAGAAATCATGAAATTTGCAGGGAAATGGTGGGAACTAGAAACAATCATCCTGAGTGAGGTATCCCAAAAGCAGAAAGAAACACATGGTATATACTCACTTAGATAGACCTATAAGATAGGATAAACATACTGAAATCTATACACCTAAAGAAGATAAACAAGAAAGAGGACCCGGGGTAAGATGACCAAAAGTATTTTTAAATTGAAGTTGCAGCTCATTATATTATATATGGCATGTAGAATTATGAAAGACTATCAGTAATATGCTGAAATAAGTCAATAATTAGGCTTGATTTCTATGTTATATCTCCATTGGTCTAGCAACTTTGATTTCATCATTCCTTTCTAACTTACTAAATTTGTCTTTCCCACTAAACTATGATATCCATTTCTGTAAAGATTACACACCTTTGGGGCACCTATATAGTACTGGATCCAAGCACCATGACCAGCATATATATGTTAACATATGTTCTGTACATCTATAAATAAATGAATTTTAAGAATTACATTTAGAAAAGCAGACAAAATAAAACTGTTAGAAGAAAAACTGGGGAAGACCTGTAACTCATTGGTACAGGAGACAACTTTCTGAACAGAACACCAACAGCACAGGTTCTAAGATCAATCATCAATAAATGAGACCTCATGAAAATGAAAAGCTTCTGTAAAACAAAGGACACCGCCATCAGAGCAAAAACTACAGCCTACAGACTGGAAAAGGATCTTCGCCAACCCTACATCTGACAGAGGACTAATATCAAGAATATATAAATAACTCCAGAAGTTAAACACCAACAAACCAAGTAATTTAAAAAAGTGAGGTGCAGAGCTGAAGAGAGAATTATCAACAGAGGAATATCGAATGGCAGATAAACCCTTAAATGCTCAATGTCCTTAGTCATCAGAAAATGCAAATTAAAATGACCCTGAGATTTTTGCCTTACACACATCGTAATGGATAAGCTCAAAAACTCAAGTGACAACACATGCTGTAGAGGATGTGGAGAAAGGGGAACCCTCCTCCATTGCTGCTGGGAATGTAAACTTGTACAACTGCTTTGGACATCAATCTGGTGTTTTCTCATAAAATTAGTAATAGTCCTACCTCAAGATCCACCTATACCACTCCTAGTCATATACCCAAAATATGCTCAACTATACAAGGACATTTTCTCAACCATGTTCACAGCAGCTTTATTCGTAATACGCAGAAACTGGAAACAACCCAGATGTCCCTTAACTGTGGTACATGTACACAATGGAATATTACTCAGCTGTTAAAAACAAAGAAATCTTTGCAGGCAAATGTATGGAACTAGAAAAGATCATCCCGAGTAAGAGAACTCAGAAGCAGAAACACACACATGGTATATACTCACTTATAAGTGGATATTAGCCATATAATATAGGATAAACATACTAAAATATGTACACCTAAAGAAGCTAAGCAAGACGGAAGACCCTGGGTAAGATGACCAATCCTCACTCAGAAAGGCAAATGGGAAGGACATCTGAAAAGAGAGAAAACAAGGAACAGGACAGGAGCCTACCACAGAGGGCCTCTGAAAGACTCTACACAGTAGTGTATCAAAGCAGATGCTGAGACACATAGCCAAACTTTGGGCAGAGTGCTGGGAATCTTATGAAAGAAGGGTAAGTTAGAAAGACCTGGAGAGGGCAGGAACTCTACACGGTGATTAAAAGATCCAAAATTTCTGCTTCCAGGGGCCCCAGCAGAGACTGATACCCCAACCAAGGATCATACATGGAAAGAACCTAGAACCCCTGCTCAAATGTAGGACATAAGCAGCTCAGTTTCCAAAAGGCTTCCTTAGTAAGGGAGTAAGGGCTGTCTCTGGCATGAACTCAGTGGCTGGCTCTTTGATCACCACCCTCGCCCCCCCACCCACTGATGGGAGAACAGCCTTACAGGCCACAGAGGAAGACAATACAGATAGTCCTGATGAGACCTGATAGCCTAGGGTCTGATATAAAGGGAGGAGATCCTCCCCTATCAGTAGACTAGGGAGGGGCTAGGGGTACAAGAGGGAGGGAGGGTAGGACTGGGAGGAGATGAGGGATGAGATATAGCCGTGATACAATGTGAATAAGTTGTAATAAATAAGAAATAAATTATAAAAAAGAATTACATTTAGTGACAATTATATTACCTTTAATATTTTAATCTTTTTTTGTGCTTGTTTTGAGACAGCTTAGCCTAGAAGTCACTGTGTAGAGAATGCTGGCCTAGAATATAGGATCAACCTTTGTCAGCTTTCCAAGTACTGGGGTTATGGACATATATCACTATACTGAGCTCTCATTTAATGAAATTGTAAAATTCAGTCTTATTTCCCATATTACTTCAATGTGGAGTGTGAAGCATGGTTATAATTGTAGTTCAGAGTTAGATTAGAATTATTTATCTTAACAGAGGGATCCTTGTGTTTTCTTATATAGAATCACAGACTTCATTTCTTTCACTAACTCACTGGCAACAAAACTCCACAGTGCACTGAAGTTTTCTTCTCACCGTATGTTATTTTATATCCTCCAAAAATTACATAGTTAGACACTTTCCAAGAACTGTCATTGGTTAACTCTATTCACTTAATCAGAATGTAATATGAAGACACAAAAAAAACCTGAAAAAAAAACCTATTCTTTTCAATTCTTGCTGTTGAGAAGAAAAAAAAAGGTGTATAAACACCTAAGTCACAATGGCTTTTGTGCTCTCTAGTAAAGCATATAGGATGGATTTCATAGGATTCATATTGATCTAGTTAAAAAACTTTTAATGAAATAACTAACGCTGTAGATGGTCTTGGTGGGTAGGTTGCATTTTTCCAGGTTAAAATTTAATATTTTTATGATGAACAAAAGACATGGACATTTGATGTACTTGTGATAAGCAGATCTTACAGATTTTATAAGCAGAGGGAGGGAGTCACTCATTAAACAAAAGTAAGTGACAGGCAATTTTATTAGTTGCGGCAATGCTATAATAAGGTGCTTATCTCTAGAAAGGAGAGAACTATGTGCTTAAGATATGAGGAAAAATATAGAAACAAAAATTTGAGGTAATATATTAAATGAAGTACAGAACTAAATTACCTTTAATATTTTAATCTTTTTTGTGTGCTTGTTTTGAGACAGCTTAGCCTAGAAGTCACTGTGTAGAGAATGCTCTCCTAGAATTTAGGATCAACCTTTGTCAGCTTTTAAAATTTTTTTATTATCATTTTGTTGTTATTTTTTAATTTTTATTATCATTTATTACAATTTATTCACTTTGTATCCTAGATGTGACCCCTTCCTCATCTCCTCCCTAACCCACCCCCTCCCTCTCTGCCTTTCCCCTAGCCCACTGAGAGAGGAGATCCTCCTCCCCTTCTATTTGACCCTAGCCTATCAGGTCTCATCATGACTAGTTGCATGGCCTTCCTTTATGGCCTGGGAAGAACACACCCTAGGGACTGGTGATCAGAGAGCCTGCCACTGAGTTCATGCCAGAGACCGGTTCCTCTCTCTTTACTAGGGATCCCACCTGGAGATTGAAACTATGGGCTACATCTGAGCCTGGGATGTAGGTCCTCTCCATGTATTTTCTTTGCTTGGTGTATCAGTCTCTTCAGGAACCCAGGGCTCAGTTTTTATGGCTCTGTAGGTCTCCTTTTAGAGCACCATCTTCTCCTTCTTTCCTAAGATATCCTGCACTCTACCCAAAAAGTTTGGCTATGAGTCTCGACCTCTGCTTAGATACCTCAATCAGTAGTCTTTCAGAGGCCATCTGTGGTAGGTTCCTGTCCAGTTCCCTGTCTTCTCCTGTTTCCAATGTCTATCACAGTTTGTCCTTCTGAATGAGGATTGAGTATTTTCACTATGGTCTTCCTTGTTGTTCAGCTTCTTTAGGAATTTAGATTTTAGTATGTTTATCTTATATCATATGGCTAATATCCACTTATGAGTGAGTATACACCATGTATGTCTTTCTGCTTATGGGTTACTTCACTCTAGAATATCTTTTCTAGTTCTCACCATTTGCCTGCAAATTTCATGATTTCCTTGCTTTTAATATCTATGCAGCATTCCATTGTGTAAATGTATCACAATTTCTTTTTCCATTCCTCCATTGAGGAACATCTAGGTTGTTTTCAGATTCTGGCTATCACAACTGGAGCTACTAAAAACTTAGTTGAGCAAACAGCCTTTCTGTATACAAAAGGCAAAAGGGCTGAGAAAGAAATTAGAGAAACAAAACCTTATACAATAGCCACAAATAACATAAAGTACCTTGGTGTGACTCTAAACAAGCAAGTGAAAGACCTATATGGAAAAAAAAACTTTAAGTCTCTGAAGAAAAAAAATGAATAAGATATCAGAAGATGGAAAGATCTCCCATGCTCATGGATGGGTTGGATTAATAGTGAAAATGGCCATGCTACCAAAAGCAAAGTACAGATTCAGTGCAGTTCCCATGAAAATACCTACACTATTCTTTACAGAAGTTGAAAGAACAATTCTCAGTTTCATATGGAAAAACAAAAACAAAAACAAAAAACCAGAATTGCTTAAACAATCCTATACAACAATCTGGAGGTATCTCCATCCCTGATCTCAATCTGTACTACAGAGCAATAGTAATAAAAACTGCATGGTACTGGCCTAGAAATAGAATAGTAGATCAGCAGAAGTTAATAGAAGACCCAGAAATAACCCATACATCTATGGATAATTGATTTTTAACAAAACAGTCAAAACAACATAATGGAAAAAGAGATAGCATCTTTAAACAAGTGGTGCTTGTCTAACTTGATGTTTGTATGTAGAAAAATTAAAATAGGCCCATATTTGTCACCCTGCACAAAACTAAAGGCCAAGGGGAACAAAGGCCTCAACATGAAACCCAGACACACTAAACCTGTTAGAAAAAAAAAAGTGGGGAAGATCCTTGAACTCATTGGTGCAGAAGACAACTTCCTGAACAGAACACCAGCAGTACAGGCTCTAAGATCAATGATCAATAAATGGGACCTTATGAAATTGAAAAACTTCTGTATAGCAAAGTACACTGTCATCAGAACAAAACAACAGTCTACATATTGGGAAAGGATCTTCACCAACCCTATATCTTACGGAAGGCTAATATCCAGAATATATAAAAAAATCAAAAAGTTAAACACAAACAAACCAAGTAATTCAAATAAAAATGGGGTGCAGAGCTAAAGAGATTTCTAGAACCCTTACTCATATATAGCCCATGGCAGCTCAGTGTCCACGTGGGATCCCTAGTAAGGGGAACAGGGACTGTCTCTGACATGAACTCAATGGCTGGCCCTTTAACCTCCCCCCCCCCCCCGAGGGAGGAGCAGCCTTGTCAGGTCACAGAGGAGGACATTGGGCATTGCAGCCAGTCCTGATGAGACCTGATAAGCTAGGGTCAGATGGAAGTGGAGGAAGACCTCCCCTATCAGTGGACATAGAGAGGGGCAGGGAGAAGATGAGGGAGGAAGGGTGGGATTTGGAGGGAATAAGGGGGGCTACAGCTGGGATACAAAGTGAATAAAATGTAATTAATGTAAGAAAATTAAAATTTAATTAAAAAAGAGAATTTCCAACAAAGGAATATCGAATGGCAGAGAAACACTTCAAGAAATGTTCAGTGCCTTTAGTAATTGTGGAGATGCAAATTAAAATGTCCCTGAGGTTTCACCTTACACCCATGCAAATGGCTAAGATCAAAAACTCAAGTGACAACACATCCTGCAGAGGATGTGGAGAAAGTGGAACCCTCCTCCATTGCTGGTGGGAATATAAACTTCTACAATCACTTTGGAAATCAATCTGGTGCCTTCTCAGAAAATTGGGAATCATGCTAAGATCCAGCTATACCACTCCTAGGCATATATCTAAAATAGGCTCAAGTATAGAACAAGGACATTTTCTCAAACATGTTTGTAGCAGCTCTATGCTTAATAGCCAGAATCTGTTGTTACATTTTTTTATGTGTCAGTGAAATTGCTGACTATTCAAGTTTGTGGAGATAGTTGAAAGATTCTGCAAAGAATAGATTGTGGGGAATTTGAAAACTATTGAAGTAACTACAGTACAATAGACAAAGAGAACAAAATATAAATCACATCCAACAACCATAAAAATAAAATGCAAAAACAACAAAAACATATGACAGGAAAATGGCGACCTAATAAATAACTGGAAATTTACTTTGATTAGTGAAATTATACACTCCATATTTTAGAACTGTAGTCCCTTAAGAAAATGATCAGTTAGACTTGAGAGTAGAAAAAGTAAGCAAGAGAGATAACCCCAGTGTACCTGTAGAGCAGTCAGATCCTGTCCACTTGGGATCGCAGCTACAAACTCCAGTGTCCAGAAGAAATGTTCCGTGTCCTGAGCACTGCTCTTGACATATAGGAATTGGAGTTTCACAGTTGACTCCTCCCCAGCCAGTAGAGCAGTGACATTCTCCTTTGACACATATGCCGTGGCTGGAACACATTGGATCTAAGCAGTCCTCTGAACAGCAAAAACAGAACAAAAGTGTGTGTGTGAGAGAAGAATACTGATAGAGAACAGGTATGGGATAATGGAACAGAAACACATTGATTTCCTAGTATTATATCATTGATGTTGCTTTAATTCAACAATAAAATGACTCAGGAAAACACTGTGTTTAAACCAGAAGATTATTAACACTTAAAAAATTTGTAGGATATGATAAAGGTTGCAGCCTAAATTTGGAAGAAGAAAATCACGCATATGTTGCATGCAATTCTGAACAGTATGTGATACCCCACACAAAAACGAGTGGGTGGACCTGTATGGACCCTCAGTAGGAATTTTTCAGCTTTTCAAAAATACATGAGAGGTTTTTTGTTGTTTGTTTTTGATAAGTCATTTTTTATCCTTTCTAAAATTAGAATCATTATTTTACTTAATATGTCTAGGGGTTTTAATATAGTTTTTCATTTTGTGAGGTAACTGCTGTTGTATGAAATAATAAAATTTACACAAATTTATTATAAGCCCACATATGTTCCTTAAAAGTACCAAAATGCAGGATTTAAAGCTGTCTTTCAAAATTTGTTTCTTTATTCCTCCTTCTTCTATCAGAACACTGTGACATAGTTTTTAGCATCTATAGAATAGACCTATTTCTATTTGTCTCTGATTCTGCAAGTCTAGAATGTTTTTCCTTTTAGAAAAATGTTCTGTGTTTTTTTTAATTTTCTATTCTTTGTAATATGGGAAGATTGACTTCCAAACTCTTTGTCTTCCTATACAAATGAGACTAAAAGACTTTGTCCTAATGCTGACTGTGTTTTGAAATACTTTTGCAGCAATGGAAATACATAAATGCAAACGGCATGAATTTGCAAGTCTGACTTATTTTGGGTGTAGCTTATTACCACAAAAGGTCTAACTTAAGCACTGGTATAACTGGTGTTATTGCTATCATAATTAGCCCAAGATCTCGGGGTCATTAGAGCAATATTTTAATAAATGAGCTGACCCTTAAATAAAATATTCAAATGTATATTTCATTTGATTCATGATTTAGGGTAAGAGGTAATGGCCAAGATACAGACTTTTTTTAGATGGACTCTTTGGTTATGCCAAAGTACAACAAGAATAATAAACAAAATGCCAATTAATTTATTCTGGTTTCTTTTTTTAACAGACTTATTACATTCAATTCATCTAAGACATGTTTGTTGTGTCTCGCTTCCTACCTCTCTTCCAGAAATCAAGCCATACCCTTTACAGTTGAAAGTTAGGACTTACAGACCTTCCCCAAGGTAGAAGAAGCAAGCCCAACTTCTCCTTTTGTAAATACGTTGTAAGTTTATAGTCCTACTTAATACCTGATGTCTACACACTTCTCATAAAGACTAGGCTCAACTAAATTTTGTGATATACAACTTCCTGCTAAACTCTGGAAATTTGTAAAAGTCAGAAATCTTTGTTCAGAGAACTCCTCTGAAGGCTTTCTCTGCTTTGTAAACCCCCCCCCCCCCTGCAATGGTGTATGCAGGTATACATATGTAGGTGTGCATATATTTTAAAAATATTTATTTAATTATTCACTTTATATCTCAGTTGCAGCCCGATCCCTCCTCCCCTCCAAATCTCACCCTCCATCTCACTCTCTTCCCCCTCACCTTTCTCAGAAGTAGAAAGGGAGCTCACTTTCTCATCCACCTGAGCTCATCATGTTGCACCAGGACTGAGCATGTTCTCTTCCCCTGTGTCTTTGCAAGGCAGTGGCTCCAGTGTAAAGTGATAAAAAATCTAGCACATGAGTCCATGTTCTATGAAGTCCTCACTTCCCTTACTAGAGGCCCACATGAAGAGGACACCCTCTAACTAGACTAGTTTCCTAGTAGAGGGAGGGGAACACCAACCCACCCACAAAAACTTCTACCCCAAATTTACCCTGTCTATAAGATGTGCAGGAATAAAGATAGAGCAGAGATTGAGGGAATACCCAACAATGTCTGACCCAACCAAAGACCCACTCTATGGGACAGTGCCAACCCCTGACAGTATAAAGGAAACTCTGCTAAGCATGCAGACACAGACAGGAGGCTGGCAGAATTGTCTTCTGAGAGACTTTATCCATTAGTTCTTCAGGAGAGGTGCTGAGACTTACAGCCAAACATTGGGCAATGAGTAGGGAGTCTTTTGGAAAACTAGGGGGAAAGAGAAAAGGACATGGAGGTGACAGGTGCTCCATAAGAAGGTCAACAGAACCAATTAACCAGGGATCAGAGAGACTTGCTAAGATGGAAGCATCAACAAACGACCATACAGGAACTGGAACTAAGCCCCCTACAAATATGTACCAAATGAGCACCATAAGCTACCTATGTTTCTTCCTCTCTTACTTCAAGCCATCCCTCTTAATGTTCTTCCCCATCTAAGGTCCAGTCATGACTCTCCATAGTTTCCATAGAAGCTCTCTCCTAATAAAACTCATTCTGAAGGGTAATTGTTATCAGCTTCTTTCTTCATGAACTAGAAGTCTTTGTACTAAAGATGACTCATTGGCACAGGAGACTTCTTCCTGAATAGAAGACCAACAGCACAGGCTCTAAGATCAACAATCAATAAGTGGGACCTCATGAAGCTAAAAAGCTTCTGTAAAGCAAAGGACACTGTCATCCGAACGAAACGACAGCCAACAGATTGGGAAAGGATCATTACCAATCCCACTTCTGACAGAGGGCTAATATCCAGTATATATAGAGAACTCAAGAAGTTAAAAAGCAAGAAACCAAATAATCCAATTAAAAATGGGGTATGGAGCTAAAAAGAGAACTGACTGTAGAGGATTATAGAATTGCAGAGAGACACTTAAAGAAATGCTCAACGTCCTTAGCCATCAGAGAGATGCAAATCAAAACGACTCTGAGATTTCACCTTACACCCTCCAGAATAGCTAAGATCAAAAACTCTAGCGACAACGCATGTTGGAGAGGTTGTGGAGAAAGAGGAACCCTCCTCCATTGCTGGTGGGAATGCAAACTTGTACAACCACTCTGGAAATCAATTTGGCGCTTTCTTAGACAATTAGGACTAGTGATTCCTCAAGACCCAGCTATACCACTCTTAGGCATATATCCAAAAGATGCTCAAGTACACAACAAGGACATTTGCTCAACCATGTTCGTGGCTGCTTTATTTGTAATAGCCAGAATCTGGAAACAACCCA
>CM053742.1:99846712-99912813 GCA_028658305.1 Pachyuromys duprasi
ATGGACATTGAGTGGAGGAGAAAACAAGCAACAGGACAGGAGCATGTCAAAGAGGTCCTCTGGGGAAGTCAATGTAGCGATGTATCAGAGCAGATATTAAGACTTGCGATCAAGCCTCAGGCAGAGGGCGAGAAGTAATGATAGATCTGGGGGAGGTTGTTGAGACTTGGGGAGAACAAGAGCTGCACAAAGACCAAACTGAGCAGGGCACAGGGGTCTTGTATGAGACGGTTTCTACAATCAAGGACCATGTGTGGATGTGGCCTGGAACCCCCGCACAGATGGGGCCCATGATATCTCGATGTAGGACTGAAGACCCTAGTGAGGGAAACAGAGACTGTTTCAGTCAAGATCTTGATGGCTGACTCTGACCCTCCCCCATACAAGCTGGGGAGTGACAGATTGGCTAGATCCCAGGGAAGGACATTGCAGCCAGCCCTGAGGAGACAGGATAAGCTGGGGTTGGATAGAAGGGGAGGAGGTCCTCCTCTGTTGGTGGACTTGGAGGGGGCAGGGAGGAGGGAGATGAGGGAGGGAGTGGGAGGGTGGGAGGGAATGAGGGAGGAGGCTACGACTGGGATTCAAAGTACCTAACCTGTGATTGATATAAAATAAATAAATTTTAAAAAAAAGAAAAAGAAAAAAAGATGTTTACATCATGAAAGCCATACTTAAATCAGAGGAATAAAATCACAGGGCTAGAGAAGGAGGTGTGGAGGAAATGGGGTGTTTGTAAGGACATTGCTGATTGGGAGCAAAGTGCAAAGCCATGGTTCAGTTGAAAAAGAACTGCTGCTACTTGGCTCCAGCTGGTATGGGCTAAGATTCTGTAGACATTCTAGTATTCAAGAGACGTTAAAAACAGTGATCTTCCATGTAACCCTTCTCTATTTTGAAAATTTGGCAACTAAGTCAGTCAATAAAAATGACAACACTATGCCCATAAACAAAATCTGTCAATAGCCTGATTTATCTTATAGAGTATTCATATGTGATACAAGAACTAAAATAGTTTTTTATTGTATTTGTAAAGCTTATGTGACTAATTACGGTGAACATTCTACCTTACTATTCTGGTTGTTTTACATATATTCTTACAGACCAAGTAAAAGTCTAATTTAAGCTAAATCCTTTATTCACCTGCTTAAGAAATTTAAATCAGAAGTGTCTAAAAATTAGGTTACGCTATTTTATGGCAAATTGTAGACGTGATAGATATAATGCACTGTTAACTTTGTTTGGACACAACATCTGAATTTTTACTTACATATAATGATAGTGTGATCATCATAAAAATATTTCTAAGAGATAGGACTCCAGTGTTTTATACAGGGCCCAATGGAATTCACTGAAATAAACATAGTCTTTGCACCCATACTCTGTTGCCACTGAATGTGGATTGGAAAGCTAAATTCTTGCTTGTTCATGGAGTAGAATGAGATTAAACCCTTTAGAATATTGTGTAATAGTCTTAATGAGAAATCTTTAAAAAGCAATTACGGTGCATTTTCAGCAGCCCCTTTCCTGAACAACAGTTGTGATGAGACCATCTCCCTTGGTAATGGTTTAATATTATTTCTGAAATAAGTCTGATTTGAGGAATGTGGCAAGAAAATGGCATGGTTACTAGTAATCTTATTTTCCAGTATGTCTGTTTAAATGATTAAACAATAGCCATTTCAAAATATTTTCTAAAGTCTCCTTTGTGGTGAATATAATACAAAGGCTCTGCTTTGAAACTCATTAGTTGTAAGCTTGATTTTTTTTAGGCATGGAAGTCAAGTTTCAGCATGAGGCATATAAAATAAATAAATAACACAAAGCAATTATAATGGTGGTATTTAAAAATCACTCCCACAAAAACATTTGTAAAATGGCTCCAAATATGTCTATAGATTTATTTTTATTGCATTCTTTAAATGTGATACTTCATTACGCTACATAATACACTCTGTAATAATGAAAACATATGAATTAACACCTAAGATAATCAATATGAAATTTCTCAAGTTATAACACAGTATTAGATATTAGGAGAACTACTCAGCAATTAAAAACAAGGAAATCATGAAATTTGCAGGCAAATGGTGGGATGTAGAAAAGGTCATCCTGAGTGAGGTATCCCAGAAGCAGAAAGACACACATGGTATATACTCACTTATATGTGGATAATAGACATTTAATATAGGATAAACATACTAAAATGTGTACACCCAAAGAAGCTAAACAAAGAGGAGGACCCTGGGTAAGATGATCAATCCTCACTTAGAAAGACAAATGAGATGGATATTGGAAGTAGGAGAAATTAAGAAACAGGACAGGAACCTACCATAGAGGGCCTCTGAAAGACTGTACCTGGCAGTGTTTCAAAGTAGATGCTGAGACTCATAACCAAACCTTGGGCAGAGTACAAGGAATCATATGAAAAAAGGGGGATTTAGTAAGACCTAGAGAGGACAGGGTCTCCACAAGGACCAAACATATGTGGGCACAGAGATATTTTCTGAGAGTGATTCTTCAACCAAAGACCATGCATGGATAGAACCCAGAACCCCTTCTCAGACTTATCCCGTGGCAGCTCAGTATCCAAGTGGGTTAGCCTAGTAAAGGGAACAGAGACTATCCCTGACATGAACTCAGAGGTGGGCTCTTTGACCCCTGCCCCCAAGGGAGGAGCAGCCTTGCTAGGCCACAGAGGAAGACAATGCAGCCAGCCCTGATGAGACCTGATAAACTAAGGTCAGATAAAAGGGGAGGAGGACCTCCCTATCAGTGGACAGGGAGAGTGGCAGGAAGGAGATGAGGGAGGGTGGGTGGGGATTGGGAGGGAATGATGGAAGGAGCTCCAGCTGGGATACAAAGTAACTAACCTGTGATTAATATAAAAAATAAAAATTTGGAAAAAAAGCAAAAAATAAATAAAATGAAAAAGAAATTAGGAGAAAAGCTATCACATTTGCATTACCACTTTATAGATATCATAGAAACAGTCTCATGTATTCCCTGAGGCTGTCAGAAGGGACACAAGATTCCCTGACCTCAAACCTTTGCTGTGTGTAACAAGAGCATGATGAATATCTATTGCTTTCAAATATTGCTTGTATCTCTACTAGTATTATAGAATGACACTATGGAAAATCCAGTGAGAGAAAAATCCTGAAGCAATATATTAAAATGGGACTCTGACCTTCCTCACATATTTCTCCTTTGTATCCTGGAACACAGATACAGACTCCCATGATGCAGGTACCATGGCCAAAGCAGGTTGGGTCAATGCACTGTTCTTCTGGAACATCACACTCAGGTCCCTTCCAGCCATTCCTGCAGACACAGTGGCCTTTCTCATATTCTCCATTTCCACCACACAGCACAGGGCATGAATCTAAAGGTTGAAAAATGAGATTGTAATGTTTTTATGATACTTTCAAAAATCTTCCAAGAATAATTCTATACTGGTTCCTTTCTGGCAAAAGTCATATTTTTGGTTTTCTCTTTATTAAATAGGCCCGTTATCATGATTACAGTCAGAATTTTCCTCTTATAGAACTTTGGTAAAGATAAATTATGAAGATTTCCTGAGTGGAGAATAAATACTTGCCTTTAATTTATGTCAAATTTTATTATTACTGATACTATTTTAAGATAAGAGTTTGTCTTGTCAATAATTTTTATTTCCTTAAATACATATATACTACTTTTTGGAAGTAAAACATTCATTAAAAACTAATAAATGGGACATTATTCATGTGAAACAGATTTTTGTAAAGGCTGTACTAACAGTGGAGAACCCCTTCTACAGACTATTAGGATGTCTGTTTTGCCAGTATGTGTATTCATTTTAAATCTCTGAGATTTTTGAAGGCAGTGCCCACATCTGCTCTCTTATAGGATTTTTAGAATATAAAACCATTATCCTCCATTTCACAAAATCTGTTATGGTACAGGGAACCTAGCAAATGCTCTGGAACCCTTTCTTGAATGGAATTTAATCTAAATAATCAGTTTTTTTCCTCCTAAAGAAACCTGAGATTAACTTAGCAGACCAGAAACTTTAAGACCACAATGAAAATGAACAAGAAACATCTGCAATATAATCATTCCAATTCTTGAGGAAAGCATGGTCCAATTTTTAAAAAAACTTTTCAAGAATTAATTAAACTATGTGCAAATGCACAAAACAATAAAGATTGCTAAATTTAACTTTTGAACTATTTTTTACTTTTAAAAACCACATATCTGTTTTTTGATTCATCACCACTTTCAGCTATGAAGGTCTTTCCAAATACTAACTTTGCCTCCTTGTAAACTCAGACTGCTATGAATTACTTCATACATGGAATATAAGCAGTATGTTGTAGTTGATTCAGACGACCTAAGCTCAAATCTGAATTGTTACCTAACCTGAGCTATTTCCTTAACCATTCACCCTGAGAGTTCTTTCTTTTCTTGTAACATGTTTATATAGCAGACCTACTTCATAGGAATGTTGTAGGAAAGAGGAATTAGAAGAGGAAATGAGAATTTTTTAGAATGCACCTGGCATGTGAAGTGCTCACATTTTGGTGACAACTGTTGGTAAGCACTGCTGGTTTTGCTGATATGATTATTGGTGTTTTCACTACTATTATTCGTAATATTGCATTCTCCAATGACATTCCTCTAAAACAGCAGTTCTCAACCTATGGGTCATTACCCTTTTGGGAATCAAATGACCCTTTCACAGGGATTGCCTAAGATGATCTGAAAACACAGATATTTACATTCTAATTCATAGCATAGAAAAATCACAGTTATGAAAAAGCAATGAAATAATTATATTTTTGGTGGTCAACACAACATGAGGTACTGTATTAAAGGACTATGTCGTTAGGAAGGTTGAGAACCACTGCTCTAAAATATTTCTGGATCATCTACCCATGGCTACCTTTAAAAACAGAACCAAATTTGGGGCTATCCAAGCTTCTCATAGTACAACATACCTCTAACACAATCAGAGTCATAGAACATTACCTCTAGCACAGTCAGGTCCAAGGAATCCTGGGAAACAATGACAATGTCCAGAGATACATTCTCCATTCCCATTACAATTCGTTGAACAGTCATCCATTATTTCTATTAACAGAAGAGAAAAAAGTGAGCCCATGCCCAGGCTAGAGACAAGTTATTTTTAAAGTTACAAAAAACCTTTGTCTATATTAATTTTGTCCTCTGCTGTCTGAAAAGCACTTAGTGCTCAAAGTTAGATGGCAAAGACTTCTGCATGATGTCATATGCAATAGATTATTAAACATAGTTTTCAGTTTGGCAAATTGACCTTTTAAGAAAAGAATAGACCCTTTAAAGTGCATAAAGGGTCTACATAAATTGTGTTCTTAAGAGGCATTCATGATAAAGCTAAAACGGAATTATAAGACATTTCTGAAAAGCAAAGCTTACTTTAAAATGTAACTCAGGAGGCAAAGACTACTGTTTATTTTTTACATTTATGTTGTAGCAATAAGGTTTCTTTTCTAGTAGCACAGACCATTTAATAAACTATTGTGACAGGTTAAATATGATAACCAGTAGTTCCTTTTCATTAATAAGTGACAATGAAATGCTTTTTAGGTTAGTGTTCATATTAAATTCACCACCACTACAAGTGTTTGAACCTAAATATTTTGTGAAAAAAATGCCTTATTGACTGTAAATGCTATCAGTTTTTGCCTCAAATTTCTTTTCAATCAATTCTTACAAAATAGTTTTTGAGAAAATTGAGAAGGCTTTGAAGGTACCCATATAGTTATACAGAAAATAACTTTGATAAATTTATATAACTTCTTTGGAAAAAACGGTTTTATAATTGTTAGTCTTTGAGGATAATTTTAATTTTCTTATAGTTTACAATTATATTTGAGCATAATAATGATTGACTCATGGGTCTATAAAAGATCATGTTCTTAGTGTGTCATTCTTGCTAGTGGTGTATGTGTTTTTATTGTACAGGATATTTTATAACTTTTATTATTATCATTTATTACAATTTATTCAATTTGTATCCTGGCTGTGGCCCCCTCCCTCTTCTCCTCTGAATCATAGCCTCCTCCTCTTCCTCCTATACCTCCTCCCCTAGTTCACTGAAAACTGAGCCCTGGAAACCCTGAAGAGAATGATTAACCAACCAAGGACCATGCATGGAGAGGACCTAGAACCCCTGCACAGATGTATTCCATGGCAGCTCAGTGTCCAAGTGGGTTCCATAGTAAGGGGAACAAGAGCTGTCACTGATATGAACTCAGTGGCTGGCTATTTTTTCAGCTATCTCCTGGGGTGACAGCTTTTCTGGGCCACAGAGGAAGACAAAGCAGCCAGTCTTGATGATAATTGATAGGCTGGGATCAAATTGTATAGAAATTTTATTCTTTTTTAAAGAAGAAATTAAAGTTATATGGGTAGGGAGAAGAAGAAGATCTGGACGGACTTCGGGGAGGGAAAAATGTGATCAAAATAGATTTAAAGTTAAACACTGCTTAAAATAACAAAAACATAAAATTCTATTCTTAGCTATTTTGACCTCAGAGAATTTCTCTTCTTACCTTCCTTCCTTCCTTCCTTCCTTCCTTCCTTCCTTCCTTCCTTCCTTCCTTCCTTCCTTCCTTCCTTCCTGTCTCTCTCTCTTTCTCTCTTTCTCTTTCTTTCTTTCTTCTTTCTTTTTTCTCTAAGTGATATTGTCCACCAATCTACAATTTACCAAGCACCCTATATGTATTTGCAGGTATTCCCACATTAAGGCATAAAGAACAGTCTACTTTAAATGGTTTCCTACATAATTACAGAGCCTGCCACTTATGTGTTAGAGTTTTCCCCTGGGAAAAATAAAGACAAGGAAATGAAAATGGTTTTGAGCCCATTTTAGAGAATTTTTTAAAGTTTGGAATGGATTACATGGATTCTGAATGGTACAACCTTTGTTTGTTTATAAAATATATAAGCTCCCTTTCACTGTCATTAAGACAGGGCACAAAATATAAAAAGTAATGGTTATGCTTTAGGGCAAATGACTTTTGATTATTTGGGGAAGTTTACTTGAACTTAAATTTTGTTGTTATTTTTTTCATTTTATTTTATGTATGAGTGTTTTACCTGCATGTGTGAATTTATGTCATGTGTGTGCTTTGTGTCTTTGGAAGCCAAAAGAAGGTCTGCCCTAGAAATGGGGTTATGGGTGCTGAGAATTGAGCCCAATTCTTCTGCAAGAGCAACAAGTACCCTTAATCATTGAGCCATCTCTCCTGCCCCTGTGAACTTTCTTTAATGAAACAGGGAGGTAATGATATCTGTTGCTTCTAATATTAAACAAGTAGAAAAGTAAACACACTGGCTTGCATGTGAAAAAGGTAAATATTTTGTTTCATATGGGACTGATGGCCTGATATTTGGATGAGGATCTGAAAGGTTAAATTCCTTTCCGGATGAAAATAGGTAAGGGTAAAATATCACAAGCATGGTTCTGAGTCTACTAGTTTTTACAGGTTAGTAGCTTAGTGAGTGTTTATTGTTTGAAATGAGGGGTTAAATTAAAAGGAAGAGAGAAAATGTTCACAAATATTTTATATCTTCTAATTTCTCTAAATCAGTAATACTTTTTTCTTATTTATTTACTTATTTATTTATTATTTATTACAATTCATTCACTTTGTATCCCGGCTGTAGCTCCCTCCTTCATCTCCTCCCAGTCTCACCCTCCCTCTCTTTTCTACCCCTATGCCCCTCCCCTAGTCCACTGGTAGGGAAGGACATCCTCCCCTTCTATATGACTCTAATCTATCAGGTCTCATCAGGACTGGCTGCACTGTCTTCCTATGTGGCCTGGTAAGGCTGCTCCCCCCTCAGGAGGAGGTCATCAAAGAGCTGGCCACTGACTTTATACCAGAGACAGCCTCTCTTCCCTTATTAGGGAAACTTTTTGGAGTCTGTGCTGCCTATGTACTACATCTGAGCAGGGATTCTAGGTCCTCTCCATGCATGGTCCTTGACTGGGGTATCAGTCTTTGCAGGGTCACCTGGGCCCAGAATTTTTGGCTCTGTTGGTCTCCTTGTAGAACTGCTGTTTCCTGCATGTTTTCCTATCTCCCCCTTCTTTCATAAGATTTCCTGCACTCTGCCCAAAGTTTGGCTATGAATCTCAGCATCTGCTTTGATACCAGGATCAGTACAGTTTTGAGAGGCCCTCTCTAGTAGGCTTCTGTCCTGTCTGTTGTACGTTGTACTTTAATAGTAAAGTACCCTCAAATTTGTGTTTTTATTTTTTTTCATTGCAGTGAATTCTCAGGACACACTATTAGTTACAAAATAATGACATGACTAAAAAGTGCATTTTAAAATTTATTATGTATTTTGAAAATGTAAGATCAATGGAGTTTATCTCCATATGATTTTTATTACTTTTCTAATTACTTCAGACAACAAAATGTAATAGTTTTATGGCAAGAGTACTGTTTTCTACTCTCTCAAGGTCTTCAGCATCATGTAAAAATAGAACATAATTGTTATCAAGAGCAGATGGTCTATCTATTAACAGTCCACGCATCTTCCTAAACATATGGCTGAACAGGTTAACTAAAGGATAAATTGGCTGAGAGTTGTATAGAAAACTGACAGCTGTAAAAGTTTTTCACTTCTTTTAAAAGACACGTATTTTGTGAAAATTCAAAAAATACAATGCTGTGTCTACAAATTGTTTACCCCAAGGACTCCCAAATTGCTAAAGAGCTTAGCTTTATTCACAGAAAGGGTCAAGGGAATGAGTTTACTGACAAAACATGACAAAAGACTGAGACGTTTCAGACTAAAGAGAGTGATGGTGAATAAAGCGTGTATAGGCATTGTGTTTAGAAAGAACACATTTTAAAAGGCCATGTGCACACTGAAAAGCTATTTGATTATCAGACCTAAAGACACCGGAAGAAAAACGGGGGATGGGTTTGGAATGGCTCAAGTTATTGTTCTCAGTATTATTCTTTAAGTATTCTTAATTTGTATTTTGAAACCTTAGAGCTTCTAGAAACAATTGTTCTAAAGAAATGTATTGATGTCCATCTTTCTACTTTAAGAGGTATTTTTTGCTGTTAGTTTACAATGAAACCAATTACCAGGATCTTTATTTTGTATCTCTTTCTCTTTCTCTCACTGTCGATAGAACCTGTTAGGTAATTGCCCTGTCACCAAAATACACCCCAATTTATTTTTATCTTATATTTTATGCTTTTTGATAGATAGGTCCTACTCACTGGTTTGACAAAATTGGCTTTGAATTCCCATTTTAGCTTATGTTGGCCATGAACTCACAAACATACATGCTATGTCACTGGCACTATAGGAGCAAGCTATTGGGCACTGCTTAACAGGGGACTTTTGCTTATAAATTTTCTCTCTGACCATGTTCATTTATATAGCTTTTAAAACAATATTATCCAGAGAATACTTTTTAACGTAATTTATTTATTTTTATATTAATCACAGGCTATGTACTTTGTATCCCAGCTGTAGCCCACTCCCTCATTCTGTCCCACTCTCCCCATACCTCCCTCATCTCCTCCCTGCCCCCCTCCAAGTCCACTGATGGGGGAAGACCTCCTCCTTTTCCATCCAATAAACAGGACTTCATGACAGGTCTTTTAGAATATCAGCAAATACTGGAGAGCCTAAAAAAATTCTTAACCAATATTTAGAAAAACAAGAACAAAAATAAAATGTTACTCACAGTTACATTTATTGAATAACGAGTTTAAGGTAGAAGGAACAGTATGAGTAATGAAATACTTCCACCACCAGTGTCTTTCTAGAGCTACACTGTGGATTCAGATAACAGCCAAGCAGCTTACCAATTGCTGTAGTTAGCACAAATACTTGCTCCATCTTTTTTCCATCATTGTAAAATGCCAGATACCAAGGTCCTTGGTCCATATACTCTATGAAACCTGTCTCCTGAAGTGAGGTTAAGATAAGATTCCTTGGGGAGTGTTGGAGGTCATCAGAGCTCTTAGAGTCCTGTTTTACCAGTTGTTTGCCATCCATTAATTTCACAAAATCAAACTGGAACAAATATAAAGACAAATATTAGCTTGAACTACTTTTTATTTCTGGACTTATAACCATCTATAACTCACTCTGACCTATTATTAACTATGAATTTCTTTGCCTTGATAGTGGGCAATTTTTAGTATTATGTGTGATATTTTGACATGTTATCAAGGAATCTATATAAGATAAAATACTTGATAGTATAATCTGTTCAGAAATGTGACTATGTCAACAAATGTAAAAGTTTTTAAAGCTTTAGAAAAATAAGTGAAAGATTATAAATAACAATATTTATGACAATTTACCTTTGTGGGTATATATTTAAATATTCAAAGATCACCCTCCCCCCAATCATTTGGTAAACACATTGTTTTTTATTTTTTTCTTTATTATTATTTTACAGTTTGTTCATTGTGTATCCTGGCTGTAGCCCCCTCTCTCATCTCCTTCCAGTCCCACCCTCCCTCCCTCTTCTCTCTCTATGTCCCTCCCTTTGCCCATTGGCAGGGGAAGTCTTCCTCCCCTACTATCTGACCTTAACCTATCATGTCTCATCAGGACTGTATGGATCTTCTTTCTCTACACATTGTTTTATATGTTCCTATGTTTTGTGATTCACATTTGAATGGCATTTTTACTATATTTGACTTGGACAGAAGATAAAGTTTTGACTCTAGCCATCACTGTTGGGAGACAGTGTTTAATTCTTTTCAATTATATCTTAGATAGACCAGTGTTACTATTGGATTAATACAGAAAAAATAAACTTAATAAAAACATGAGAAATATGGTATCTGTTTATAAATAGGCTATGGAAACTGCAGAGGTTTTGCATGTTTGAATTCTTTTGAATGACAGCTTATAGAAAAATTATGTATAACACTCCATTCTGGTTGAACTGTATTCCATTACTGAGATAATAGCAAAAAGATATACAAAACCAGTGAGGAAGGTATGGACTCGAGATCTAAGCAAAATAAGATGAGAGGGCTGTGAAACTCATGATGAAGTTTTTCTGGGAAGCAGAGATCAAGTTTAAAGACTGTTTTCTTAAACTAGCTTTTGTTAATTTGTTTTGTTAAGTGCTATTCTTTAATTTTGCTCGTGTTTTCAATAAAGTGTGATTAATATAGATATCTCTTTGTTACAATGATTTTTTTTGCCTTTATTTTTTGAATCCTACAATATTCACAAATCACAACATCTGAAGTGTGAAGAGTTTCATATTGTACCCTTAAAAGGATTTAAGAAAATACCTATTATATCAAATACCTGAGTGTGTGTAGGTGGAATATTTCTTCTGCCATAAATTCCCAGCAGAGAGTCCTTGGCTAAAGAAATATTGAATTTCATATATATAGGATGGTGGATAGTAATCTGGAAACGCCAGAATAAACCGGGTGGAATGGTTTGCATGACCTGTGCTCCAATGTCAACTTCTCCAGTGTCAATTGCTCGTCCCTTCTGAAACACTGTTTTTAAAAAGAGAAATTATACATAGTATTAATCTTAATTTATAAAGCAATGCTTTGTAGCTTTTCAAGAACAAATGTATCAAAACCACTTACTGACCATTTCTTCCTCCCTGTATCTTTCAAGGTATTCCTCAAATTAAATAGAATTAAATTAAATTCCTCAAATTAAATTAGAAGTAATGGGACTTTTAAAACTTTATCTATTCACTTGACATCCCAAACACAACACTCCCTTCCTCTCCTCCCACACCCACTCTTTCACCTTCTTCACCCTTTCTCCCTTCCCTTCTTCTCAGAGTAGGGAGCCCTCTTTTACCTACCAACCTCTGCACATCCAGTCACACACACACACACACACACCGATGATCATTATATAGTTGTTCAAAAAATGAATGGATGAATGAGTCATAAAATAGAAATTAAGGGTCTTGGCATTGAACAAGAGTCTTAGAAGAAGCAGAATATTTCAATATAGCTATGGAAATGATGTTAGGACATGGCAAGGAAGCTTGCACTAAAACACAATGAGATAAAATTTTGATCTGAAAGCTGTAGGATATGCATATATAAAGAAAAAGAGTTCCAAACAGGATTGGAGAGAAATGATGACATATTGTCTATATTGTCTTGAGAACGAGTCAAAAGGATTAGATTAGTAAAGATAACTCAGAATAGTAATAATATCTGAGAAAGTCATAAGTGTGGGGTAGGTGAGTTGTGTGAACAGGGTAGCCAGCTGGAGCAAGAGTAGGGTTGAGACATATCCAAACCTCAAAAATCTTGTCTTGAGATCTGTAAGAGTAGGACCATTTCTTCATTGTTCTGGGCCTGCATGTCCTGGTGCAAGCATCCTTGTAACCCCCACCTCTGTAACATTTGAGGTAGTCATGTTTCAGGCTAAACTTCCTCTCTTCTCATAAGAACATATCCAGCAAATACCTGGAATTCCTCTTTATGTAAATGAAGCATTCCAAGAGCCCTGGCTCCAACCAATAATGTAAAATCTTCCCCCAAACCCTTACCCATTCCCCAAGGTTTATATAGCTCTTGTTTTGTTTCACTGAAAAATGTCTCCAGAAAAAGCTGTTTCTCTAGCTCTCTTCCTGACTGTGCTCATGCCTGCACCCACCCACCGCAGGTAAACTTCAATCCCTCCAATCCAGCCTTGTATGCAACATGCATGCCTGGATTCCCTGAGGTGAAAAGTAAACCCAGTGTTGCAATAAGAAATCATATTATTAATGATTTATCTAAAGAAAACCCATAATACACAATTATTTGTATAAATATGCATATGTAGTATAACTCAAAATTTTCATCTGAGCTAGCAATAATCTTTACAAGTGCCAAAGATAACCTAACAAAACCTGAAATACTAGGTGTTAGAAGACTTTTGCATTGCTGGTTGGAGATATTTAAGAGACTTCCAAAACATACATCTTTTTGCTATTGTTCTTGGTTGCCCCCAAGAGCTAGACATAAATCCTTATAATAAAGATACCACACATTTGGGCACAGGGCTCAAGGGACCCTGAGTTAGAAATGACTTGAATTCCTTGTCTCTGAGGGCTGGCTTTCATGGTAAGAGGAGGTGCCATATAAGCTTCCAAAGCAGGGCAGCAACCAGCAGTCCTACCCAGCTATGGCATCGAATCAATTACCACCATAACAATCTGTATGATACAATAAAGTTAAGGGTGCAGTAGTGGCATACAAATCTTGGCAGTAACCAACAACTCCCTTACAGGCATAAGACATGTTTAACAAGAGGGATACTGCAACTGTTACTAGAAACCTAGCTAACTGACCAGGTGGAGTGATGTCGTGGATCTTTGAGAAGAACTGGAAACCATGTTACTAAAACAGGCTAAATCCTAACTAGACTTTGCAGAGAAAAGTGTAGCTTTTAGCATTTGTCATGAAAACTGCTCTATTAACAGACAGAGGTTATTACAGCAAGCCACAACCATACAAAATGCACAGTTGTGAAACCCAGTTGCAGTGGATATATCTACACAAGACTTCTACACCACAGGTTCAGAGAATACTGCAGAAGAAGGCGCAAAGTGATTCCAAGAGGCACAGGATCAGGGTGTTCCTATGAGATTTTTGTTTCTTAGTAGTGACTGAAGCTACATCCATAAAGTCTCAGCAACATGACTACCAAAACATGAAATGAAGAAGGGTTTCCAACAATAGAAATGACAATGTAGATGGGAGAAAGTACACGGGGGGGGAGGGCCTCAACTCAACACAAAACATGTAGGCAACCAAGAAATGCTGAGAGCAAAAGAAATAGTCTTCTCTAGGAAATAGCACATTAATTGATTATTCAATGTCGAATGGTCAGCCCTGAAAACATACACACAAGTAACATTAAACAGACCTATTAGCCAAAATACAAGCATCCCTACAATATAGATGTATACTGCCCAGATACACCTTTCCTTGTTGTGTAAACCTGACTAACATATTACGCCTGATTGGTTGATTAAAGGCCTAAAACCTGGGCAGGGAAGAATGGGGTAGGTTTGGCTAAGGTTCCTGGGCTTTGGGAACAGGGGAACCATGGGGGACAGATGGATGGGAAGAGAGGAGGAAGGAGAATGCCACAATGGATTAGCATGGAGAAGAAACAACATGAGCCAGGAGGAAAATTTCCAGTAATAGTGTGCAAAGGCCCAGATGAAGAATGCAAGCAAGTATTTATAAGATTAAGGATGGAAGCTAGCCCATATGAGGATAGTTAAGGCAGATGGCATTGGATGGGGCCTGGGAAGGGGATGGTGAGGTTATTGAGACAGCATAGGTGAAATTTTTGCTCAGCTCAGGTAAATAAGGCAATTATAAAATATAAAAAACAGACTTAGCCAGATATATTTAAGAATATATATATATGTATATCCACGTACAAATATGAATATAACATCAATTAATGAAATAAAGAGTCCATGCATTTGAATCTGAGCAAGGAGGGGTAAATGAGATGTTTGAGATGGAAGAAACAGAAGGGATAAATGAAGTAATTATATTATTATCTCAAAAATAAAACAAAAATGGCATATTTTATTAAATGTTTAAATATTCATATGTGCATACATTTTATTTTGATCATATTTACTCCACGTACTTCATCTAAATCCTTGTACTAAGTCCAAATTATGCTGCCACACACAAATTTTTGTGTGCCTACCAGCAGAACATGATTATCCTACCAGGTATCATACCAATAAATATAACTGAATTTCCCTATTCCAGAAGCCTTCATTTGTTACTAACTCCTCAGCTAGAGGTGGAAGTTTCTGAGTCTCTCCCTGTCCACACTAGAAAGATTGGCTTGACCTTGTGCAGTTATTGTTCAGGCATGTCCATAGGAACACTGTTTTACCACTGTTATACACAAACTCTGTTTCGTAAAATTATTCTGCTTTCTTTCCTATGATGTTTCCTGAGCCTTTGTGGGGGAGGAGTGTGTTAGAAGTGGTTAATTTATAGCTGAGCATACCACAGGTATTTGTTCTTTGTATTTTTACCAATTGTGAATATTTGTGTTAACCACTGCCCAGTGCACAAAGTTCCATCTCTGATAAACCCAGAGAGTTACACTTGCACTGATCTATAGGTGTTGTGATACACATCTAGATGAAAATTTGATAATGTGTCCATTTAGTAAATACTAGTAGGTTCACTCATGGGACCTATGAACTCATCAGCTTTTGACTCTTGATCAGAATTATAGTGCCAACCATGCTTTTCCTGTTTTGGAGTGGGCCTTAAATAAAGTAACAAAGTAGATAATTACCTCGTTACATTCATGCCACTATTGTTCCGACCAGCATACATTCTTAGATTGGTCATTATTAAACTTCATGTTGATATATGAGTAAAACAGTTGATTTTTCTCTCCCAGTAGACATACATCACCTTCTGGTACTTTGAACATAGTGAGGAATCCACCATGTCAGCATCAGCTTGATTTCTCAATATCTTATGAGAAAAGTTTATGGTGGCTTTAGCAATAAGGTCTTACCATCAAGTCCTGATGGACAACTACAAATAATGGCAATAACCTACATTGATATTTTGCGGGGGGGGATCTCCATGTTATCTCTGAATAACAACAACTGGAAGGCTGATATCCCATATGTTGCACTGGAATTTTTATTTGGTAACACTCCTTTAAAAAAACTATTGAATATTGATCACAATTTTTAACTCTGTATCCCTGCTGTGGCCCTCTCCCTCATCTCCTCCCAATCCTACCCTCCCTCCCTCTTTTTCTGCTATGTCCCTTCCCTAGTCCATTGATAGGGGAAGTCTTCTCCCCCCTTCTATTTGAAGCTAGTTTACTAAGTCCTCATCAGGACTGTCTGCATTGTCTTCCTCTGTGGCCTGGCAAGGCTGCAACCGCCAGTGGGAGGTGATCCTAAAGCCTGTTACTGAGTTCATGCCAGAGACAGCCCCTGCTCATTATTGTCTGTGTAAGGCAATGTCAGTTTAACTCTTTCAGATGTCTCAATAAAATTTTTAGTAGATTGTTTCCAGTTCTGTCTATTCTGAATAAAGCAGCTATAACTATAGTTGAACAAGTGTTCTCCTTGTATGGTGGAGCATTTTTTTAGGGAGGTTATATACCCAGGAGTGTTATAGCTGACTCTTGAGCTAGAGCTATTCCTAATTTTTTGAGAAAGTGCCATATTGATTTCCAAAGTGGTTGTATAATTTTGCACTCCCACCAGCAATGAAGGAGGGTTTCCCTTTCTTCACATCTTCTCCAACATGTATTGTCATTTGAGTTTTTAATCTTACCCATTCTGATGGGTGTAAGATGGAAACAACCTAGATGTCCCACAGTTGAAGAATGGATAAAGAAACTGTGACATATAAACACAATGGAATACTACTCAGCTATTGAAAACAAAGAAGTCATGAAATTTGCAGGCAAATGGATGACTCTAGAAAAGATCATCCTGAGCAAGGTAACCCAGGCCCACAAAGACACACATGGTATGTGCTCATTTATAAGTGGATTTTAGCCATATCATCCAGCAATAAATATACAATAATGCACAAACCCTAGGAAGATAAGTAACATGGATCCAAGAGAGGATGATTAAATCTCACTCAGAAGGAGAAATAAAATAGACAGAGGTAATAACTGAAGGGAATAAGGTAGGAGAGGGAACAAAGAGAGATATGAGGGTGGTAATCAGATCTTGGGAGAGTGGAGACTGGAGGACAAAAGGCCTGTAGAGAAAAGAGAAACTGTGGGTGAGGGCATCTCTCTGACAACCTTGAGACCTAAATCAGAGTAGGCCTCTAGAGGGATATGAGAGATACTCTAGCAGAGACTCCTAGTACCAAGCGCCATAAAGACAGAAGAGGACACCCTCCCCCAGTAGAGGAAAGGGAACACCAACCCATCCACAAAAACTTCTACTCAAAATACACCCTTCCTACAAGATGTGCAGGGATAAAGACAGAGCAGACATAACAGAGAAAAAGGGAAGGTCCAACCAATTCCTGATCCAACCCAATACCCACTCCATGAGAAAGAATCAACCTCTGACATTATTAACAATACTCTGCTATGTTTGCAGACAGAAGTCAAGAAGAGTTGTCCTTTGAGAGGCTCCACAGAAAGAGCCTTGAAACAGATGCTGAGGCTCACAGCCAAACATTGGACGATTCGTAGGGAGTCTTGTGGAAAAGTGGGGGGAAGGAGGAACGGGCTTGGAGGTGACAGGAGCTTCATAAGAATACCAACAGAGCCAACTAACCAAGGCCAAGAGGTGCCTGCTGAGACTGAAGCATCAACCAAAGACCTTGCATGAACTGGACCTAGGCACCCTACAAAGATGTAGCTGATAGGCAGCTCAGGTTTCATGTGGGTTCCCTAATAATGAGAGTGGGGTATCTATATGACATGGACTCTCTTGCCAGCTTTTCAATTACTTCATCCTGGAGTAACTGCTTCCCCCAGCCATAGGGGAAGAGAACACACTAGGCTGTGGTAGGACTTGATGAGATGGCATGTATGGGAAAGGGGCCTCCCCTTTACTGAGGAATAGGGAAGGGGAATGAGAGGGAGGGAGGGGCTGAGAGGTAAGAAGGGATGGGGTTAAGACAGGATATAAAATGAATAAATAAATTAATTAAGTAATTAAATTTTAATAGAGGAAAGGTCTACAATGTAGCTCAGAGATATAGTAATGGCCTGTTATGCACAAAATCCAGCAAAGCTGCACAGCTGCCCAAACAGGAAATGTCTGCATGCTTTACTCAAATCCTGAGGCAGATTGTAGGAAGGAATTAGAGGGAGACACAAGAAACAACATAGGAAGCACATATCATTGATTCAGGTGAAATGACACAAATACTTGATTTTAGGGAAAGCACAAATAACTTCTGTAGAAAATGTACATTTCAGTGAAAAGTAATTTAGTATAAATGGAAAGCAGGAAAATGAGATGAGAACAATAAAGAAGAGTCCAAAGCAGAGCTTGTCAAATTTTAATGTGACTGAATAGAGGAATCTTCAAATACAAGCATTGAGTGAGTACACTTTTATAAGATTCCTACTGGTACCTATTAACCATCATTATTCACATCTCAATACCTGACAAGTGATGGTAATAGTTGTGAAGGCAAAGTGAGCTTTAAAATGACACCACGATTGTGAGTTTGGATTTTTGGGATAACACTAATAGCCAAATATATGAAACTCAGAAGTCCCTTGTCTGTGAGAGCAGATGTTTAGTTTGTACAAGCATAACTTTGTTTGATGTGGTAGGTTAATATATCTTTCTGTGGAATATTATGTTATGTGGTAGTGGGGAGAGAAGGAATACAAAATGAAGAAAGAGTTGATTCACTTCCATTTTAAGAAGGGAGGTTTTATACCTCAAGAGAGAAAGTTTAAATTGGCCTTATTTCATTTAATCTTTACATTTATCTTTACATTTATATGCTGTCTCCATACCAAACACTTTAAAAACACACATGGTCCCTGTCCTTTGTGTTCACCTGACATAAAAGTAAGAGCCCATTAAGAAACATACCGGCAGAGTCCAAGGTAACATGCAAACAGCACAACCTTATCTGAGGGACACAGGAACAGAAACTCCAAAATTGGTGAGTGAGGAAGAGGAAGTTGAAGCCAGAACATCTACACTGAGGCTTCCTCCATAAGAGGGAACAATCTGTGAGCTGGGCCAGTTTGGATCCAGGTCACCTGGGGCCATCTCCTGGATATGAAAGTGAAGGATAATCAACCACCCTGCACTTCCCCTTGGCCCAAGCACTGGCCTCCCTGCTCAGTGACCCAGATGGTAGACACTGCCTCTGTATGGCCTCAGGTCTGAGGCTGTGGTAGGCTGCTGCTTCCCCAAGCAGGAGCCTCCACACTCAGAGAATGAGACTGCAGATGCAGTTGCCCCAAGAACGGGTCTCCTTGCCCGGCAGACAAACAGTGGACATCTCCTACACTTTCATCTGCCCATTCAGGCCTAAATATGAGAGTAGAGAACAGGGGAAAGCCCTATGTGTTCCAATTAGGCCTGCGAGCAGTGTGCCTACAAGTGAGTACATACAGAGGCCCAGATCCAGAGTCCCTCTATGCTAACAGCCAGACATCAGATCCCTCCTAACCACACACTCACTGTGGGCAACTAAGAGATCATTGGGACAACATGGAAGGCAAGGTTCCGAGGAGCCTCCCAGTGGAGTCCAGGCAAACAGTTCTTGGAGCCAAGATGGTGCAACCCAGACAGATCTGAAATACCTGAAGGAGAGTACAACAGGCCTGTGGGCCACTGAGGTATTCAGGGCACCTGCCCATGATCATTGCACCTGCAAACAATGCCATCAACTCCACCTGTGCTTATGCTCTACTCTTTCATGCATCTACACACTCAAGCACCCTATCCTTGAAGGCACACTTCCACACACAGTCCTGCACTTGTGCACAAATGCCTGTGACCTTCCTCCCTTAGCTACAGCTGAAATGCCAACATCCACTCTCAAACTGGTGGCCTTCTCTGATCCTCCTGAAGAATACTCAAGACACCAAAGACAGATGGATTCAGTCTGAAGTACAGATTCCAGGAACAAAGAGCAAATGTTATGCATAAGCAGATGGCTAGAAGTCCACATAAGAACAAATACAACATAAATGAGGACATCATGACTTCGCCCGTAACCTCCAAAATAATGGATATTTTAAATCATCAGAAACACAGGAAAATGATCTCAAATCTATGCTTATCCAGTTATTAGAGGCACATAAAGAGGAAACAAACAAAGCCCTCAAAGAAATACAGCCAAACAAATAGAGCCACATGTGGAGGCACAAGTAGAGGCAAATAGAGAGGAAACACACAAAAAAGTAGAAGGCATCAGAGAAAGACAATAATTCACCTTTAGAAAGATGAAAGAAATGGTGCAAGAAATGAAAACAAAATCAATAAAGAAAACACAAATAGAAAAAAAAAACCCTAGAGCTGGAGAACTTAGAGAAAAGATCAGAAACCACAAAGTTAAGCATCACCAACAGAATACAAAGGATGGAAGAGAGAATCTCACATACCATACTACAGATACAATTGCAGAAATTAATACATCTCTCAAAGGAAAAGTACAATCAGAAAAGTTCCAAACACTAAACAACCAAGAAATCAAGGACAACATGAAAAGACAAAATATAAGAATAACAGGAATATATGAAAAAGAAGCTTCCAGGCTCCAAGGTCCAGAAAATGTTTTCAAAAAATTCATAGAAGAAAATGTTTCCAACCTAAAGAAAGAGATGATGATTAACATGCAAGAGGCCGACAGAATGCCAAATAAACTAGACCAGAAAAGAAATACCTCATGTCACATAATAGGCAAAATATTAAATCTACAGAAGAAAGAAAAAATATTAACAGCAGCAAGGGAAAAAGGCCAAGTAACACATAAAGGTAGACCTATCAGAATTACCCCGGACTTCTCATCAGAAACTAAGAGAGCCAGAAGAGCCTGGGCAGATGTCATGCAGACTCCAAGAAACCACAGATGCCAACCCAGCAAAGCTTTCAATCAACAGAGATGGAGAAAACAAAATACTCCATCAAAAACTACACTTAAACAATATCTTCAGAGCAAACAAGCCCTACAGAAGATACTAGAGGGAAAACTCCAATTCAACAAAAGCAACTACACTCAAGAAAAGAAAGGATATAGATAAGTTCACAACAAAAAAATTAAAAGAACATAAATATAGAAACATAGCAACACCACCAACTCCACAATAAAACAAACTAACATTCATTAGTCACTATTACCTATCAAAATAAATGGACTCAACTCTCCATAAAAAGACAAAGACTAACAGAATGGTTGTGGAAACAGAATCCAACATTCTGCTGTATCTAGAAAACACACATCTGCAACAAAGATAAACACTACCTCAGAGTAAAGGGCTGGAAAAATGTTTTTCCAGCAAAAGGACCCAGAAACCAAGCTGGGGTAGCTATCCTAATATCTAAGACTTTCAACCAAAATTAATCAAAAAAGATGAGGAGAGGTACTTCATTTTCAAAGGAAAAATCCACCAGGAGGACATCACAATCCTGAACATCTATGCCCCAAATACAAGAGCACCTACATTTGTAAATGAAGCATTAATAAAGCTTAAATCATACATAGATCCCAAAAGATTAATAGTGGGAGTCTTCAGCACTCCACTCACCAAGGGACAGATCATCTAGACAGAAGCTCAATAGGGAAATAATGACACTTAAAGAGGTCATAAATAAAATTTTCCTAACAGATGTCTACAGAATTTTTCAAACAAACTCAACAGTTCACGGAACCTTCTCAAAATTTGACCATATAGCCTGGCACAATGCAGGCCTCAACAAATACAAGAAGATCAAAATAATCCCTTGTATTCCCCCAGAACATGATGGCCTAAAACTAGACCTCAACAAAAAGAGAAATTACAAAAGGCCTACACACACATGGAAACTTAACAATTTTCTACTCAATGACAGCTTGGTCAGGGAAGAAATGAAAAAAATTAGAGACTTCCTAAAATTCAATGAAAATGAAGGTACAATTTACTCAAACCTATGGGATACAATAAAAGCACCGCTAAGAGGAAAGTTCATAGCACTAAATTCCTCCAAAGAGAAGTTTGAGACATCTCATACAAGCAACTTAATGGCACACCTAAAAATCATAAGAAAAAAAAAAAAGCAGACACACTCAAGACAAGTAGAGGATTGGAAATAATCAAACTCATACCTGAATTTAATGAAACAGAAACAAAGAAATCAATTCAAAGAATCAATGGAACCATGTACTGGTTTTATGAGAAAATCAACAAGATAGACAAACCCTTAGTCAAAGTAACTAAAAGGCAGAGAGAAACTATCCAAATCAGCAAAATCAGAAAAGAAAAGGGGGATATAGCGACAGACACTCAGGAAAACCTAACAATCATTAGGTCTTACTAGAAAAGCCTATATGCCACAACATTTGAAAATTTGACAATTTTTTAGATAGATTCCATTTACTAAAATTAAATCAAGCTAAGTTAAAAAATTACATAGTCCCTTATCCCCCAAGGAAATAAATGCAGCCATTAAAAATCTCCCCTCCAAATAAAGCCTAGGGCCAGATGTTTTCAGTGCTGAATTGTACCAGACCTTCAAAGAAGAGCTAATTCCAATTCTCTTAAAATTATTGCACAAAATAGAAAAAGACAGACATTAGCAAACTAATTCTATGCATCCACAGTAACTTTGATACTTAAACCACACAAAGACCCAACAAAAAAGAGAACTTCAGACCTACCTCTCTTATGAACATTGATGCAAAAAGACTCAATGAAACATTTGCAAACAAAATCAAAAAACACATAAAAGATATCATCCAACATGACCAAGTAGGCTTCACCCAGGCATGCAGGGGTGTTTCAATATACAGAAATCCATCAATGTAATCCACCACATAAACAAATTGAAGGATAAATACCACATGATCATCTCCCTAGATGCTGAAAAAGCATTTGATTAAATCCAACACCCATTCTTGGAGAGATATGGGATACAAGGCACATACCTAAATATAGTAAAGACAATACACAACAAGCCTGTAGTGAACATCAAACTAAACGGAGAGAAACTTAAATCAATCCCACTGAAATCAGGGACAAAGCTAGGATGCCCACTCTCTCCCTATCTCTTCAACATAGTACTGGCAATCCTAGCTAGAGCAAGAAAACTACTAAAGGAGATCAAAGGGATACAAATCAGAAAGAAAGAAGTCAAAGTATCACTATTTGCATATAGCATGATAGTATACAAGAGCGACCCCAGAAATTATACCAGAGTACTCCTTCAGTTGTTAAACACCTTCAATAACGTAGCTGGATACAAAATTAACTCAAAAACCTCAGTAGCTTTCCTGTAAATGAAAGACAAAGGGGCTGAGAAAGAAATTAGACAAACTAGACTGTTCACAATAGCCAATACTAACATAAAGTTCCTTGGTGAAACTATAACCAAACATGTGAAAGACCTGTTTGAAAAAACTGCAAGTCTCTGAAGAAAGAAGTTGAAGAAGATATCAGATGATGGAAAGATCTCCCATGCTCATGGATGGGTAGGATTAACATAGTGAAAATGGCCATCCTGCCTAAAGCAATCTACAGATTCAATGTAATTCACATAAAAATATCAACACAATTCTTTACAGATTTTGAAAGAACAATTCTCAATTTCATATGGAAAAACAAACAACCCAAAATTGCTAAGAACATCAGATCGTTTGAAGGTATCTCTATCCCTGATTTCAAGCTGTAAAACAGGGCAATAGTAATAGAAACTGCATGGTAGTGGCATAGAAACAGAATGGTGGATGAATAGAACTGAATAGAAGACACAGAAATAAATCCACATAGCTATAGATACTTGATTTTTGACAAAGAATCCAAAACCATACAATGGAAAAAAGACAGCATCTTCAACAAATGGTGCTGTTCTAACTGGATGTCTACATATAGAAAAATGCAACTGGACCCATATTTTTTGCCCTGCACAAACTGTTATGCCAGGTTCACAGGACCCTCACAGACCACCAGGAGATGACTTGATGCAATAGCAAGAGAGCTTTATTATGAGAACGATCGAACTCGGGACCCAAATCTCACTGACATAGCATTAGAGAAGTGGGACCTCGAGTTCTGAGTGCACAGGAATTTTAAAGGGAAAGTTGGTGATCAGGGGTTTCCATGGCAGCAAGCAGGGGGCACATGTTTCTATGACAGCAAACGGGGCGGGGGTCATATGCCTTGACATTACAGGATTAGGTAAAAGTTAGAGGGGCAAGGTGACCTTCTCTGAATCACAATTACCTAAGGCATATGCCTCTCTGAGAGACAATTGCTCTTCTTCTAAACTATATCTGAAACATTGGGGAGAATTTTCCCACCTGATTCTCAACGGATTCCCATTGATTATTACCAGGGAGTTTGTCTATGAAACACTTATTCTGTAATATTTCCTGGAGGCTGTTGCTAGGAGAGTTAACTTTGTTTTCTGCCAGGTGCACATTCTGTGATATTTCCTAGTCCTTGAATTCAGTTCCCAGTCAAGATCTTTATTTCAAAATGGAGTAATTTTCAAGCTAACTTAAACTCTTCAAAACCAAAAGACCAAGTGGATCAAAAATCTCAACATAAAACCAAACACACTATACCTGTTAAAAGAAACAGTGGGGAAGAGTCTTGAACTCATTGGCACAGGAGACTATTTCCTGAACAGAACACCAACAGCACAGGTTCTAGGATCAACAATCAGTAAAGGGGACCTCATGAAACTAAAAAGCTTCTGTAAAGCAAAAGACACTGTCATCAGAACAAAATGACAACCTACAGACTAAGAAAGGATCTTCACCAACCCTGTATCTGACAGAGGGCTAATATCCAAAATATGTAAAGAACTCAAGAAGTTAAACAGCAACAAAACAATTAATCCAGTTTAAAAATGGGGTATAGAGCTAAACAAAAAATTCTCAATAGAGGAATATTGAATGGCAGAGAAACACTTAAAGAAACACTCAACATCCTTAGTCATCAGGTAAATGCAAATAAAAACAACTCTGAGATCCCCCCTTCACCCATCAGAATGGCTAAGGTCAAAAACTAAAGTGACAATATATGCTGGAGAGGATGTGGAGAAAGGGGAACCCTCCTCCATTGCTGGTAGGAATGTAAACTTGTGCAACCACTTTGGAAATCAATCTGGCACTTTCTCAGACAATTAGGAATAGGACTTCCTCAAGATCCAGCCATACCACTCCTAGGTATATATCCAAAATATGTTCAAGTACACAACAAGGACATTTGCTTACCCATGTTCATAGCAGCTTTATTTGTAATAGCCAGAACTTGGAAACAACCCAGATGCCCCTCAACTGAGGAATGGATACAGGAATTGTGGTACATTTACACAATGGAATACTACTCAGCTATTAAAAACAAGGAAATCATGAAATTTGCAGGTAAATGGGGGAACTAGAAAAGGTCATCCTGTGTGAGGTATCCCAGGAACAGAAAGACACACTATACCTGTGTGTGTATATACTTAAAAGTGTATACTCACTTTTAAGTGGATATTAGACATTTAATATAGGATAAACATACTAAAATCTGTACACCTAAAGAAGATAAGCAAAAAGGAGGACCATGGGTAAGATGTTCAGTCCTAATTTGGAAAGGCAAAGGAGACAGAAATAGAAAGAGTGATAAAACAGAAAACAGGACAGGAGCCTGCCGCAGAGGGCCTCTGAAAGACTACCCAGGAGGGTGTTAAAGCAGATGCTGAGACACATAGCAAAATTTTGTACAGAGTGCAGGGAATCTTATGAAAGAAGGGGGATATGAAAGACCTCCAGGGGACAGGAGCCCCACAAGGAGAGTAACAGAACCAAAAAAAAAAATCTGGGCCCAGGGATCTTTTCTGAGACTGATACTCCAATGAAGGATCATTTATGGAGATAACCTAGAACCCTTGCACAGATGTAGCTTATGGAAGCTCATTTTCCAATTAGGTACCCTACTAAGTGGAACAGCTACTGTCACTAATATGAACTCAGTGGCTAGCTCTTTGATCACCTCCTCCTGAGAGGGGAGCATTCTTTTTTTTTTAATTTATTTATTTTTATCTCAATCACAGGTTAGGTACTTTGAATCCCAGGCGTAGCCCCCTCCCCCATTCCCTCCTACCCTCCCACTCCCTCCCTCATCTCCCTCTTCCCCGCCCCCTCCAAGTCCACCAACAGAGGAGGACCTCCTTCCCTTCCATCCAACCCCAGCTTATCCTGTCTCCTCAGGGCTGGCTGCAAAGTCCTCCCCTGGGATCTAGCCAGTCTGTCACTCCCCGGCTTATATGGGGGAGGGTCAAAGAGTCAGCCATCAAGATCATGACTGAAACAGTGAGGGGAGCATTCTTACCAGGCCGCAGAGGAAGCCTATACAGCCAGTCTTGATGAGACTTGATAGGCTAGTGTCAGATGGAATGGGAGAAGGACAGCCCCTATCTGCAGACTTGGGGAGGGGCATGGGAGGAGAAGAGGGAAGAAGTGTAGGATTTGTATGAGATGAGGGAGGGTGCTACAGATGGGATTCAAAATGAATAAAAATTAATGAAAAATTAATGAATCAAAATGAAAATAATTTAAAAGATCAAAAAATTAATTAAAAAATAAAGAGGAAACACACCTGCATTGACTTTATTCAGAGGCCAATGTCTTGAAGCTTTTAACTCCCTAAAATATCTACATTATTGCTTTTTGTGTTAAGGCCAAGAATAATAACTATTTTAGTAATGTTCACTGTTAACTGTTAATAATAGATTTCAAATGCAATTTTGAACATAATTATATAATACAGGACACATAATTTGTGGAATTGAAATTTCTAATAAAATACACTTTGAGATAATAAATGGCCAACAGAGTACTTTGTTTAGCATCAAAAGTTACTTTTCTGCTATGTAAGACAGATCAATTTGGTTCCTAAAGGGGTGATTATAAATTTAACTCTTAAAGGTCTAGAACCTATAAATATTGTTATTGGGCAAGACATTAATAGACTATATTTATACAGATATTTTCCCTTTTATTTATTATCATTATTTACCATTTATTCAATTTGTATGCTGGCTGTGGCCCCCTCCTTCATCTTTTCTCAATCTCACCCTCCTTCCCCTATGACCCTCGCCTAGTCAACTGATGTAGGAGGTCTTCCTCCCCTTCTATTTGACCCTAGCCAATCAGGTCACATCAGGACTGGTTTCATTCTCTTCCTCTGTGGACTGGGAAGGCTACACCACACAGGTGGAGATGATCAAAGAGTCTGGCACTGAGTTCATGCCAGAGAAAGTTCCTGTGCCCCTTACTAGGGACCTCATTTAGAGACTGAGTCTATGGGTTACATCTGAGCTGCGGTATAAGGTCTTCTTCGTGCATTGTACTTACTTAGGTTATCAGTCTCTGCAGGGCCCCCAGGGCTCAGGTTTTGTTGTTGTTGTTGTTTTGGCCTCGGCTTGTCTCCTTTTGGAACTTCTATCTTCTCCAGGTCTATGTCCCCCTTCTTTCATAAAATTAGCTGCACTCTGCCCAAAGTTTGGCTATGAGTCTCAACCTCTGCCTCGATGTCTCTATCAGTAAAATCTTCAGAGTCCCTCTGTGGTAGGCTCCTATCCTGTCTTCTACTGCCTCTGATATGTTTGGCATATACATATACATATATATATATATATTAATTAAAATAATTTTACAAGAAGATGACCTTTCCCTTTGAGAGGAGAAAGTTAAGGTAATGTAAATGAATAGCTATAAAAATACATGAATAAACAAGTATACCATAAATTACATAAAAGTGAGAAAACAGTCTAGTGGTGTTGTTTTGGTATTAGAGAAGAGTAGTCTCATAATTTACAGATGGGAAATTTTCCAGCCTTTAACTTTTTAGAGTTTCATGCATCAGAAAGAGAAGTAACTTCTTATTGAGAACTTACACCATTAAATAATCCTGTCCATTTTATTATTTCTCAAAATTGGCTATGGATTGCAACCCAGTTATTATGAAGTTATTTATCATTTAATTTTTAATGGTGTAACACAAAAAAGGAGAAAACTACTGAAAAACATACTTTATTAATAAAGGCAAATAGAGCAGCACTTAACAAACTTAACACTGACTCTGATTCTATACAAAATTCAAGCAACAGAATGCTAAAATATGCTTTTGTAATGTTCATGTTTCAATGTTTCAATGATCATTTAATCACTTTTTTGACGCACATCAAAAGGCTCAAGAAAGGCATGCTCTCTAGTAGCAGAATGCTTTTCCTTGTACACATGGGGAATGAAATGCTGAGAGGCATAAATCATATCATACTATGCAATACTGTAGTTATCACAGTCTTACCAATATCCACCAACTTAGTTTGAGCTAAACACTCTCTTTGTATGCTGTGACATGGACATCAACTGCTGAACAGGAAAAAATCAAAAGTGGATAAGCTATTTTGGAGGAATGCACACTAAGTGAAAGTATCTTTGTTCAACAGGAAAAGGTCAAGCTACCTTAAGGTCCAAATTTGGGGCATGAAATTTATAATGGATGTGATTTACAGTTACTCTGTCACTTAGACCAAAGTTTTAAATACCTAGACTCATACTTGAACGTTAACATTAAGAGTATTATGAAATATTTTTATAAATGCAGGGTAATAACTATATTCTGGATATATTCATATATATTTTTGCTTAATATATATGGTAGATTTTAATTCTATTATGATTCAATATATGAAAGTCAAAACTGAATCAAACATTGGTACAAGATTGGATATGTATGCGTTCACTAAAAGTACCTTTATATAAAAATGATTAGGTTAGATGGTACTATCTTTGTATTAACAGAAACATAACATTTCATAAAGGCATTTAAGAATTCCCTGAAAAGAATATAAACACTGTATTCCAAGGAAAAGAACCATGTAATAATTATGCTTCATTTCATTCTATTGCTTATTCATCATTTTGAAAATAGCTCAATTGGTCATACTGTGTGTGAGATGGCTTAAGTATCATATTTATGGTATTTCAAACATAACATTAATTTCACATTAATAAGTCTGTAAAATTTAGAATATTAGGTTTAGAAAAATATGGAGGTAAAATCCATCTTTGTTTCCTATAATCTAAAACTATGAAGATACTAAATGAAATAGTCAAAACACACCATTTTTATGCACATAGTTTTGTTAAATTTTTATATGACTTTTTGAAATAGAGTATTATTAAATTATATCTTTTTATTTTTGAAATTCTGTTTTTTTGTTTTCATTTTTTATTATAATTTATTCACTTTTTATCCTGGATGTAGCCCTGTCCCTCATCTCCTCCAAGTCCCACTTTCCTTCCCTTTTCTCTCCCTATGCCCCTTTCCAAGTCCACTGATAGGGAAGTCCTCCTCCTCTTCTATCTGACCCTAGCCTATCAGGTCTCATCAGGACTGGCTGCACTGATCCTAGAGGCCTACACAAGCAAAGTAAGCACTCTAACATTGAGTCCCAATCCACTTCTAATTCTTAATTCATCAAAAGAGGTTGTCCAGATTATCTATCAAACAAAATTTTGCATATATTGTGTATTTTCAAAACAGGTTTGAGAAAGAAGTAGAGAAATGAACCTCACATGTAGGAAGCACTGTAAACACTGGATGAAAATGCACAGAAATTGGTTATCCAATACTAAATGGTCAGCTCTGAAAACACACATACTAACCTTAAACAGATTAAGCAAGTTATATTTGGAAATATATGTATATACACACATGTGTATATACATATAATTAAACACATCTGTATATCCACATGTATACATATATGTATTTGTACATATGCATAAATACATGTGTACATATACATATATGCATGTAATAACAGTGAATGAAAAAGAGGCCATAAATTTGAAAGAGAGAAAGGGTACATGGGAGTATTTGGAGAAACAAGAAGGGGAAAATGCTCTTTTTACAGTTTCAAAAATAAAACAAAGAGTAATGGGAAAATTTGTTGTTAATGATAGCCTATTTTAACCTTTTATTCCAAAGTTTGAAGAAAGGAATACTTGAATCTGTCTAAGCACTTAAATATCTGAGAAATCAAAGTAAACAGTAGATGCTTGTACATAAAACCCCTTTGTCTTTATATACTTATAATAGCTTACTGTGTTTAAGATCTATTAATAATTTTACACTTGATAAATATATTATGCACATGTATAAAAGATTAGTTCCAGAAATGAAAATTCTTTATAACTTATCAGAATAGCTTATATAGTAAAGTACATAGTTTTTCTCTTTATATATGTATGTGCATATGCATATGGTCTATGATAAATTATCATTGTTAAAACTTGTCTTTTAATTGAAGGACTTAGTTGGAATGGTATTTTGATTACATAATTTTTATTGATAATGTATAAAATAAAACATTTAATTCTTTTGAATATTGTTTCTTAATTTTTTCAAATAAGTAAATTTTGTGTTGCTTTTATTGTTTTGGCAGGTTCTGTACAAGTTACTGGAGGAAAGATATAATAAGCATTCTTACTCAGCTTTGAATACTGCAATAATGTTATAATAATGACTGAACTGGCCCTACAAACTCATTGGTGTAACAGTGGCATGAATATTATGGGATTAAGCATCATTTTCTCATTTGATTTAAAGCCCACTATAAAAGATGTAAGTCATGCATTGTATTCTTAATTAGCTCCCCAATTCACAACTGCTTATCTCATAAGTCCTGGAAGAGAAGAAAAGACCATTATTCTGCTAAATTGATGTACTAATAAATGATCCCTAAGTTCTTATCTTTATGGTCATAGATTACATTTCTCAATTTTATCAATGAAACTTTTTTTCTTTTTTGGTTTTGTTTTGTTATTTTTATTTTTTAATATTAGTTGTAACTTATTAACTTTGTATCCAAGCTATATAGGCCCCTCTCTCATTCCCTCCCAATCCCACCCACTCTCATCTCCTCCCCTCCCCGTTCCAAGTCCACTGATAGGGGAGGTCCTCCTCTCCTCCCCTTACATCTGACCCTGGTTTATCAGGTATCTTCAGGACTGGCTGCAATGTCCTCCTCTGTGGCCTAGCAAGGCTGCTCCTCCCTCAGGGAGGGGGGATTTCAAAGAGCCAGCCACTGAGTTCATGTCAGAGACAGCCTGACATGATGCTGAGCTACAACTCAGATGTCCATCAACGGAGGAATGGATATAGAAACTGTGGTGCTTTTACACAATGAAATACTACTCAGCAATTAAAAATAAGGAAATCATGAAATTTGCAGGCAAATGGTGGGTTCTAGAGAAGATCTTCCTGAGTGAGGTATCCCAGAAGGAGAAAGACACACATAGTATACACTCACTTATAAGTGGGTACTAGACCTATAAGATAGGATAAACTTACTAAAATTGTACACCTAAAGAATATAAACAAGAAAGAGGGCCCGGGGTAGATGATCAATCCTTACTTAGAAAGACAAATGGGGTAGATATTGGAAGTAGGAGAAAACAAGAAGCAAGACAGGAGCCTACCATGGAGAGCTTCTGAAAGACTCTACAAAACAGAAACTGAGACTCATAACCAAACCTTCTGTAGAGTTCAGGGAATCATATGAAAGAAGGGGTATTTAATATGACTTAGAGAGGATAGGAGCTCCACAAGGACCAAATAGATCAGGATACAAGGGTCTGTTATGAGACTGTATCTCCAACCAAGGACCATGTATGGATGTAACCTAGAACCCCTTCTCAGATGTAGCCCATGGTAGCTCAGTATCTAACTGAAACTTTTTTTTCAATAGATGGAAGTTAATGCAAAACCTCACAACAGGTAAACCTGTTGAGAATATTGGAGTATGGAGTTCTCCACTCTTAGTAGAATAGCTATATCATATTTTACACTCAAGACCTGAGAATTATTGGTGAAGGGGAACTGGTGGAAATATTCTAAAGGCCACAGGTAGTAAACATTTTCATGAAGACCACATTTTCTGGACACAACAGGCTATTTGCACAAATGAACTCACTGTAGCTGTAACTGTATGCACAGGACCTATGTACCATCAAGAAAGCCAAAATCCTTGCATAAATGCAGGAGAGGTTGTTGAAGTAGCATCCCTGACTGAGGAATTATTAGAAATTTGTGGCTGCTAAGAGAGAAAGATCCATTTTCTTCAGGCATGTGGAGCCTGAAAGGGCCCATGCTATCCATGCTCCAGCAGATTGGTCCTCTACCCATGGACACACAAGTAGCACTAAATCATCTTACTGGATTTAAGAAAAAAGCACATGAAGTAAGGATGTTGAAGTGATGGATGGGTTAAGGGAGATAATGAAGAAGAAGGAATGGGAAGTACCCTTGATCAAGGCACATTATATACATATACAAGATTCTGAAACAATAAAAACACTTTAAATAATATATACTTTATATTTATTTTATTGTAGAATTATTCATAGTAATTTAAGTATCTATAAAAGGTCTCTCAAATAATGAATGATTGAGCAAAATCTGGTATATCTATTTCATAGAATATTATTCATCCATAAAAAAATCTTAAGTATACATGCTATACATGACCTGTATGAGCTATGAGAATCCTTCAGTAAGAGTGCTTACACTTACATGCTTACATATCATATAATTGTATTTATGTGAAACGCAGAATTTTGTGAATATGTGCAGACTACAGTGTATTAGTAATGGTTGAGCTTAAGGGGCAATTGTTATATAAGTATTCTGTACAATGCTTATAATTCTTTTAGAATGATAAAAATGTGCAATAAAAATAAAAGTGCTGGCAAACAACTCTGAATATACCAAAACTCATTGAATTGTGAATTTAAAGTGAATGCCTTGTATGGTAGATAAATTAAATGTCAACATAGCTGTCTCAGAAATATGGTTAAGAGGCATAACTGACAGGGCATATTTGCACATATGTGCACAAACTATCATGTAACATCTCAAGAGTTTTTATATGTTTCTAAGTTCTTCATAAGTCATCTGAATGCCGAAAAGCTGAACTACTCACTTTTTGTTCAATACTTTTACAAAGTATGAATGGGAGGGAACTACCCAAAAGAATGCTTATTTTCTACACTTTGTATGTAATGTTAGATACTGTTATGTAGACATATAAGGTATCAAAAATCATTTCATTCTGGACTTTGATATGGAGACAGGAGTTCACTCTAGTTTTCTATTTGCCTTAGAATATCTTTGTGGAAGACAAAACACTCAGAACCCTTACAACTGTCTAAATTCTTGCTGTCTACTAACTGGACATTTACTAACGATTAAACGATAATATTTTTTTTACATAGTTAAGCGTAATGAGAGAGTTTTACAACTCTAATACCTGACCTTCAGACAGAGAGGCAGCTTTCAAAGGCATTGATTTTCATTGGTTGTCATGTTGCTATAACCTTTGATATGTACAATTTAGAAACCCAGAAGAAATTCAATAATATGAAATTAACATTTTTCACAGACAAAAATCATTTCAGAGGATAGCAATAATAAAACTAATAAAATAAATGATAGTATTTATTGAACTTTTATAGTGCCTTCTTTATTGAGTTCCCATTTTTTAATTTTTTAAAACTACATTGTTTCTCTTCCTTACAAATACAGCATACAATTTGATATACTAGTTTATCCCTGAGGCTTCTCCTTCCTCTTCTCATGTACTGCTACTAGGACTTCAGTCTCTTCACAATCTCTTTTCTTACTAGCATCTTCAATATCTTCCTTTCTATGGGCTGCTTATTCTTTGTCTTCAAAGAACAAATCTTTCTTTTTGTGAAAACAGTAATGCACATGGATCTTTATCTAATTATACTTTTTATTTCTTAATTTTCTTGACAAACTGTCTCCGTGCAGTACCACTATTCCTTCATGACATACATATCTTGTGGACTTTCAGCATCTGCATTTCCTCCCATGATTCTATATACTCAGAAGTACATTCTCCTAAAGATTACCAAGATTGAATCTTCCATCTTGTTTTCCGAGGTCTGATTCAGACCATTGAAAAAAAGTTACCCTTTCACATTTTTCACTTTAAGCCTTTAAATACTTAATCATCTTACTTCTATTTATATACAACAGTTGGCTTCATGTTATTTTGCATTGTGTTTACCTGTGTGCATGTTTCTTTCAGCTGTCTTATTTTATAACACTCCTTAATGGCAACAACTGTGCTTTCTGCTTCATTTGCTATGTTTCTACAGTATTTCACACTCTTAAATATAAAGTTAATTGACATAACATTTGAAATTAAAGTTTTCTATGTTTCTGAATACTAAGATTTTCATTTTATTTGCTTTCCAATAATGTTAACGATGGACTGATGTGGTCATGTGTAATTTCTCTGTCAACCCAACATTTCAGTTTATTTTTCCTTCTTCCAGGCCTAAGTAAGGGAGATGCTACCTTTGTATGATTCTGATAAAGACAACTTCAGTAGGATATATAATAAAAACAAGAAAAGTCAAGTCAGAGGAATAAGGGAAGATGGGTGGTTCAAGAAAGATAAAGAAGTAAATATAAATGCCTAGTATTAGAAATATAGAAGAAAAGCAAGTACACAAGATTATTTCCTATGCAGTCACTAATTTACACAGTGGAGATACATATTTTTGGCTTTTTTCTTTTTGAAGTTAAAATGTAGTTACATCATTTCCTCTTCTCTGGTTGTCAACTCCCATATGTCTAGCTCTCATTCAAATCCAAGGTCTTTATTTCTTTAACGGGTGTTGTATGTTCTATGTATAACACACACATATTATTAAATATATGCACACAACCTGCTCAGTCCATATTATGTTACATGTTATATCACTCGTAATTTCAGTGTAGATCATTAGTATCAGGGATTATAGCATGAAACTTGCTGTGAGAATTCATCTCCTAGAACTATTAGTGAATCTATATCCATAAAGTCTCATCAACATGTCTACCTAAAAAAAGAACTAAATAAGGATAACACCAATAATCATGATAACTTAAAAAGGGCCTCAATCTTTCAAAAAAACTAAGGGCACTAAGGAACGGTGAGGGTAGGTGATACAGTCTTTATCATGGAAAAGCCTCCAACTTGTTTTTTCAATATTGTATGGTCAAACTTGTTTAATTCTGTAGTTAAAAGACTTCAGTTTAAAAAGAAAATTTCAAATAACTTGAAATTTTTTTGTTCATGAAATTTATGGTAAATAATTGATATTTCTAAAAAAATAAGATAAGTTGAAATGCAGATACAAGTGGATAGTCAGTCAAATCAGGTATGCACATGGGTAGTGAATCCTATAATGAGCTGGTTTCTCTAAAAGCCTATGAAATTAGGAAAACAGTATAGGACAATTTCCTAGCTTTGAGAGCACTATCTGGGATGCTAACTACGCTATTCTACACTAGTCTACTTAGTACCTTTTTTTAATATTGAGATCAAGAGCCCATAAGACAGACTTATTTGTTATGTCATCACAGAAAAGGTGCCTATTTATTGAAAATAAGGTAATAATTAATCTGAAATGAGAATAACATTATAAATATATGACCAAGAACATTTAGCATGGTTTTTCTTTATATAAGTTTGCCTTTTAAAGTTTTATAAATCTGATTTAGAAGTCAGGTGTCTGCTATACTTTAGAAAATCCCTTGTTAAAACATAAATATATTGCTATGAACATAGTTGAGCAAATGTCCTTGTTCTATAGTTGAGTCTGTGCAGGTTGGGAAGGTTCAGGAAGTTGTCTCCCATGTCAAGGTTCTTCTCCATTTTTTATTCTAACAGATTTAGTGTGTCTGCTTTTATTTTGAGGTCTTTGAACCACCTCGACTTTAGTTTTGTGCAGGGTGATAAAAATGGATCTATTTGTCTTTTTCTACATGTAGACATCCAGTTAGACCAACAATATTTGTTGAAGATGCTACCTTTTCCCATTGTATGATTTTGGCTTCTTTGTCAAAAATCAAGTATCCGAAGGTGTGTGGGTTTATTTCCAGGTCTTCGACACATAGCAGCATTATTCATTCTTAAATTTTATTTTTATAATTAGTTACATTTTATTTATTTTTTATAAATTTATTTATTTTTATATCAATCACAGGTTAGGTTTTTTGCATCCCATGCGTAGCCCCCTCCCTCATTCCCTCCCACTCTCCCCAACCCTCCCTCAACTCCTCCCCTCCCCCTCCAAGTCCACCAACGGGGGAGGATCTCCTCCCCTTCCATCTGACCCCAGATCATCTTGTCTCCTCAGGGCTGGCTGCAATGCCCTCCCCTAGTTACATTTTATTAACTCTCTATCCCAGGTGAATCCTGCTCCCTCATTTCCTCTCAATCTAATTCTCCCTCCCTTTTGTACTCCCTACCCCTTTCCAAGTCCACTGATAGGTGAGGACCTCCTCCCTTTTCATCTGACCCTGTTTTATCAGGAATCCTCAGGAATGGCTGCAAAGTCCTCCTCTGTGGCCTCGCAGGGCTGCTCCTCCCTTGCAGGTTGGGAAGGTTAAAGAGCCCGCCATTGAGTTCATGTCAGAAATAGTCCCTGTTCTCCTTACTAGGATACCCACCTAGATACTGAGCTACATCTGAGCAGGGGTTCTAGGTTATAGCCATACATGGTCCTTGGTTGGAGAAACAGTCTCATATAAGACCCCTGTACCCTGATATAATTTGTCCTTGTGAATCTCTTATCCTCTCCAGATTATATTAACTCCCCCTACTTTCATATGATTCCCTGCACTCTGCCAAAGGTTTGGTTATAAGTCTCAGCCTCTGCTTTGATATACTGCTAGGTAGAGTCTTTCAGAGGCCCTCTGCAGTAGTCCCTGTCCTGTTACTTGTTTTCTCCTACATCCCTTGCCCATCCCATTTGTCTTTCTAAGTTAGAATTGATCATCTTACCCTGGCTCCTCATTTTTGTTTATCTTCTTTAGGTATACAGATTTCAGTATGTTTATCATATTTGATAGGTCTAAATAAGTGAGTATATACCATGTGTGTCTTCCTCCTTCTGGGATACCTCACTCAGAATGATATTTTCTAGATCCTACCATTTGCCTGCAAATTTCATGATTTCCTTGTTTTTAATTGCTGAGTAGTATTCCATTGTGTAAAAATACCACAATTTCTGTATCCATTTCTCAGTTGATGGACATCTGGGTTGTTTCCAGTTTCTGGCTATTACAAATAAAGCTGCTACAAGCATGGTTGTGCAAATGTCCTTGTTGTGTACTTGAGCAACTTTCAGATATATTCCTAGGAGTGATATTGCTGTGTCTTGAGGAAGCACTATTCCTAGTTGTCAGAGAAAGCACCAGATTGATTTCCAAAGTGGTTGCACCAGTTTACATTCCCACTACCAATGGAGGAGGGTCCCACTTTCTCCACAACCTCTCCAGCATGTGTTGTCATTTGAGTTTTTGATCTTAGCCATTCTGATGGGTGTAAGGTGAAATCTCAGGGTCGTTTTGATTTGCATCTATCTGATGGCTAAGGACGTTTAGTATTTCTTTAAGTGTTTTTCTGCCAGTCTACTATCCTCTACAGAGAGTTCTCTGTTTAGATCCATACCCCATTTTTAATTGGATTGCTTGATTTATTGATTTAACTTCTTTAGTTCTTTATATATTCTGGATATCAGCCTTCTGTCAGATATAGAGTTGGTGAAGATCCCTTTCCCAGTCTGAAGGCTGCCATTTTGTTTCGACAACAGTGTCTTTTGCTTTATAGAACTTTTCAGTTCCATGAGGTCCCATTTATTGATTGTTGCTCTTAGAGCCTGTGTTGTTGATGTTCTGTTCAGGAAGTTGTCTCCGGTGCCAATGAGTTCAAGACTCTTCCCCAATTTTCCTTCTACCCGTTTTAAAGAATCTGGTTTTATGTTGAGGTCTTTGATCCACCTGGACTTTTGGTTTGTGCAGCTGATAAATATGGATCTATTTTCATTTTTCTGCATGTAGACATCCAGTTGGACCAGCACCATTTGTTGAAAATGCTGTCTTTTTTCCATTGAATGATTCTGGCTTCTTTGTCAAAAATCAAGTACTCATAGGTGTGTGGGTTTATTTCTAGGTCTTCTATTCGGTTCCTTTGATCCTCCTTTCTGTTTCTATGCCAATACCATAAGGTTTTTATTACTATTGCTCTGTAGTAGAGCTTGAGGTGAGGGATGGAGATATCTCCAGATGTTCTATTGTTGTACAGGATAGTTTTGGAAACTCTGGATTTTTTTGTTCCTCCATATGAAGTTGAGAATCTTTCAAGGTCTGTAAGGAATTGTGTTGGTATTTTGATGGGAATTGAGTTGAATCTGTAGATTGCTTTTGGCAGGATTGCCATTTTCACTATGTTAATCCTACCAATCCATGAGCACGTGAGATCTTTCCATCTTCTGATATCTTCTTCAATTTCTTTCTTCAGAGACTTGAAATTTTATTCAAACAGGTCTTTCACTTGCTTGGTTAGAGTCACCCCAAGGTACTTTATGTTATTAGTGGCTATTGTGAAGGGTGTTGTTTCCATAATTTCTTTCTCAGCCATTTTGTCTTTGGTATACAGGAGGGCTTCTGATTTTTTTGAGTTGATTTTGTATCCAGCAACTTTGCTGAAGGTGTTTATCAGCAGAAGGAGTTCTATGGCTGAATTTTTGAGGTCACTCTTGTATATTATCATATCTTCTGCAATTAGTGACACTTTGACCTCTTCCTTTCCGATTTGTATCCCCTTGATCTCCTTTACTTGTCTTATTGCTTTAGCTAGGACTTCAAGTACTAAGTTAAAGAGACATTGAGAGAGTGGGCAGCCTTGCCTTGTCCCTGATTTCAGAGGGATTGATTTAAGTTTCTCTCCAAGACTTTAAACATGAATGGGTGTTGGATTTTGTCAAATGCTTTTTTGGGATCTAAGAAGGTGATCATGTGGTTTTTCTCCTTTAGTTTGTTTATGTGGTGGATTACATTGATGGATTTCCATATCTTGAACCACCTTGCATGCCTGCTTGGTCATGGTGGATGAATTCTTTGATGTGTTCTTGGATTCAGTTTACAAGTATTTTACTGAGTATTTTTGTATCAATGTTCATAAGAGAGATCTGAAATTCTCTTTTTTTGCTGGGTCTTTGTGTGGTTTAGGTATCAAGGTGACTGTGGCTTCATAGAATGAGTTTGGTAATGTTCCTTCTGTTTCTATTTTGTGGAATAGTTTAAAGAGAATTAGAGTTAGCACTTCATTGAAGTTCTTGTAGAATTCTGCACTGAATCCATCTGGCCCAGGGATTTTTTTTGGAAGGGAGACTGTTGATGAATGTTTCTATTTCCTTGGAGGATATAGGAATATTCAGTCTTTCTACCTGATCTTGACTTAATTTTGGTAGATGGAATCTGTCAAGAAAATTGTCCATTTCATTTAGATTTTCAAATTCTGTGGCATATAGGCTTTTGTAGTATGACCTAATGATTGTTTAGATTTCCTTAGTGTCTGTAGTTATGTTTCCCTTTTCATTTCTGATTTTGCTGATTTGGATAGTTTCTCTCTGCCTTTTAGTTAGTTTGGATAATGTCTATATTGTTGATATATTTTAAAGAACCAACTCTTGGTGTCATTGATTCTTTGAAAAGTTTTATTTGTTTCTAAATGAATGATTTCAGCCCTGAGTTTGATTTTTTTCTCTCTGTCTGCTCCTCTGTTTCTATCTGTTTGCTTCTTTTTTTTCCTCTAGGGCTTCCAGTTGGTCCATTAAGTTGTTTGTATGAGATGTCACAAATTTCTTCTTGAAGGCAATTAGTGCTATGAATTTTCTTCTGAGCACTGCTTTCATTGTGTCCCATAAATTAGGGTATGTTGTACCTTCATTTTCATTGAATTCTAGGAAGTCTTTAATGTCTCTTTTTATTTCTTCCTTGACCCAGCTGTCATTGAGCAGGAATTTGTTCAGTTTCCATGTGCATGTAGGCTTTTTGCTAATTCCATTGTTGTTGAGGTCAAGCTTTAGTCCATGGTGGTCAGATAAAATACAGGGGATTATTTCAATCTTCTTGTATCTGTTCAGGCTTGCTTTGAGACCAACTATATGGTCTATTTTGGAGAAGGTTCCATGAGGTGTTTAAAAGAAGGTATATTCTTTTGAGTTTGGGTGAAAAGTCCTTAGACATCTATTAGGTCCATTTGATTTAGGGCCTCTGTAAGTGCTTTTTTTTTCCTTATTTGGTTTCTGTCTAGATGATCTGTACCTTGGTGAAAGTAGGGTATTGAAATATCCCACTAGTAAGTTGTTGGGGATTGATGTGTGATTTAAGTTTTAATAATGTTTCATTTATGAATGTAGGCACTCTTATATTTGGGGCATAGATGTTCAGAACTGTGATGTCCTCTTGGTGGATTTTTCCTTTGTTGAGAATGTAGTGTCCCTCCTCATCTTTTTTGATTACTTTCAGTTGAAAGTCTATTTTATTAGATATTAGGATAGCTACCCCAGCTTGTTTTCTGGGTCCATTTACTTGAAAAGCATTTTTCCAGCCCTTTATTCTGAGGTAGTGTTTATCTTTGTTGCAGAAGTGCGTTTCTTAGATGCAGCAAAATGTTGGATCCTGTTTCTGCACCCGATCTGTTAGTCTGTGTCTTTTTATTGGAGAGTTGAGTCCATTGATGTAATAGATAATAGTGACCAATGAACATTAGTTCATTTTATTGTGGAGTTGGTTGTCTTACTGTGATTCATTGCTTGTTTTCTTTTAATTTTTGATGGGATATTATATGTATGCTGTGTTTTCTTGGGTGAAGTTGTTTTCATTGGATTGGAGTTTTCCTTCTAGTACCTTCCGCAGGGCCAGTTTGCTATGTAGATATTGCATAAATTTAGTTTTGTCATGGAATATTTTGTTTTCTCCATCTATGCTTTTTGAAATCTTTACTGGGCATGAAATTCGCAGGCAAATGGTAAGACCTGGAAGCGATCATCCTAAGTGAGGTATCCCAAAAGCAGAAAGAAACATATGGTTTATACTCACTTATATAGACCTATAGGATAGGAAGGTCATGCTGAAATCTATACACCTAGGTAAGAAAAACAAGAAGGAGGACCCAAGTTGGTATGATCAATGCTCATTTAGATGAACAAATGGGATGGGCATTGAATGGAGGAGAAAACAAGCAACAGGACAGGAGCATACCAAAGAGTGCCTCTGAAAGTATCAATATAGCAATGTATCAACGCAGATATTAAGACTCACATCCAAGCCTTCGGCAGAGGGCTGGGAATAATAATGAAAATAGTGGAAGTTAGTAAGACTTGGGGAGAACAAGAGCTCCACAAAGACCAAATTGAGCAAGGCACAGGGGTCTTTTAGGATATAGTTTCTCCAACCAAGGACCAGGTATGGATATGGCCTAGAACCCCCGCTCAGATGTGGCCCATGGTAGCTGGGTGTCCAACTGAAGACCCTAATAAGGGGAATAGGGACTGTTTCTGTCATGAACTCGATGGCTGCCTCTTTGACCCTCCCCCATACATGCCAGGGAGCAACAGTCTGGCTAGATCCCAGGGGAGGACATTGCAGCCAGCCCTGAGGAGACAAGATGAACTGGGGTCAGTTGGAAGGGGAGCAGGTCTTCCCCTGTTGGTGGACTTAGAGGAGGCAGGGAGTAGATGAGGGACGGATGGGGAGAGGGGAGGGAATGAAGGAAGGGGCTACGCCTGGGATGCAAAGTACCTGACCTGTGATTAATATAAAAATAAATAAATTACATTTAAAAAAGGAATCTTTTCTGGGTATAGTAGTCTGGGTTGGCATTTGTGGTTTCTTAAAGTCTGCATGATACCTGCCCAGGACCTTCTGGCTTTCACAGTTTCTGATGAGAAATCCGGTGTGATTCTGATAGGTCTACTTTCATATGTTACTTGGCCATTTTCCCTTGCTGCTTTTAACATCTTTTCTTTGTTCTGTAGATTTAGTGTTTTGACTATGATATGATGTGAGGTGTTTCTTTTCTGGTGTAGTCTATTGGTGTTCTGCAGTCCTCTTGTATATTTATGGACATCTCTTTCTTTAGGTTGGGAAAATTTTCTTCTATGATTTTCTTGAATATATTTTCTGGAACTTGGAGCCTGGTGTCTTCTTTCTCGTCAATACTTATTATTCTTAGATTTTCGTCTTTTCATGGCGTCCTTGATTTTTTGGATATTATGTGTTTGGAACTTTCCTGACTTTACTTTTTCTTTGAGAGAAGTATCAGTTTCTGTGAGTGTATCCTCAGCACCTGAGATTCTCTTTTCCATCTCTTATATTTTGTTGGTGATGCTTACATTTGTGGTTCCTGATTTTATCTTTAAGTTCTCCAGCTCCAGGTTTTTCTCTGTTTGTGTTTTCTTTATTCATTCTAATTCTGTTTTCATGCCTTGTACCATTTACTTAATCTGTTTGAATGTGGATTCCTGTCTATGATGGTTTCTATTTTTTTTTGTTCATTTCCTCTCCATATGATACTGATTGTATCTCAACTTGTGCCTCTATTTGTTTGGCTATATTTGCCTGTGTTTCCTTGAGGATTTTGTTCATTATTCTTTCTTTGCCTCCACTTGATTGGTCAAATCTTTGATAGATATATTCATTTCCTCTTTAACTGTCTGTATTTGTATAGTTATTGCTCTGAGAGATTTGGTTTTTTCCTCTATATGTGCCTCAAGTAATTGGGTATGCATAGCTTTAAAGTCATTTTTCTGTGTTTCCAATGAATTGGAGTATCCACCAATTTTGGAGGTTTCTGGTGAAGCCATGATGTCCTGATTTATGTTGGATGTGTTCCTTCCTTGACCTCTGGCCATTGGCTTAACTGTAACCTTCCCGGTTTGTTCCTGGATTTTGCAGTTCAGACTGGTACTGTCTCTCTCCGGCGTCTGGAGAGTTCTTCAGGAAGCTGAGTTTGGTCCTGAGGCCTTAGCTTGTGCATTGGTGCTTCAACTGTACCTCGTGTGGCGATCCCTCTTGTTTAGAAAACCTCATCGTCATTTCCCTGGCTTCAGTTGTCCTCCACTCACCAACTCCAGTGCAACAGCTCCTCTGCAACTCTGAAACTGTGCACTCGTCGCCATCTTGAAAGCCAAGCTAACAGCATTATTCATAATAGCCAGAATCTGGAAACAACCTCAATGTCCCTCAACTGAAGAATGGATACAGAGACTGTGGTATATTTACACAATAGAATACTACTCAGAAGTTAATAATAAGAAAATAATGAAATTTGCAAACAGTTTGTGGGAACTTGAAAAGATCATCCTGAGTGTGGTAACCCAAAAGCAGAAAGACACATATGGCATATACTCATTTATAAGTTGATAGTAGTCATATAATACAGGATAAACATACTGAAATCTGTAGTCCTAAAGAAGCTAAACAACAAGTAGAACCCTAGGAAAGAGACTGAAAGCTCACTCAGAAGGGCAAACAAGATAGACATTGAAAGTAGGAGAAGACAAGGAATAGGACAGGAGCCTTCTACATGATACCTCTGAAAGCCTCTACTCATCAGGGTATCTCAAAGTAGATACTGAGACTCATAACCAAACTTTGGAGAGAATGCAGGAAACCTTATTGAAGATGAGGGATATAGAAAGACATGGAGGAGACAGAAACTCCACAAGGAGACCATCAGAACCAAAAATCCTTGGCCCAGGGGGGTCCTGCAGAGACTAATACTCCAACCAAGGAACATGAATGAAGAGGACCTAGAACCCCTTCTCAGAGGAAGCACATAGGCTGCTCAATTTCCAAGAGAGTTGCCTAGTAGAGGGGGCAGGAACTGTCTCTGACATGAACTCAGTGGCTGGCTATGTGATCACCTCCCCCTGTAGGGTGCAGCCTTGCCAGGTCATAGAGGGAGACAATGCAGCCACTAGGGAAGGGATACAGGGGGGAGAAGAGGGAGGTAGGTTGGGACTGGAAGGAGATGAAGGAGGGGGCTACAGCCAGAACACAAAGTGAGTAAATTGTAATAAATAAATTTTAAAATGTTAAAAAAACTCTAAGTCAAAAACCTCTCTGTGGCACTAGCCTGAATATAATCCATTACTTTGCTTGAGGTGTTTTTGTCTTTGAAACTTTTATGCTGAGAAGATCTTCAGCAATTCAGATGTTTATTTTGCATTGTGTTGTTAAAATGATAGAGAAACAAAAATAATATATGGAGCCAAGTGCCAGTACCAATTTTGTTTTGTGACCTTGACCTACACATCCTCATTTTCTCCTACATTAAATAAGATTTTGGATTTTATCTTCAAGATTTAAAAACTACGTGTTGTAGTTGTTACTACACATTGTATAAACAATACAGTATAGTATAATTTATAGATGTTACATGACTGAGTCTAAATGCAAGCATTCTATTTGTTCTTATTTACTATGCTCTGCTTAAACTAATTGCTTCATAATATTTCTAGGTGAATGTTAATAATCAAGTCTACTTTGTAAGGTTTTAATGTAGTTAGTATCTGGTCAAATTAAATTCTTTTAATTGTAGGTGTTCTTATTAAAATGATTGCACCTTAGGTAATGAGTAGATAATCTGGTAGATTCCAGTATATTGCTGAGACATATGACAAGTTTTTAGCATATTCTTAGAAAATTTACCACATTAAATATTAATAATGAAGTCTCTGTTTTCTTATATTTAATTTACCAAGTGGTAAACATGCTTATCTCTTAATGAGAAGCTGACAAATATCATAACTGGGGAATGGATTCAAATGGAATTTGATTTTTAAAGTATTATTTAATTTATCTATGACATTTTATTGTGGTGTTAAGATAATAGCTGACAAATTGGAAGTTACATGGACCCTAACTGTTGAGTAAATAAGTCTTTATTTCCCAAGAAGAAAAATTGACACTTAAGGTATTTTCCCATTTTTTAACCAATACATATTACAGCTAGGTTAAACAATGTGATAGGGACAGTGATATACACACATTCTATTCATTTTTCATTTCGTACTTACAAAGCCATAAAGAGGTTCTGTTCAGGTCATTTTACACTTATTTCATGGTTCAGTTACTTGGGTTTGGAGAACTGATACATGATACATGATTGTATTTGTCTGACTATAGGGCCCAGTTTCTTAATTTCAGTGTTATGACATTAGATATTCTTGAATATTCAAAAACCAATGTGAAAACAATGATTTTGTTGTCAGTTGTATGTTAGAGCATACAAAAATATTACAAGCTTCCTGATGTGCATTCTTAGAGGAATCATTTCATTATTTGAAAATATCCTTATAAGGTAGTATATCTTTTAGTGGTTCTGTTTCATATAGACATAACATTTTAAAAAGAGCCATGTTTTTACTTAGTAAATATAACAATATGCAGTAGTAGTATAACATAATTGTTTTCAACATTATAGCTAAGGTTTCCATAAAGTTACTTGAAACTCATAACTTGGTATACATAGTAGGAGACCACCTGATTCTTGAGATTTATTGTAATATGCACAGATTAAGGTATCTTTTAAACCTCATCAGCAGATAATGAGTAACACTGAAATCTATAACCACTCAAGGTGAAAAGAATAAGAAATTCCAGAATGTTCAGCATCACATGAGGCATTTATATTGCATTGTCTCCTCCAATGTTCAGGGATGAATGCAGAAGAGGGGACAGAAAGAGTTTAAAAGCCAGAAGCAGTAGATGATTGCATGGAAAGAGTGTTTTCAAAACAAAACAGGGCAGCTGCACATATGAATTCACAGCAGCTGTGACAGCACACAAGACCAGTACAAGCTCCATCTGGGCTAAATCTCAATATGGAAGGAAAAGTGGGCATGAAGTCCCATACTTAGCTGAACAGCTGTTGGCAAATGGTATGTACTGACAGTTATATTTTTTTAGAGTGTAACCCCTACAAAGTTGACTGTGCTCCAGTATAAGGCCACACATACAGGAATATTTGGTGGTATTAATTGGATTTTAATGTGTTTTAACAATAAAAAGGGACAGAAATTTGAATGAGTATGGAAGGGAATGAATCTGGGAAGAAGTGGTGGAGGGGTGACTATGATCAAAACATATTTAAAAAATTTCAAAGAACTATTTAGAAACCATAATGACTTTTCTGTCTTATATTTAAATGAATTTAAGTTAGCATACAAAGTAATGAATATTGTTATGTTTGCATGGGTGTATGTGTGTGTGCTGTTAATCTTTGTTCTAATTTATCTTTCTCCGCTATTCCACCCTCCACTCCTTGACTTTAATGCTCTGTTTTTTTCTTAAATAGTTTCACTTCTGTTTTTTTTGTTAAATGAATACATAATTATGTTTCTTTTAAAATAATATTTTTAGTAATTTTTTTACTATTTAATATATTTGCTCACACTCAATTCTCCTATACATAGTGACCCATATCCACCCTTCATGCCTATATCTTCCTACAAATGCAACTTTGAATTTCCTAATTTCTTTTCATACAGACCTGAAATGTGTGGTTGACTTAAAAGGGGAAAAATACAATAATGTTTCTTAATAAATTATTAAATCGAAGTAGTTTTCCATATTTTTCTTATAATTGAGCAGTAATACATAAAGCAATTTTCACTGGGTTCATTTCAAGGGGAATGATTTTTTGCATCATTTTACGGTGTCAAAGCTCTGGGATCAGCTGAGTAATTTCTTGTTTTTTTTTAGGTTTCTAAATTTATTTTTTATTAATTACATTTGATTCACTTTGTATCCCAGGTATAGCACCCTCCCTCATGCCCTCACAGTCCCATACCACCTTTCTCATTTCCTCCCAGGCCCCTTCCTAAGTCCACTGATACAGGTGGGTCCTCCTCCTCTTCCCTTTGACCCTAGCCCATCTAGTCTCCTTAGGACTGCATTGTCCTCCTCTGTTGACTGGTAAGGCTTCTCCCCCCTGAAGAGGAGGAGATCAAAGAGCCACTCATTTACTTCATGTCAGAGATAGCCCCTGTTCCCTTTACTAGGAAACCTACATGGACACTGAGCTGCCATGGGCTATATCTGAGCAAGGGTTCTAGCTTATCTCCATGCATGGTACTTGTTTAGAGTATCAGTCTCAGAAAAGACCCCTTTGCCCAGATTTTTCAGCTCTGTTGCTCTCCTTGTGGAGCTCCTGTCCCCTTCAGGTCTTTCTATCTCCTTGCTCTTTCATAAGATTACATGCACTCTGCCCAAAGTATGGCTATGAGTCTCAGCATCTGCTTTGATACCATGCCTCTGTGGTAGGCTCCTGTGGTAGACCCCCTGTGGTAGGCTCCTGTCCTGTTCTCTGGTTTTTTCCTTTTCTGATGTCCATCCCATTTGCTTTTCTGAGTGAGGTTGATCATCTTATAGAGGGTCCTCCTTCTTGCTTACCTTCCTTAAGGTATACAGATTTTAGTATGTTTACCTATATTCTATGTCTAATATCCACTTATAACTAAGTATATAGGGGACTTTTAAAAGATGAACTGGGGAGGTCCTCCTCTCCTTCCATCTGATCCTAGTCTATCATGTCTCAGCAGGAGTGGCTGCATTGTCCCCTATCAGTGGACTGGAGGAGGGGCATGGGGGAGATGAGGAAGGGAGGATGGGGTTGGGAGGGGGAGTGGGAGGGAGCTACAGATGGGATGCAAAGTGAATAAATTTTAATTAATAAAAATAAAATATAAAAGAACTGGGAAGGCCCAAGATGGTGGTGACCAGCTCATACCGAATCTGAGGGGCACAGTATCAAAACTATGAAATTGGTGAGGTGTGGGGGAGCAGCTGAAGCCAGAACATCCACATTGAGGTTTCCTGGGTGAGAGAGGGAAACCTGTGATATGGGACAGTTTGGATCCAGGTCACCCATGGACTTCTCCTGAGACTGATAGTAGTGAATATTCAAACCCCTTGCACTTCCCCATGTCCCAAGCACTGGTCTCCCAGCTCTGTAGAGGCAGCAGTAGTTGGCCAAGCACGAGCTTCCATGCTCGGTGACTGAAATAGCACAGGCTAGCCTCCCAGAGCTTAGACTGGGGCAGGGCTACTACTAGTCCAAGCAGGAGCCTCCATGCTTTGTGACTGAGATTGCAGTGTTAGCTACCCCAAACAGAGGCCTCCATACCCAGTGGCCAAACAGTGGGTACCATTGAGCTGATGTATCTCCTGCACTCTCATTGTCTCTGCAGGTCCAAATCTGAGATAGAGAACAGGGGGAAGCCCTGTGCTTTCCAATTAGGCCTGCAAGCCTGTGAGTGCACGTGTATGTGAATTCTTGCAGAGACACAGATCCAGGGTTCCTCTACCCTAGTAGCCAGACATCAGATCCCTCCCACCCACACCCCTACTGTGGGCAACATAGGTATCCTTGGAGCAGCATTCTCAATATTGAAATCCCTCTTCTGTGGGTCTAACAGTGGAATGCAGATAAACAATTCCTGGAGCCCAGACAGATATGAATACCAGGAAGAAACTACTACAGGCCTGAAGTCCACTGATGTATTCAGGGCTCCAGTACATGCTGATGGTGCTTTCCAAGAGCTCAAGCACCCACACCTCCTCCCCTTCTCAAGCTTCACTCTTCCAGGAACACAGCCAGACATGCCAGCACTTGCACATAGGTGCCTGAGACATTCTTCCTTTAGCTGCATCTGAAACACCAACATCCATTCTCAAACTGGTGGACCTCTCTCATCTTCCTGAAGAATACTCCAGATACCAGGGATGGAAGGAATCCGAAGTACAGACTCCAGAAACAAACAGTGATGGCTAGAGGTCACCCTAAGAATACATCCAACAAAAATCAGTGCATCAATCTTCACTGCAACCTCCAAAATCAATGGAGTTTTTAAAATTCATCAGAAACACAGGAAAATGATTTTAAAGCTATGCCTATCCAGTTATTAGAGGCACATAAAGAGGAAATAAACAAAGCTCTCAAAGAAATACAGGCAAATACAGCCAAAAAATAGAAGCACGTGTAGAGGCACAAGTAGAAGCATAAAGAGATGAAACAAACAAACAATAACAACAAAAGAGGCCATCACAGAAAGACAGGAATCCACACTCAGATGAAGTAAATAATGCAATACATGAAAACAGAATTAGAATCAATGAAGGAAACACAAACAGAGAAAACCCTGAGTCTGGAGAACTTAGAGAAAAAGATCAAGAAACACAAAGGTAAGAATCACCAACAGAATAAAAAAGATGGAAGAGAGAATCTCAGGCACTGAAAATACAATTGCAGAAATTGATGCATCTCTCAAAGTAAAAGTAAAATCGGAAAAGTTTCAAAGCACAAAACATCCAAGAAATCAAGGATGCTATGAAAGGATGAAAACTAAAAATAATAGGAATAAACGAAAAAGAAGATTCCAGGCTCCAAAGTCCAGAAAAATTTCACGAAAATCAAGAATATTTTTTTTTCTTTTTTCCATTGGAAGGAGAAAACAGGAAACAGAACAGGAACCTAACACAGAGGGCCTCTAAAAGACTCTACTCAGCAGTGTGCCAAAGCAGATGCTGAGACACATAACCAAACTTTGGGCAGAGTGCAGGGAATCTTAAGAAAGAGGGGGGATATAGTAAGACCTGGAAAGGACAGGAGCTCCACAAGGAGAGCAATAGAATGGAAAAATCTGGGCACAGGGGTCTTTTCTGAGACTGAAACTCTAATCAAGGAGCATACAAAGAGATAACCTAAAACCTCTACTCAGATGTAGCTCATGTCAGCTCAGTATCCAAGTGGGTACCCTAGTAAGGGGAACAGGGACTGTCTTTGACATGAACTCAGTGGCTGGCTCTTTCATTACCTCTCCTGGTTGGAGGAAGCAGCCTTTCAGGGCCACAGAGGAGGACAATGCAGCCAGTCATGATGAGACCTGATAAGGTAGAGTCAGATGGAAGGGGAAGAGGACTTCCCCTATTAGTCAACTTAGAGAGGGGCATGGGATGAAATGAGAGATGCAGAATGGGATTTGGAGGGAATGAGGATGGGGGCTACTGCTGGGATACAAAATGAATAAACAGTAATTAATATAAAAATTAATAAAGAAGTGACTATAAAAATAAATAATAAAATAATCTGAAAAAAAGAAAAAAATTTCCCACTTCAAGAGATGTGCATTAACATACAAGAGGCCTACAGAACAACAAATAGACTAGGTCATAAAAGAAACTCCTCATGTTACATAATAGGCAAAACACTAAATCGACAGAACAAAGAAAATATAATAAAAGCAGAGAGAGAAAAAAAAAGCCAAATAACATATAATTGTAGAATTATCAGAATCACACCAGACTTCTCAACAGAAATTATGAAAGCCAGAAGGGCCTGGGCAGATGACATGCAGACTCTAAGAGATCACAGATACCAACACAGACTACTATACCAACAAAGTTTCAATCAACATAGATGGAATAAAACAAAATATTCCATAACAAAACTGAACTTAATATCTACACAGCAACCAAGCCCTCCAGAAGATAATAGTAGGAAAACTCCAATCCAACAAAGAAATTGCACCCAAGTAAACACAGGATATAGATAACATCACAACAAAGAATTAAAAGAAAATAAACATTGAAACACAGTAACACTACCAAAACCACAATAAAAGAAAGTAACATTCATTGGCAGTATTATCTATCAAAATCAATGGATTCCAACTCTCCAACAAAAAGACACAACCTAAAAGAATGGTTGCCTAAATAGGCTCCAACATTCTGCTGCATTCAAGAAACATGCGTCTGCAACAAAGATAAACACAGAGTAAAGGGATAGAAATTTTTTCAAGCCAAAGGACCCAGAAAACAAGCTGAGGTAGCTATCCTAACATCTAATAAAATAGACTTTCAACCAAAATTAATCGAAAAAGATGAAGAGGGTCACTTCATTCTCACTAAAGGAAAATCCACCAAAAGGACATCACAATCCTGAACATCTATGTCCCAAATAAAAGAGCACCTGCATTTGTAAATGAAACATTATTAAAGATCAAATCACACATCAATCCAAAAATCTAAATAGTGGGAGACTTCAACCCTCCACTCTCACCATGGGACAGATCATCTAGAAAGAAGTTCGATAGGGAAATAATGACACTTTCAGAGGTCCTAAATAAAATGGACCTAATAGACATCTACAAAAAATTTCACCTCAACTGAAAAGAATATACCTTATTTTCAGCACCTCATGGACCCCTCTCAAAAATTGACTATATAGTCGTTCACAAAGCAAGCCTCAACAGATACAAGAAGATCGAAATAATCCTTTTTATCCTGTCAGACCTCCATGGCCTAAATTTAGATCTCAACAGCAACAGAAATAACAAAAGCATACATACACATGGAAACTAAACAACTCTCTACATAATTACAACTTGGTCAGGGAAGAAATGAAAAAGAAAATTAGAGACTTCCTAAAATTCAATGAAAATAAAGGCACAACTTGCCCAAACTTACAGGACACAATTGAAAGCAGTGCTCAGAGGAAAGTTCATAGCCCTAAGTGCCTCCAGAGAGAAATTTGAGACATCTCATACAAGCAACTTAATGGCACACCTAAAAGCCCTAGAAAAAAAGTAGCAGACACACCTAAGAGGAGTAGATGATTGGAAATAATCAAACTAAAGAGCTGAAATCAATGAACTGGAAACAAAGAAAACAGTTCATAGAAATAATGTTACCAAGAGCTGGTTCTTTGAGAAAATCAACAAGGTAGACAAACCCTTAACCAAACTAACTAAAAGGTAGAGAGAACCTATCCAAATCAGCAAATTCAGAAATGAAAAGGGGCTTATAACCACAGACACTGAAAAATTCCAAACAATCATTAGGTCTCACTACAAACGTGTATAAACCACAAATTTTAAAAGTCTAAATGAAATGGACAATTTTTTTATAATAGATTCCACCTACCAAAATTAACTCAAGATCAGGTAAATAGTTTAAATAGTCCTATATCCTCCAAGGAAATAGAAGCAGTCATCAAAATTTTCCCTTCCAAACAAAACAAACAAAACAAAACAAACAAACAAACAAACTAAAAAACAGGGCCATATGGTGTCAGCGCAGAATACTACCAGATCTTCAAAGAAGAGCTAACTCCAATTCTCTTCAAACTATTCCATAAAATAGAAACAGAAGGATCATTACCAACCTCATTCTATGTGGCCACAGTCACCATGATACCTAAACCACACAGACTCATCAATAAAAGAGAACTTCAGACCTATATCTCTTATGAACATTGATGCAAAAATATTCAATAAAATACTTGCAAACCAAATCCAAGAATGCATAAACAATATCATCCATCATGAACAAGTAGGCTTTATCCCAGGCATGCAAGGGTGGTCAAATATACAGAAATCCATCAACGTAATCCATCATATAAACAAAATGATGGAGAAAAACCACATGATCATCCCCTTAGATGCTGAAAAAGCATTTGACAAAATCCAACATCCATTCATGTTTAAAGTCTTGGAGAGATCAGGGATACAAGCACATACCTAAACATCATAAAGACAATCTACAGCAAGCTCTTCATAAGTTGAAGCATATCTCTTCAACTTAGTACTTGAAGTCCTAGCTAGAGCAATAAGACAACTAAAGGAGATCAAGGGATAAAAATCAGAAAGGAAGATGTCAAAGTATCACTATTTGCAGATGATATGATAGTATACATGAGTTTCCCCCCAAATTCAACCAGAGAACTCCTTGAGCTGGTAAAACCTTCAGCAAAGTGTTTGGATACATAAATAACTAAAAAAATTTATCCCTCCTGTATACCAAAGACAAAAGTGCCAAGAAAGAAATTAGGGAAACAATACCCTTCACAATAGCCACTAATAACATAAAGTACCTTGGTGTTACTCTAACCAAGGAAGTAAAAGATCTGTTTGAAAAACACTTCAGTTCCTTGAAGAAAGAAATTGAAGAAGATATCAGAAGATGGAAAGCACTTCCGTGCTCATGGATAGGTAGGATTAACATTGTTAAAATGGCCATCCTGCCAAAGGCAATCTATAGATTCAATGTAATTTCCATCAAAATACCAAAATCATTCTTTACTGAATTTGAAAGAAGTTTATTGCTTTTTTATTGTGAGTGAATCACTTAATATCTCTATGCTTCTCTTGAAAATAGGAAGCATAATGCTGTATTGATGATGTCATCCATGTCAAGTATCTGGAATTATCTTGGACATAGAATTATTTAACGCTTTACACTAAATTTTCAACCTAGTTTCTGAAAAAGAATTATGAGATATTTGAATTCCAATGCAAAATTTAATATCTTATTACAACCATTTTATCATCTTTTGCTGTCCTGTATTTTGCATTTTCTTTAAGTAGGTATTTCTCATTTTTGTCGTGAATGACAAGTAAGTCCCTAGGAATTTATTACCAGATGATGGCTTATATATCTTCAGATGTGCAGGAATCAAATAAGAAGAAAAATAAGAGGAATAAAGGAAAAGTAGATAAAAGAGATGGAGAAGAAAAGACTGTGCTTAGTCTGGTCCTTTTCTTGTCCACTTCTGACCCTTTTCCTTCAGCCTTGCTGCATTATGGCAGTCACAGTGAAACTTCTGGGAAAGGTCAGGCCTGGCTAGAATTAAGTATTCTGAAATGAGATGCAAATCAAAATGCACTCTGAACTGAAAATTAGAACAAAGGTTTTATTTTTTCTGAACCTTAAGTATTAACTTCTACTAAAGCATGGAACTAAGAAAAGTTATGTTTCTAAAAGCAGTCCAAAAAACCAAACAAACAATGAAACAAATAAAAAAATATAAACACCCATCTAAAGCAATAAAACAAACATTCAGAGACTACTAATTTAAACAAGTAAAAAACTGATTCTGTATTTAGAACTAATGAAGTAAAATAATCCTTATCATTGCAACAAAAAAATATAAGGTTCCATTTATTCCATTTATTTGTTTGTTTAATTTTTATCTTTTAAAAATAGAGGATAGAGCCAGGTATGGTGGCCCACACCTTTAATCCCAGCACCAGGGTGGCAAAGGTAGTCAGGTCTCTGAAACTTCATACCTGGTCTACAAAAGGAGTTTCAGGAAACCCTGTCTTGAAAACAAACAAACAAATAAAACAAAAATTGAGTTGTGTTCTCAATTTCTAATTTTAAAACAGACATACTAAGATTTTACATAGCACAAGTGCCTCTGTACCTAACCCTATTTTAAGAAAAGTCATAACACAGTTATAATTACTCTTATTTGTTTATTAAGATTAAAATCACTGAATAGAATTAGAATTTAGAAGTGCTAGTACTGTGACATTTATTGGAAAGTAAGTCTCCTAGTTCATGCTCATTTTGGTTAAACAATTCAGAACTCAAAGTAATTTTCTCTCAAAAAGAAAGACATTATGTTTCCCAACTAGAAAATAATTTATTTTTTCCCATTTTGTTACAAATATTCACCCTTCATGAGGCAGAAACTGCCTTTTTTATTATAAACACAAGAATTTTCTATATATCCTTTGTATAATATTATATATAAATAAATGCTCTGCTAGCACATAAGGGAACTTAATCAAAATCCCAAGTTGCTTCAGGGTAGTTATATGTGAAATGAAATTTTTATTGTGTTGAAAGTGCTGTTCCATAAATATTTCTATATTTTCAAAATTGGCAACATATTTGGAAAATTTAATTGGTATACACAAAGCACTGGAGAAAAAAAAAACAAAACATTGCTTTCATAAGACCGTGACAATGGATTTGTTCTGTTCACACAGGGTAGTTCTTTCAAGTAATAATGAAATATGATGTGAAGTGAAACTGTCCCAGATATGGTCCTACTAAATTAATTAGGAAAATAATTAATTAAGCATCCAAGAATCCATCAATCATGTTGGTCACTGTACCTTTTTTCTCTGATTTGTCAGAAACTTTTCCTCCAATGGGAGAGTAAGTAGTATCCATGGACTCAGTCCCTGTGTTCCCATTGCTAATTCCATTAGCATAGATCTGTCCGACTGGTTGCAAATGCCACGTCAAGCCAAACAAGTGTACTGCTGCAAGAAAACAAGCATATATTAACTTATACTGACTCACTTAGAAGACTGCTAAACCAACTATCCTTTTGCACCTGAAAATGTCATAATCAGTGGCCTTTTAACTAAGCCAGTGGAGTAGGAGTTATATATATATATATATATATATATATGAACAATTATAGCTGTTTTCTCAAGTAGCTGGCGCTAAAACACTGAGATGAGAGTTATGCAATACATAGTTTTAGAAATTGGAAGATTAGTTAACTAACTACAACAGGATTGCTCTCAGCTCCTCAAGGCTGTGATCTGGTCAGTTTCCATTTTCTTTACTGATGCAACTTTGGTTTGCACACAGAAAGCCCTACAGAATAATGTGGATAGAAAAATACCAATACAGGAAGAGAAGTTCCTTATGACTCTGATTCAATTCAATTTGGCAAATATTTACTGACTGCTTAGTACGTTATAGGCCCTTTATAACTGCTACAGCTATGGAAATCTAGATATCTGTTAGAGTAGGATTTTTTAGCATTACAAATATAGGCTAGCCATAATACTATGCAGAAGAATTGACATAATGTAGGTTTAAATAGCTATCAGAACACCAATAAATATTTGCTATTATCATTATGCAGGAATATGATCACACATTTATTTTGAATGACAATATCAAAATATAGTGAATTTTGTTCAAGGTAAAGAAGCATTATTAATAAAAGCAAAACCAAACATGAGCACAATAAAAACTTAAAATTTTTGACTTGTCTTTTGATTCAATAAATTAGTTTCTGAAAAATATATATGAATGAATGTAAGACTGTCCATGATAGTATCTGAAAGTAATATTCAAAAGTTATCTTTTTAAAAACTCATCAATTGGGCTGTAATTACCTGGTAATATATTAAGAAAAATTATGTAGTTATTAAAATAATATTGACGATGTCATAAAACTACCTGAGAAATATTCATGAAGCATCAAATAAAAATACAAAGTTCCCCAAAACTATGAATTACATAATCTGAATTGTGTAAATGTGGAGACTGTGTATGTGTTTATTCCTATCTATAGACAAAGTGTGTTAGAAGAAACATGTTAATGCTTTGGGAGCTTATGGAGGATTTTAATTTTTTCGTTATGATTTCTATATTTTTTATTTTAAAATAAATTCATTAAAATAAGCTAAAATTGGCTAGATTGATGAAGAATGATTTTACGGAAGGATTATTATTAGAGGTAGATATTTATATTTGCATAGTACTTTGAAACATGACAGAAATAGGCAAAGATCATGGGAGGCCTGAACAAAGTGTTAATTTGTAAAGAATGTGTTTGAAACAAAGGAAGTTGTTTGGGTTCATTAGAGCTGAGCAATGATAGGAAATGGGTAGTAAAGCAAGAATGGTAGAATTAAAGCCATATATTACAAAACTATGGGTGCCATATTTAGATATTTGCATTTAATTTATTAACAGAAAATTTTCTTTTTTTAGCCAGTAATTATTTTAATGGAAATAGATGAATCCCCCTTTTTTTATTAATTACACTTTATTCACTTTGTATTCCCCTCTCTCCTCCCCTCCCAATCCCACTGTCTCTCACTCTTCTCCACACATGCCCCTCCCCAAGTCCACTGATAGGGGAGGTCTTCCTCTCCTTCCTTCTGATCCTAGTCTATCAGCTCTCATCAGGAGTGGTTGCATTGTCTTCCTCTGTGGCCTGGTAGGGCTGCTCCCTGATCAGGGTGAGGTGATCAAAGTGCAGGCCAATCAGTTCATGTTAGAGATAGTCCCTGTTCCCATTACAATGAAACCCACTTGGACACTGAACTGCTTTGTGCTACATCTGTGCAGGGGTTCTAGGTTTTCTCCATGCATGGTACTTGGTTGGGGTATCAGTCTCAGGAAAGACTCCTGTGCTCAGATTTTTTCAGTTCTGTTGTTCTCCTTGTGGAGCTCCTGTCCTCTCCCTATCTTACTATTTCCCACAGTTTTCATAAGATTCCATGCACTCTGTCCAAACGTTGGCCATAAGCATCAGCATCTGCTTTGATATTGTGCAGAGCAGAGCCTTTCAGAGGCCCTCTGTGAAAGGCTCCTAACTTGTTTCCTATTTTCTTCTTCTTCTGGTGTCCATCTGCTTTGCCTTTATGGCTGGGGATTGAGCGTTTTAGCCATAGTCCTCCATCTTGATTAGTTTCTTTAGGTGTACAGATTTCAGTAGCTTTATCTTATATTATATGTTTAAATGAGTGAGTATATAACATGTGTGTCTTTCTGCTTCTGGTATAACTCACTCAGGATGATCCTTTCCAGTTCCCACCGTTTACCTGCAAATTTCATGATATCCTTGTTTTTTATTGCTGAGTAATAATCCATTGTGTAGATGTACCGCAATTTCTGTATCCATTCCTCAGTTGAGGGGCATCTGGATTGTTTACAGTTTATGGCTCCTACAAATAAAGCTGCTACAAACATGTTTGAACAAATGTCCTTATTGTGTACTTGAGCCTCTTTTGGATATATGCTAGATCTTGAGGAAACACTATTCCTAGTTGTCTGAAGAAGCACCTGATTGATTTCCAGAGTGATTGTACAAGTTTACATTCCCACCAACAGTGGAGGAGAGTTCCCCTTTCTCCACAACCTCTCCATCATGTGTTATCACTTGAGTTTTTGATCTTGGCCATTCTGATGGGTGTAAGGTGAAATCTCAGTATCATTTGGCTTTGCATTTCCCCGATGACTAATGATGTTGAGCATTTCTTTAAGTGTTCTCTGCCATTCTATATTCCTCTACTGAGAATTCTCTGTTTAGATCTATTCCTCATTTTTAATTGGATTACTTGATTTGCTGCTTTTCAACTTCTGTAGTTCTTTATATATACTGGATATTAGCCTTCTGTCAGATAAAGTTTTAGTGAAGATTCTTTGCCAATCTGCAGGCAGTCGTTTTATTTTGATGACAGTGTCCTTTGCCTTACAGAAGCTTTTCAGTTTCATGAGGTCCCATTTATTGATTGTTGCTCTTAGAGTCTGTGCTGTTGGTGTTCTGTTCAGGAAGTTATCTCCTGTACCAATGAATTTAAGGCTCTTCCCCACTTTTTCTTCTAACCAATTCAGTGTGTCTGGTTTTATGTTGAGGTCTTTGCTCCACTTGGACTTTAGTTTTGTGCAGAGTGAGAGGTATGCATCTATTTGCATTTTTCTACATATAGACTTCCAGTTAGACCAGCACAATTTGTTGAAGATGCTATCTTTTTTCCATTGCATGGCTTTGGCATCTTTGTCAAAAATCAGGTGTCCATAAGTGTGTGGATTTATTTCTTGGTCTTCTATTCTGTTCCATTGACCCACCATTCTGTTTCTGTGCCAGTACCATGCAGTTTTTGTTATTGTTGCTCTATAGTACAGCTTGAGATCAGGGATGGAAATACCTCCAGAAGTTCTTTTATTGTAGTAGATTGTTTTAGCAATTCTGGGTTTCTTGTTATTCCATATGAAGTTGAGAATTTTTTCTTTCAAGGTCTTTAAATAATGGTGTTGGTGTTTTGATGGGAATTGCATTGAATCTATCTATAGATTACCTTGGGTAAGATGGCCATTATTACTAGGTTAATCCTGCCAAGCCATAAGCATGGGAGATCTTTCCATCTTCTGATATCTTCTTCTAATTCTTTCTTCAGAGACTTGAATTTTTTTTTGTACAAGTGTTTGACTTACTTGGATAGGGTCACACCAAGGTACTTTATGTCTTTTGTGGGAGTTGTGAAGGGTGTTGTTTCCCTAATTTTCTTTCTCAGCCCTTTTGTCTTTTGTATACAGAAGGGCTACTGATTTTTTGAGTTAATTTTGTATCCAGCCACTTCGCTGAAGGAGTTTATAGGCTGTAGGAGTTTCCTGGTAGAATTTTGGGGGTCACTCATGTATATTATCATATCATCTACAAATAGTGATACTTTGACCTTTTCCTTTCCAATTTGTATCGCCTTGATCTCCTTCAATTGTCTTATTGCTCTTGCAAGGACTTCCAGAATTATGTTGAAGAGATATGGAGAGAGTGAGCAGCCTTGCCTTGTCCCTGATTTCGGTGGGATTGCTTTAAGTTCCTCTCCTTTTAGTTTGATGATGCCTATAGGCTTACTGTATATTGTCTTTATTATGTTTAGGTATGTGCATTGAATCCATGATCTGTCTAATACTTTAAATATGAATGGATGTTGGATTTTGTCAAATGATTTTTTGGCATCTAAGGAGATTATCATGTTTTTTTTTCTTTCAGTTTGTTAATATGGTGGATCACATTGATGGATTTCCATATATTGAACCACCCCTGCATACCTGAGATGAAGCCTACTTGGTTATATTGGATGATATCTTTGAGGTGTTCTTGTATTCGGTTTGCAAGTATTTTGTTGAGTATTTTTGCACCAATGTTCATAAGGGATATTGGCCTGAAATTCTGTTTCTTTGTTGGATCTCTGTGAGGTTCAGGTACCAACGTGACTGTGGCTTCATAGAATGAGTTTGGTTGTGTTCCTTCTCTTTCTATTTATTGGAATCGTTCGAAGAGAACTGGAGTTAACACTTCTTTGAAGGTCTGGTAGAATTCTGTGTTGAAACCATCTAGTCCTGGGCTTTTTTTTTTTTTTTTTTTTTTTGTATGGGAGACTTTTGATGACTGCTTCTAGTTCCTTAGGGGGATATAGGACTATTAAATTGATTTAACTGTTCTTGATTGAGCTTTGGTAAGTGGAATCGATCAAGAAAATTGTCCTTTTCATTTAGATTTTCAAATTCTGTGACATACAGACTTTTGAGGTAAGTCCTAATGATTGTTTGGATTTCCTCAGATCTGTTGTTATGTTCTCCTTTTCATTTCTGATTTTGTTGATTTGTGTGGTGTCTCTCTGCCTTTTAGTTAGTTTGGCTAAAGGTTAGTCTATCTTGTTGATTTTCTCAAAGAACCAGTTCTTGGTTTCGTTGATTCTTTGAATTCTTTTATTTGTTTCTAATTTATGATTTCAACCCTGAGTTTGATTATTTCCAGCTGTCTACTCATTTTTGGTGAGTCTTCTTCTTTTTTTCTAGGGATTTTAGGTGAGCCATTAAGTTGCTTGAATGAGAAGTCTTGAATTTCTTCTTGAAGGCACTTAATGCTATGAACTTTCCTCTTAGCACTGCTTTCATTGTGTCCCGTAAGTTTGGGTATGTTGTGTCTTCATTTTCATTGAATTCAAGGAAGACTTTAATTTCTTTATTTCTTCTCTGAGCCAGCTGTCATTTATTAGCAAGTTGTTCAGTTTCTATGTGTTTGTAGGATCTTTGCTATTTCTGTTGTTGTTGAGGTCCAGCTTTATTCCATGGTGATCAGATATGATACAAGGGATTATTTCAATCTTCTTGTATCTGTTGAGGCTCACTTTGTGACCAACCATATGGTTTATTTTGGAGAACGTTCCATGAGGTGCTGAGAAGAAGGTAAATTCTTTTGTGTTTTGGTGTAAGGTTCTGTAAATGTCTATCCATTTGATTCATGACTTCTATTAGAGACATTGTAACTGTGGTCCTTGTTAGTCAAGAGGGCTCTCCTCTCACCTGGAGAAGACCTGGGGACAACTGCCCTGCTTTTGGGTTTCTTGCTGTAAATTTAGTGAGCTGCAGCTATTGTCTGGGTGCAGGGTGTATTGGTCAATTTTGTTAGGGATAACTGATTGCCCCTTGGAGCAGTGTCTGGGGGTTGATCTCGGGGATCCCAGGCTTCTGTAGGTCTGAGGTTGGAGCTCTGTGCCCCAGTACCTAGGTGGTAGTCAGTGGCCGTTAAGCACTGCTCTCATAGGAGCAGCAGGAGGCTAGTTCGTGTACAGCAGGTCTCTGGGCTGGCAGTGCACGCTCCCACCTGTCTGCAGGACCTTTTCCAGGGAAATCCTGGGTGACCTAATCCAGTCCCAGTGTGCTTCTGGGTTACCTTACTCAGGTTGATCTTTTATAGTCCATCTATTTACCTGAAAAATCAATTATTTTCTCATTTTTAATTGCTGAGTAGTATTCCCTTGTGTAATTGTACCACAATTTCTGTATCCATTCTTCAGCTGAGGTATATCTAACTTGTTTCCATATTTTTTCTGGCGGTTATGAATGATTATGCTCTGAACATAGTTGAGCAAATGTCCTTGTTGTATGGTTGAGCATCTTTCAGATATATGCCTAGGGACGGTATGGCTGGAATTTGAGAGAGCACCATTCCTAATTTTCTGAGATAGCACCAGATTGATTTCCAAAATGGTTGTACATGTTTACATTCCCACCAGCAATGGAAGAGGATCCTCCTTTCTCTACATCCTCTCCAGCATGTACTGTCACTAGAGTTTTTGATCTTAGCATTTCTGATGGGTGTAAGGTGAAATCTCAGGGTCGTTTTGATTTGCATTTTCCTGATGACTAAGAACTTTGAGCATTCCTTTAAGTGTTTCTCTGCCACTCAATGGTCCTCTACAGAGAATTCTCTGTTTAGCTATGTAACCCATTTTTAAGTGGATAACTTGGATTGTTGGTGTTTATCTCCTTGAGTTCTATACATATTCTGGACATTTACTCTCTGTCAGATATAGGGTTAGTTAAGTTCTTTTCCCAGTCTGTGGGCTTTGTTTTTGTTCTGTTTGCAGTATCCTTTGCTTTACAGAATCTTGTCAGTTTCTTGGGGTCCCATTTATTAATTTTTGATCTTAGAGACTGAGTTGTTGGTGTTCTGTTCAGGAAGTTGTCTCCTATGCCAATGAGATCAAGGCTCTTCTCCAAACTCCTGCCAGAATCTGAGAGTTGAGAACTGTGGGCTCCTGGTGCATACACTTGTGAGTGCATTCAAGAAATACCTGAATCTGTATTTTATTGATGACTAGTTGAACAGGTGTTCATGTAGGATGAGGAATGAAATGAATTCCTCAGAGACATGGCATTCCAGTGACTGGTGTGCCATCCAGATAATAATGCTTACTATAAGAGTTTTGAAGTTAAAAAAGATTATTAAATCTAAAACAAGATTGTAAAAGCATACACTCCCAGAGCCAACAGTTGAAGTTATGTGAGGTCACCAAAGAGAGAGAATGTTAGAATAGTGCCCGGGGCAGAATCTGGATATGGCCCCTTCTGTGTTTTCTCAAATACTAACAAAATGTGAAAAAGGAAAAGTAAACTTGTCCATACACCATCTCATATTTTTCTTCATGTGATTAGGGAAACTGACAGGACATGATTTTTGCACATTATATATATATATATATATAAAGCATTTAATTTGTTTCTTCCTTTTCTTTAGATCAAAACCAATGCTGATTGATGATTTTCTCTTCCAGTTAATGGAAACAAATGAAACCCAAGAATAATGGTTTTTAGAATTATATGACATATTAATAAAGCTCTATTATGTGCCATTGATGATTTTTCTTGCCAAAGAATATGACGTTTAATTAGTATTATTGTCACAATTCAAGGTGTTTAGTTATTTATCATTATCTTAGAAGATTTAGTATATTCTATCTCCTAAAACAATTTTAATATTATTGATATTACAAAGTATATTGAAAGACATTTCATTTCTTTGGTTCAATTATTTTTGTGAAACTAGCTTGACCATTTATAACAGAAGGCATAATGAGTGTCATTTTGAAGACCAAGAGAACTATTTTATGTACTTTATTTAAGTTCAACCAGTTTCCTGAGGGCATGTGAAAATGAGAAAAAAAATACATGTGAAGAGACAGTCATTTTAAAATATGTAAGGGGAATGAAGATTTATCTTTCACTGTCAGAAGAAATAGGCTGCTTCAAACCAGTCAAGGCAGAATGTTCTTTAGCAGCAGTGAAGCTTTATAATTTTCAGTCTATCAAATGTTGCTTAGGAAACAAGCTTTTTAGAATGTACATTTGTGTGAATATATAATGAAAGTTAATGATTTGGTACAGATCAAGTGTACCAAGGCAAGGTGACTGACCTTATTCTATTCCAAATTGAATTTCCATATTGTGAGTTTTGAAATACAAATAGTGAGTTTACGTGCAGAAAGATAGTGGTCAATAAGGACCTCTGGAATTTATTAGAAAGAATGATAGTTTGCCTATGCTCAGGTAATCAATAAAAGTTTGTTGATGTGATATATATATATATATATATATATATATATATATATATATATCAGCATACCACCAGAAAGATATGGTAGTTGTTTACATGTAGGAATTATCTTTTGATTAAAAAATATTTTCTCACACACACAAGCACAAAATACTTTTACTATGGATACTAGATGTAAATAATTCATATAGCCTAATTAGTATGCTTTTGGCTGACTGACATCTTTGGAAAGAATATGAATCACATCTTCCTTGACTTTCTTAAATCCGAGCATTGGCAACTATATTGTCTGAATCAACTATATAGAATCAAGGCAATGAATAAAGAATATTTTTAAGTAATATTCATATGTTAACTCAATAACTGTTTTGTACAAGGAACATTTTTTTTATTTTAGTGTTCAGAGTTGTTCACACAATGGTGATGGGTTAAGATAGACCAAGAAAATATGTGGTATAATGTCGAATATAATTATGGAAACAAAGAAGCACAAATGAAATTACAAGTTCTTCAAGGAAAAAAAATAGGAAAGGTGTGGATAGTAAATATTGTCAATAATAAAGGATATAGAATCATCTTATAGACAAGCCTCAGAAAATGAGAGTCAGGAATTACCTTCTAAATTAGCATCTGAGCATACCTGAATGGATTGTCTAAATTAAGTTAATTGAGGCAAGAAGATCGAGTTTAACTGTGGCTGACATCATAACAAGGGCTGGACTCCTGGGCTTATTTCAAAAGTGAACAAAAGCTGAGAACTAATACCCATCTCCCTTTGTTTCCGTACTGCAGATCTAATGTGACTGGCTGGCCTCTGACTTCTGCTACCATACTTTCTCTGTCATGCTGAAAAATATTATCTAACAGAGCCATACTTATCTGCCTTATATAGTTTTTGCCAATTTGTTCTATCATAGCAAAAGGAAAAGCAACAAATATATGCAGTCAGGAAAGGCCTCTCAGAGGAAATGACTTGAGTAAGATATAATGAATTATACAAGGTTATCATGAATATATAGAGCATGGGTTATCAAGCTGTGTGTTGCAACCCCTTTGGGGTGACATATCAGATATCCTGCATATCAGATATTTACATTATGATTCAAAGGGGTAGCAAATTGTGAAGTAACAATGAAATAATTTTGTTGTTGAGAGTTACCACAACATGAAAAACTGTATTAAAGGGTCACAGGATTAGGAAGGTTGAGAACCATTGATCTCGAGAAAACATTTTCAGAGAATGAGAGTATTGATAGAAAAATCTCTGAAGGATTACATGAAATGTGTGAGGAACATTAAATAGCTGAGGATTAGGCCAGTCAGAAAGAGTGGTAGAAAAATCCATGCACATAATTGCTGGCCCTAAAATCATGTTATCTCTGTGGTATAACCCACTTCACAGATGGAAATCAGTAAAGAAGAAGTGAATGGCAATTGATATTTTTTTAAAATTTTACAAGTAATGCTCCAAAGGAGTTAAAGTAGACATAAATATAGTACTTGATTCAAAGCGAGATTAAAGTTCTCAGTCTTAATGATGTATATACAAATGTACATATTCAGTGAGGAAGCAGACTCTACCCATCTCTCTGTTGGATACTAGTTACTTTATATTTTACTGAAATTCACTGGCTAGACAATGTGAATGTCAATTCACATCATCCTAGAGTAATGTCTTTTGAACTCATTAAGAATGATAGCTCCAATGGAAGATAACAGCACTGATAACACAGGATATCTGAATAGGAGTTCAGCAGTGAGAGCAGGGTGACTGGTATGCCATATTGTGTACCCCAAAACACTGACATCTGTGTTTCTCTGTTATTCAAGGCACATAATGAGTTAATGAGCAAAAAATAGAGGCCACCATGGACAGACAAGAATCCACATTTAAACAGATGAAGGAAATGGTGAAAGACATGAAAACGGAATTAAAACCAATAAATAAAACACAGAGAAAACCCTGAAGTTGGAGAACTTAAGAGAAGAGATCAGGAACCACAAAGATAAACATCACTAATAGAATGCAAGAGATAGAAGAGAAAATATCAGGAGCTGAAGATAAAGTTGCAGAAATTGATAGATCTCTCAAAGAAGGAATAAAATCAGAAAAGTTCCAGGCACAAAACATCTAAAATATCAAGGATACCAAGAAAAGACCAAACCTAAGACTAATAGGAATAGATGGAAAAATAAGACTCCAAGCTCCAAGGTCCAGAAAATATTTTTGAGAAAATTATAGAAGAAAATTTTGTCAATCTTAGAAAGGAGATGCCCTTAAACATACAAGAGGCTTACAGAACAACAATTATTGTAGACCATAAAAGAAACTCCTTGGGGGAGATCCAAGATGGCTGCCACGAGAGGACACTGTGTCTGAGGAGTAGGACAGCAGAAACAACGCAGCGACCAGGAGACTGACTCCTAGACCTAAAACACCAGCATTTGTGATTGCCAGGTGTGCGGAACTCCTTCGGTGAGAAAATCAAGTGGGAAAACCCTAGGGACACCCAGTTATTACCTGGAAAAATCTCCAGGTGACCAGCAGCGCACAGCTCTGATCTGAACTAGCAGCCATGCTGGGCGCCCATTCCCGCCATAATAGACTGGATCACACAGTCTCATGGGCAGTCTGGCGAGGAACCGGGTACCATTTTCACTGACCTACACACTGCGAGCTCACACTGCACCCGGGATCTGCTTCAACCCACGGGTGTACTGCAGGCACACACCGATCGCCAGAACCACCCCAGACTGAGAGGGTCGGGGGACCATTTTGACCAGTCTGCACACTGCGGGCGCACACCGCACGCTTCAACCAGCAAAAACCTCACTCCGTGTGTGAGTCCGCAGGCAAGTCGGGAAGGACCCGGGTTCTGCTTCAACCCACGGGTGTACGGCAGGAACACAACAATTGCCCGAACCACCCCAGACAGAGAGGGTTGGGGAACCCATTTGACAAGTCTGCACACTGAGGGCGAACACTGCACGCATCCGCCAGCAAAAACCTCAGTCCATGTGTGTGTCCACGGGCCAAACAGAGAAGGCCTCCTGCACCATTTCAAAAAGGCCTGCATACAGAAGATACACACCAACCCAAACCCACTGTGTGTGCCCCAAATATCATCTCAGACCATGGTGCACAGCCCCTGGCCCAGAAGGGGGCGCCAAATCTCCATTCCAGGGGAGAACACTTAGCAGCAAGCCCAGGGCTGAGGCACAGCCCCCAGCTGACATCTCAAACCTGGACACTCAGACTCTAGCACAGAGTGAGGAGTAAAGCTTC
>CM053742.1:99913313-99978568 GCA_028658305.1 Pachyuromys duprasi
AAAACACTTAAAGAAATGCTCAACGTCCTTAGCCATCAGGGAGATGCAAATCAAAAAGACACTGAGATTTCACCTTACACCCACCAGAATGGCTAAGATCAAAAACTCTAGTGACAGCGCATGCTGGAGAGGTTGTGGAGAAAGAGGAACCCTCCTCCATTGCTGGTGGGAATGCAAACTTGTTCAACCACTCTGGAAATCAATTTGGCGCTTTCTTAGACAATTAGGACTAGTGATTCCTCAAGACCCAGCTATACCACTCTTAGGTATATATCCAAAAGATGCTCCAGTACACAACAAGGACATTTGCTCAACCATGTTCGTGGCTGCTTTATTTGCAATAGCCAGAACCTGGAAAATGGTTTTCTAAGCAAACCAAGAAACAAGCTGGAGTAGTAGTCATCCTAATATCTAATAAAATAGACTTTTAACCAAAATTAATCAAAAGAAATGGAGAGTGACATTTCATGCCATCAAAGGAAAAATCCACCAGGAGGACATCACAATCCTGAACATCTATGCACCAAACACAAGGGCTCTTGCATTTGTCAAAGAAACATTATTAAAGTCAAAATCACACGTTGATCCCAACACCATATTAGTGGGAGACTTCAACCCCCCACTCTCTCCAAGGGCAAGATCATTGAGACAGAAGCTAAAGAGAAATGATTACACTTGCAGAGGTATTAAATTAAATGGACCCTACAGAACTATTCAAACAAACACAAAAGAGTATAACTTCTTCTCAGCACTTCATGGAACCTTCTCCAAAGTTGACCATATAGTCAGGCAAAAAGTAAGCCTCACTGGGACTTCATGAAACTGAAAAGTTTCTGAAAAGCAAAGTTTCCATTTATTGATTGTTGATCTTAGAGTCTGTCCTTTTGGTGTTCTGCTTATGAAGTTGTCTTCTGTGTCAGTGAGAACAAGGCTCTTCCCCACTTTCCGCTAACAGGTTTAGTATGTCTGGTTTTGCATTGAGGTCTTTGATCCACTTGGACTTTAATTTTGGGCATGGTGATATATATGGATCTAGTTGCAATTTTATACATGTAGACATCCAGTTAGACCAGCATCATTTGTTGAAAATGTTATCTTTTTTTCCATTGTATGGTTTTGGCTTCTTTATAAAAAATCATATATCAGTAGGTGTGTGAGTTTATTTCTGGGTCTTCATTCTATTCAACTCCATTGATCCACCATTCTGTTTTTATGGAAGTACCATGCTGTTTTATTACTGTTGGTCTGTAGTAAAACCTAAGATCAGGGATGGAGATACCTCCAGAAGATCTTTTATTGTAGAGGGTTAGTTTAGCAATTCTGTTTTTTTGTTTTGTTTTTTCCATATGAAATTGAGAATTTTTCTTTCAAGGTCTGTAAAGAATCATTTTGCTATTTTTCATATTTATTTAATTTTATTTATATATTTATTTATTACAGTTTATTCACTTTGTATCTATGCTGCAGCCCCCTCCCTCCATGAAATCTGTAGATTGCTTTTGGTAGGATGGCCATTTTCACTATGTTAATCCTACCGATCCATGAGCACAGGAGATCTTTCCATCTTCTTTTTTCTTCTTCAATTTCTTTCTTCAGAGACTTGACATTTTTTTTTTCATACAGGTCTTACACTTGCTTGGTTAGAGTCATATCAAGGTACTTTGTTATTTGTGGCTATTATAAAGGGTGTTGTTTCCCTAATTTCTTTCTCAGCCCATTTATCTTTTGTATACAGGAGGTCTTCAGACTTTTCTGAGTTAATTTTATATCCTGCTACTTTTCTGAAAGTGTTTATCAGCTGAAGGAGTTCTCTGGTTGAATTTTGGGGATCACTTATGTATACTATCATATCATGTATGAACAGTGAAACTTTTACTTCTTTTCCATTTTGTATCCCTTGATCTCTTTTAGTTGTCTTATTGCTCTAGCAAGGGTTTCAAGTACTATGTTGTAGAGATATGGAAAGAGTGGGCAGCATTACCTTGTCCCTGATTTCAGTGGGGTTGATTTAAGTTTCTCTCCATTGAGTTCGATGTTGGCTGTATACTGCCCCTTTAGTATGGTTAGATATATGCCTTGTATCACTGACCTCTTGAGTGAAAGAGTGATGTGCTCATATTTTAGAATCCTATGTAAGCCCAATTTTAGTATTACTCTATATAATTAGAGTACATAATATATATATATATGTTATATATAATATGCACTATATGTAATGTGCATGTTGTTTGCTATCCCATAATTTTATGGATTTGTTTTATATATCTGTGTATGTGTGTGGTAATTGTTTGCATATATGTGTATGTGTGTACATGTGTATATGCTCCAATGTGGACAAAAGAGCAGCCAAGGAAGAATATCAGCTATCCTGCTTTATCACTTTCTGCCTTATTCCCATGAGACAGACTCTCCCACAGAATCTAGAGTTTGCTAGTTAGGGGCTAGGCTGGCTGGCTAATAAGTCTCAGCAATACTTCCATTTTCATCCCCCAATATTCTGCACTAATATTATAGGCACATATTGACCTGTAGCCTCTTCCCCAAGCACTAGAGACCATGCTTGGGTGGCCAAACTGCGGACACCACTGAGCTGATGGATCTCTACACTCTCATTTGCCCCCACAGTCCCAAATCTGAGAGTTGAGAACAGGAGGAACTCTTAACTTCTGATTAGGCTTGCAAGCATGTGTGAATGTGCCTTTAAGTAAGTGTAGGAATCCATAAGCAGGCATCTCCATGGCCAGCCCCCAAGGGATCTGACAAACCGTGCCCCAAGGGACCTGATAAATGGAACATCAAGATTCTGTGAGGTCACCTGTTGATAAGTTGTGGACCACCTGAAATCACCTGCACATGCTCTGGTTCACCTTATAAGAGAACTTGCACCACCTCCAATCTCTCTCTCACGCGCGCACACGCGTGCTGCCCAGAGACAGTCTTTGTGACCCCCTTTTCCTTTCCCTTAATAAACATCCCATGTGGAACCAGTCACATGGCTTGATTTGTTAACCAGCCGTGTAACTTTGCTGCACAATCCTAACATTGGTATGTTGGCCAAAATAGGTGCTTTCGGCGGCCATGCTGCCTGGTGGTTGCTTTCTGAGCCGGCTCCCCACCAGAGCTGCTAGAAACCTATTTCATTTCAAATCCACCCGTGACCCACTTTCTAGAAACCAGATCACTACCCCCTACATGCAACACCACCTGGATTGGTGAGTTCCTCTCATTGGTCAGCATAAACATCTCTCTTGATAGGGAAAGATTGACTGTTGAGCATCTGGCAACTTCCTGGTAACTTTTGAGATAGAGGAACACCCAACCATGGCCTTCACTGGCCACTGTTGACCTTTTTGCTGACCTCTCCATATAGGCTTCTTCTTTCTCTTGGGTGAGATTTTTTATTCCCTTCTACTGGCATGGCTCCCCCCCCCCCCATCTCTCATCTACAAAAATCCTAGTGCTAGGTAAACCTTGTCTCCTATGGGAAGCTGTGCCCTTGGTCTCTGGCCAACGTTGACGAGTTGTTGGATCAGGTAGGGCCATATTCTACTGAGTCAAACCTTGCCTTTGGGAGACCTCTGGCAGGTCACTGACTCTTATGCTCCCAATAGGAACTGCTCATTCATCCATTCCTCCAGCATCCCCACTTGGATGTCTTCTGGAGAATTTAAAAACCCTACGTACACATGGAGCCTGAGTTAAAGGCCTCTAAGTTCATACACCTCTGTAATAAAACTTGGCCTATATATTCCTTAGATAATGGTTCCAATTGGCTGATTACCAGCCCATTAAATCCCAATATTTTATAGTATCTTTTTAATTACTGTCAGCAATCTGGTAAATTGAAGGAGGTATCTTGTGTTCAAGCTTTCTCTCTTCTCCGCTCTAAACCTTCTCTCTGTTCTTCCTTTTCTCCTATCCAACTTTTCTTACCTATAAAGTCTCAACCTTCAAGAGTTCTCTACCTTTGACCCAGTGGATGAACTGCCACGTCATCATTCTCGACCTTCGGCTTCTTCTTAACCTCCGGCTTCTTCTCAACCTTTGTCTTCTTCCTGCTTCTCTGCTTCTTCCTTTTCCTCTTTGGCTTCTCCAGCATGCTCACTCACCTCTCCAGCCCTCTCCACAGCAACAGGCTCTCCTAGTCGTCCTACTTTGGCATTTACTTTCACTCCACCAACAGCTATTAGCCCCCCTGCCACCCACTCTTGCTCTATAGCGAAGGCCCCTTCATCTTCTGCTCAGCATAAACTAGCCTCAATTCTTCCCTTGCGGGTGGTGGCCGGTGTGAATGGCTTAATTAAGGTGTATGTTCCTTGTTTATTAACTGAACTTTCTCAAGTAGAAAAGAGACTAGGATACTATACCTCTAATCATCCTACTTTCATTAAAGAATTTAAATATCTCATTCAATCTTATAGTCTTATCTTCCATGATGTATATGTGATTCTTACCAACAACCTATTACCTGCAGAGCACAGGTGAGTTTGAGAACAGGCTAGAACAAATGTCGATGAGGTTCACCAAACTATCACAATACCTGGTTGGGGCTGAGGAGGTCCTGACCAAGATCCACATGGGATTATAATACCCCAGAAGGTCATTTAGCTAGGGATCAGTTCACTATCTGCCTCTTGGCTGGTATCCACAAGGCTGTTCTTAAGCCAGTTAATTATGAGACTCTCCAGGAGGTCATTCAGGACAAGAATGAAAACGCATCTCAATTCCTAGAGCGCTTTACAAAGGCCCTCTTACAGCATACTAATCTAGACCCTGAAAGTAAGAGGGTAGCCAACTCCTGATGACCTATTTTTGTCTCCCAGAGTTACCCAGGCATCAGAGCTAAGCTTAAGTGCTTGGAGAGAGGACCTCTGACTCCACAAGCAGAAGTCTTAGTGCTGGCCTTTAACGTGTACCATGGGAAAGATGAGAAAGCCTGAAAGCAAAAATACCAAATGCTGGCCAAGGCCATCCAAACAGCCTCAGGGATTACCCAGGCTCCTTTAACTGCTAAGGCAAGAGGACCATGGGATTTCTGGTTCAAATGTGGTCAAGAAGGTCACTGGGTCCGATTTTGTCCTAATCCCTACAAGGCCCTGGGGCTATGTCCCAAATGCCACCAAAAAGGACAGTGAGGTGTTGACAGCCACAGTTTTTTGCCATGATATAGAGGCATCACTCCCAGATCACCTTCTGGCTGATATCCTAGGCCTGACTACAGGTCACTGAAGGTGCCTGGGTTCCTTTGACCTGATAAATGGAATATCAGGCTTCTGTGAGGCCACCTGTAGATCACTTGTGGACCACCTGCACATGTTCTGGGTCACCTTGTAAGAGAAATAACACCACCCCTCTCTTTCTTGTCCTACCCAGAGATGGTCTCTGTGACACCTTTCCTATACGTTAATAAATCTCCCAAGTGGAAACTGTTGCATGGAGTGATTTGTGAACCTGCTGTGTAAGTTTGCTGCACAATCCTAACAGTGAGTGCTTGCAGAGCCCCAGATCCAGGGCCCCTCTAAAATAGCAGACAGACATTGGATTCCTTACAACCACATCCCCATTTTGGGTAACATAGGGATCCTTGGGACAGTATTCTCAATATTGAAACCCCTGCTCTGTGGGTCTCCCAGTGGAGTCCAGGCAAATAATTCCTAGAGCCCAGACAGGCCTCTACAAATTCTAGTACCCTCCCCCTCAAGGCACACTGCCACAGACAAGTCAGCACTTGTGAATGCCTGCAACCTTCATCCTTTAGCTACAGATGAAAAACCAACATCCTCTCTCAAACCAGTTGACCTCTCTCATCTGCTGAAGAATACACCAGACACCAGAGACAGACAGAAGGAGGATGAAGTACAGAATCCAGGAACAAACAGCAAAGGTCACTGATAAGAAGATGGCTAGAGGTCGGCCTAAGAACACATCCAACAAAAATATGGACAACATGGCTTCTCCAGTAACCCCAAAAATCAATGGATAATTTTTCTTTTTTAATTTTTATTTTTTATATTAATCAAAGGTTATTTACTTTGTATGCCACCCATAGCTCCCTTCCTCATTCCCTCCCAATCCCACCCTCCTTCTTTCATCTCCTCCCTGTCCCTTTCCAAGTCCACTGATAGGCGAGGTACTCCTGCCCTTCCATCTGACCCTAGCTTATCAGGTATCTTCAGGACTGGCTGCAATGTCCTCTTCTGTGGCCTAGCAAGGCTGCTCCTCCCTCAGGGTGGTGGGGAGGTCAAAGAGCCAGCCATTGAGTTCATGTCAGAGACAGTCCCTGTTCCCCTTACTAGGAAACCCACTTAGATACTGAGCTACCATGGGCTACAACTGAGCAGAAGTTCTAGGTTATATCCATACATGGTCCTTGGTTAGAGAAACAGTCTCATAAAAGACCCTTGTGCCCACATATATTTGATCCTTGTGGAGCTCCTGTCCTCTCCAGGTCATACTAACTCCCTCTTCTTTCATATGATTCCCTGCACTCTGCTGAAAGTTTGGTTGTGAGTCTCAGCATCTGTTTTGATACACTGTTAGGTAGAGTCTTTCAGAGGCCCTCTACAGTAGGCCCCTGTCTTGTTACTTGTTTTCTCCTATTTCCAATGCCCATCCCATTTGTCTTTCTAAGTGAGGATTGTTCATCTTACCTGGGTCCTCTTTCTTGTTTATCTTCTTTAGGTGTACAGATTTCAATATGTTTATCCTATCTTATAGGTCTAATACTCACTTATAAGTGAGTAAATACCGTGTGTATTTCACTCCTGGGATACCTCACTCAGGATGATCTTTTCTAGATCCTACCATTTGTCTGAAATTTTCATGATTTCCTTGTTTTTCATAGTTGAGTAGTATTCAATTATGTAAATGTACCACAATTTCTGTATCCATTCCTCCACTGATGGACATCTGGGTTGTTTCCAGGTTCTAGCTATTACAAATAAAGCTGCTACAAACATGGTTGAGCAAATAGTTTGCTTCACCAGAAACACAGGAAAATGATTTCAAAGCTATACTTATCCTGTTATTAGAGACACATAAATAGGAAACGAACAAAGCTCTCAAAGAAATACAGGAAAGTGCAGCCAAAAAAATAGAGGCACAAGTAGTGGCATATAGAGAGAAAATGAACAACAACCACAATAATAGAGACCATCATGGAAAGACAGGAAGCCACACTCAAACAGATGAAGAAAATGGTGTAAGACATGAAAACAGAATTAGAATGAATAAAGAAAACACAAACAGAGAAAACCCTAGAGCTAGAGAACTTAGAAAAAAAATCAGGGCCCACAACGGTAAGCATCACCAACAGAATACCTGAGATGGAAGAGAGAATCTCAGGTGCTGAATATATAATTTCAGAAATTGATATATCTCTCAAAGCAAAAGTAAAATCAGAAAATTTCCAAACATGAAACATTTAAGAAATCAAGGACTCCATGAAAATACAAAATCTAAGCATAATAGGAATAGACAAAAAGAAGATTCCAGGCTCCAAGGTCCAGAAAATATTTCCAAGAAAACCACAGAAGAAAGTTTTCACATCTTAAAGAAAGAGACATCCTTTAACATAGAAGAGGCCTACAGAACACCAAATACACTAGACCAGAAAAGAAGCTCCTCATGTCACATAATAGGCAAAACACTAAATCTACAGAAGACAGAAAAATATTAAAAGCAGCAAGGAAAAAAGGCCAAGTAACATATAAAGGTAGACCTATCAGGATCATACCAGACTACTCAACAGAAACGATGAAAGACAGAAGGTCCTGGGCAGATGTCATGTAGACTCTATGAGACAACAGATGCCAACACAGACTACTAGACCCAGCAAAATGTTCAATCAACATAGATGGAGAAAACAAAATATTCCACGACAAAAATATACTTAAAAATATCTACACAGTAACTCAGCCCTACAGAAAATGCTAGAAGGAAACCTCCAATCCAACGAAATTAACTACACCGAAGAAAACACAGAATATAGATAACTTCACCACAAAGAATTAAAAGAAAATAAGCATTGAAACAATGTAACACCAACTCTACAATAAAAGAAACTAACAGTCATTGGTCACTACTATCTGTCAACATCAATGGATTCTCCTCGCCAATAAAAAGGCACAGCCTAACAGAATGGTTGTGGAAACAGGATCCAACATTCTGCTGCATCCAAGAAATACATGTCTGCAACAAATATAAACACTACCTCAGAGTAAAGGGCTAGAAAAATGTTTTTCAAGCAAAGAGACCCAGAAAACTGGCTGGGGAAGATATCATAATATCTAATAAAATAGACTTTCAATCAAAATTAAGCAAAAAGGATGAGGAGGGGCACTTCTTTCTCATCAAAGGAAAAATCCACCAGGAAGACATCACCATCTTTAACATCTATGCCCCTAATACAGGAACACCTGCATTGGTAAATGAAACATTACTAAAACTTAAATCACACATCGATATCAACACCCAAATAGTAGGAAACTTCAACACTCCACTCTCAACAAGGGACAGATCATCTAGAAAGAAACTCAATGGGGAAATAACGACACTTACAGAAGTCCTAAATCAAATCGACCTAAAAATATCTACAGAACTTTTCAACCATACTCAAAAGAGTATACCTTCCTTTCAGCACCTCATGGAACCCTCTCAAAAACTGACTACATATTTGGTCAAAAACCAAGTCTCAACAGATACAAGAAGACCAAAATAATCCCTTTTATCCTATGAGAACACCATGGCCTAAAACTAGACCTCAAGAACAATATAAATAACAACAAGCCAACATACATATGGAAACTAAGCAACTCTCTACTCAATTACAGCTTGGTCAGGGAAGAAATGAAAAAATGAAATTAGAGACTTCCTAAAATTCAATGAAAATGAAGGCACAACTTATGCAAACCTATGGGACGCAATGAAAGCAGTGCTCAGAGGAAAGTTCGTAGCCCTAAGTGCCTCCAGAAGTAAGTTGGAGACATCTCATACAAGCAATTTAATGACACAGATAAAAACACTAGAAAAAAAGAAGCAGACGCACCCAAGAGTAGTAGACGATTGGAAATAATCAAACTCAGAGCTGCAATCGATGAATTAGAAAGAAAGAAAACAGTTCAAAGAATCAGTGTTACCAAGAGCTGGTTTTGTGAGAAAAATCAACAAGACAGACAAACCCTTAGCCAAACTAACTAAAAGGCAGAGAGAAACTATCGAAATCAGCAAAATTAGAAATGAAAAGGGGGACATAACAAAAGACACTGAGCAATTCCAAACAATCATTAGGTCTTGCTACAAAAGCCTATAAGCCACAACATTTGAAGATCTAAATGAAATGGCCAATTTTTAATAGATTCCATCTACCAAAATTAACTCAAGATCAGATAAAATAGATTAAATAGTTCTATATCCTCAAAGGAAATAGAAGCAGTCATCAAAATTCTCCCTTCCAAAAAAGCAAAAACAAAAACAAAAAACAAAATACAAAACAAAAACAAACAAACACAAATGTTTTTTTTAAAAAAAAAAAAAACAGGGCCATATGGTATCAGTGGAGAATACTACCAGTTCTTCAAAGAAGAGCTAGCTCCAATTCTCTTCAGACTATTCCAGAAAATAGAAAAATAGAAACAGAAAGAACACATTCTAGGAAGCCACAGTCACATTGATACAAAAACCATACAAAGACACAACATAACAAGAGAACTTCTGGCCAATCTCTGTTATGAACATTGATGCAAAAATACTGAATAAAATACTTGCAAACCAAATCCAAGAACATATAAAAGATGTCAGCCACCATGACCAAGTAGGTTTCATCCCAGGCATGCAGGTGTGGTTCAATCCATCAATGTAATCCACCATATAAACAAACTGAAGGAGAAAAAGCACATGGTCATCTCCTTAGATGCTGAAAAAGTATTTGACAAAATCCAACACCCATTCATTTTTAATGTCTTGGAGAAATCAGGGATACAAGGCACATATCTAAACATAGTAAAGACAATATATAACAAGCCTATAGCCAATATTAAACTAAATGGAGAGAAACTTAAATCAGTCCCACTGAACTCAGGGACAAAGTAAGGATATCCAGTCACACTGTGTCTTTTCAGCATACTACTTGAAGCCCTAGCTACAGCAGTAAGACAACTAAAGAAGAGCAAGGATATATAAATAACAAGGGAAGTAGTCAATGTGTGATTATTTGTAAATGATAGGATAGTATACATGAGTGACCCCAAAAAGTCTACCAGAGAACCCCTTCAGCTGATAAACACCTTCAGCAAAGTGGCTAGATAAAAAATTAACTCAAAAAATCAGTAGCCCTCCTGTATACAAAAGAAAAAAGGGCTGCAAAAGAAATTAGGGAAACTACACTCTTCACAATAATGACTAATAACATAAAATACCTTGTGTAACTCTAACCAAGCACGTAAAAGAGCTCTTTGAAAAAAATTCAAGTCTCTGAAGAACAAAATTGAAGAAGATATCTGAAGATGGAAAGATCTCCCATGTTCATGGATCTTCAGGATTAACAGTGAAAATGACCATCCCGCCAAAAGCAATCTACAGATTCAATGCAAGTCCCATCAAAATACCAACACAGTTTTTACAGACCTTGAAAGTACAATTCTTAATTTCATTTGGGAAAACAAACAAAACAAAACAGAATTCCCGTCACAATCTTGTATAGCAATAGATCGTATGGAGTTATCACTATCCCTGAATTCAAGCTGAATTACAGAGCAATAGTAATAAAAATTGCATGGTACAAACATAGGAAAAGAATGGTAGAACAATGGTATTGAACATAAGGCCCATAAATAAACCCATACAACTATAGATACTTGATTTTTTGACAAAGAAGCCAAAACCTTACAACAAATGGTGCTGGTCTAACTGAATTCTACTTGTAGAAAAATGCAAATAGATCCATATTTTCCACTGTGCACAAAACTAAAGTCTAAGAGGATCAAAGGCCTCAACATAAAACCAGGCACACTAAATCTGCTAGGCCTTGAACTGTGGCACAGGAGACAACTTCCTAAACAGAGCACCAACAGCACAGGTTCTAAGATCAACAATCAACAAATGGTACTTCATGAAACTGAAAAGCTTCTGTAAATCAAAAGACACTGTTGTCAGAATAAAATGACAGAATGCAGATTGGGAGAGGATCTTCATGAACCCTATATCTGACAAAGGACTAATATCCAGAATATGTAAAGAACTCAAAAAGTTAAAAAGCAACATATCAAGTAATCCAATTTAAAAGTGTAGTAAGAAGCTAAACAGAGAATTCTCAATAGAGGAATATCAAATGGCAGAGAAACGCTTAAAGAAATGCTCAACATACTTAGTCATCGGGGAACTGCAAATCAAAATGATCCTGAGATTTCACCTTACAACCATCAGAATGGCTAAGATCAAAAACTCAAGTGACAAAAAATAAGCTGGAGAGGAAGTGAAGAAAGGGGAACCCTCCTCCATTGCTTGTGGGAATGTAACCTTTTCAACCTCTCTGGAAATCAATCTGGCACATTCTCAGACAATTAGGAATAGTAGTTCCTTAAGATTCAGCTATAGCACTCCTAGGAATATATCCCAAACATGCTCAACTATACAACAGCACATTTGCTCATCTGTTTTCTTAGTAGCTTTATTCTTGGTAGCCAGAATCTGGAAACAACCCAGATGTCCCTCAACTGAGGAATGGATACAGAAATTATGATACATTTACACAATTAAAAACAAGGAAATCAGAAAGTTGCAAGCAAATGGTAGGAACTGGAAAGGATCATCTTGAGTGAAGTATCCCAGACCCAAAAAGACACACACGGTATATACTCATTTATAAATGTATACTAGACATACAATATAGAATAAACATACTAAAATCTGTTACACCTAAAGAAGCTAAGCAATGAGGACCCTGGGTAAAATGATCAGTCCTAACTCTCAATGGCATATGGGATGGATATTAAAAGAGGGAGAAAACAGGCAACAGGAGAGGAGCCTACCACAGAGGGCCTTTGAAAGACTCTACCCAGCAGTGTACCAAAGCAGATGCTGAGACGCATATCCAAACTTTGGGCAGGTTGCAGGGAATCTTAGGAAAGAAAATGGAGATAGAGAGAGATGGAGGGCACAGGAATTCTGAGCAACAGATCAAAAAAATCTAGACATAGGGGTCTTTTCTTAGACTGATTGTTCAACAAAGGACCATGCATGGAGAAAACCCCTGCTGACATATAGCCCATGGCAGCTCAATATCCAAGTGGGTTCCCTAGTAATGGGAACAGGGACTGTCTGTATCACGAATTCAGTGGCTGGCTCTTTGATCATCTCCTCTTCGAGTGGGGAGCAGCCTTAGTAGGCCACAGAGGAAGACAATGCAGCCAGTCCTGGTGAGACAAGAGAGACTAGATTCATAAGGAAGGGGAGGAGAACCTCCCCTATCAGTAGACTAGGGGAGAGGCATGGGAGTAGATGAGGCAGGGAGGGTGGGTTTGGAAGTGGTTGAGGGAGGGGGCTACAGTGGGGATATAAAATAAAAATAAACTGTAATTTATAAATAAACAAAGAATGAAACTTAGATTAGAAGAAACCAAAGAGACAAGGCAATTCAATGCAATGTGGGATATTAAATAGGACACTGAAATAGGAAGTATGACTGGGGAAAAACTGGAGATATCTCTATTAAACTCCAAAACTCAGGTAATAGCACAATAGCTAATAAAATCATACCATTGTTAATTTCCTAGTTGTAATGATTTACTATGTTTAATGCTAACATCAGAAGAATCTTGGTTACATATTACAATAATTTCATACATTTTTGCATTTTCTGTGAACTTAGAAATATTGAGAGAAGCAGAAATACAAGGAATGTGAGAGAAAAGGAACAAAAGAAGGAGGCAGGGAGGGAAGAAGGGAGAGAGGGGAGAAAATGGACACACAGAGAGAGACAGAGACCAATAGAAAGATACATGCAGAGACACAGTGAGATAGAGACACAGAGAGAGACATAGAGACAAATACAGAGAATAAGTGATGTGTTAGTATCAAAATTTCCTGGTTTATAAAGAACATATTTTGCTCATTCTTTATTAGTTCTATCTTCATGACTTCACAATGGTGGTCAAAATCAGTCCATGATAGGTATCACTACATCACAGAAATAAACAAGTCTTTACTGAAAGATGTGAGTATCAAATATGTATGAATGAATGTATAAATGAATGAGTGAATTAACTTTATGTTTTGACATGGTAACATTTATATGACAAATGTTGCAAAAGAATGCATGTCCTGTGATTTCTGCTCAGATAGAAAACACTTATCTCTATATAGGTAAATTCACAGAAACCTTGAAACAAGGAATTCTAAACTATGGTTCTTTAGAATAAGGAACTGTAAAAACCCAAAGCATACATTAACATTTTTGTATTATTGTTGCCATCTTTTTGTAATGATATGGATTCATACATATTTTAAGTAAAAAAATGTTAAAGAATACCTTTGTAAAGTTGAATGGATACAAGCATTATTTGATTGATCCCTTTTATAGTTGTTTTGTGTCCACTTCATGTATTTTAAGCATTTAAAATATTATATTTAAAAAATAGTAAATTAGTTTATTTTTATATAATTCTTTTCCAAATTTTCCTTTCTCCAAATTGTCTCACATTCCTCCACAGTCCCTTCAAATTTGTGGACTACTTTTCTTTAATTATTATTACCACACATACAAATATATGAATATAAATATAAACTCATCTTGGTTTGTGGATCCTGTGATCCTCTTCTAGACCATCTTCATCCTTTTGTGTCAGTTGCTGATACCTAGAAACACTTTCACCAGGGACTCGCAGTGTCTACACGTGTCTGGGATTTGGATCAATGCGTTACTCAGCCATCATCAGAGAAACTTCTTCTTGCAGTAGATAGGAACTATCATAGAGACCCACAACTAAAAATGTACATAGATTGAGATACTTTGAAACACTCAGTCCTAAGTGGGATATCTTCATTATATTCCTCTCTCAGGGATCAAGGAGAAAATGGAAAAGATTGTTAAAACCAAAGCTCATTGGTGACTCCAAAGAAATAGTGTCCTCAAAGACAAAAGTACAGATTCATATATGAATTCACAGAGACTGTGGCAGCATGTAATAGCCTTTATAGGTTAAGTCACAGTATGCTCCAGAACTGAGATTCTGAAGTGGAACTGGGCTCCCAACTCTAACCAAGGAGCTATCTTCAATTGATACCCACTAGCAAAAACATTTTTTTCCTCCAAAGGAAACTCACTGGATACATTAACCATGCTTTATGGCAGGCTCCATGCATAGCAGTAGATGGCAAACAGAAAATGAAATTAATGGTATTCTATGCTTAAGACATTTTTTGTCTCAAATTGTTTTGTTTCAGCATTTTTTTTTGTTTTATTGTTCTTTTACTTGTATACTTTGATTTCTCTGTGTGTGTATGTTTGCGTACATTAGAGAGACGTGTATGACTTTTGTTTATTGCTTTAGTTGTTTGGCTTTTTTTGCTTGTCTTTTAAGAGATAAACAAAGGTCTTGCAGTTAAGTGTGTGGGGAGTTTGGGAAGATCCTGGAGGAGTTCGGGAAAGGGAAAATCATGATCAGAATATATTGTATGAAAAAGTCCTTTCAATAAAAATAAATAAATGGTCTTTCTATCTCCTCTTTCTTCATAAGGTTCCCTGCACTCTGCCCACAGTTTGAGTCTCAGCATCTGCTTTAATACCCTACTGGGCAGAGTCTTTCAGTGGCCCTCTGTGGTAGGCTCCTGTGTTCTCCCACTTCTGATGTCTATCCCCTGATAAGGGAGGTCCTCCTCCCCTACTATCTGACCCTATCCTATAGCTGGATTTTGAGGTAGCACTATTCTTAATTTTCTGAAAAACCACCAGGTTGGTTTCCCAAGTGGTTGTACAAGTTTGCATTTACACTAGCAATGGAAGAGGATTCTCTTCCTGAATACACACCACGTACATTACTGAAATGACTGCAGACTCCTATAGAAAATTATCTCTTCAGACCGTTTCTTCAATGGACATTATTGACTAGCTGCATTTGCAATATGGAATATCACTGTAAATACAGTATATACTTGAATTAAATACAGTGATTACAAACATCACAGAAAGCAGGTTATCCTATCTTAAAACAAATCCCATTTTTATTATGTTAAACATCAAATTGGTGTATATGTGAAATACATTCTTTAAAAAAATACCTTCCCATCTCAGTTTCATCCTGGTAATAACCAGATTATATATGAGATTGAAAACTATTAGTTTTCACTGAAACATTTTTTAGGAACTAAATAAGGGAAGTAATATATGTTTATTTATGGCTACCTTGTCTTGCCTCAGCAATTTCATTTAAGTTCGCTTTCTAGAGTTCACATATACTCATTTTCACTCAAAATATTATTTGTTCCTGTACTACATAATGAATATAAATAAAACCTACTTAAGTGTCCATTTCAAAGCAATTTCAATGTATTTAATATGACTTTAAGATTCCCTTTCAAAGATTTTGGCAAGTCTAAACATCTGTTGTGTCAGGTATGGGTAGCATTTCTTTTGGAAGAAAAAGTGTAACTATTTTTTTTTTTTTTACGGGAGAAGGGAAAATCATTTTTACTTGAAGTATTTTATAGTATTGTTTTCATGTCTGTGCTAATGAAATAATACAATTAAATGCCAGGTAATCCTGAGACAGTACATCAGAGACAATGAGGGCACTTTTCTTTTCACTCTCTGTGATTTGAATCATCTCTTTCCTTTCTTAATTGAAATGAATTATTCTCTATTGCAGCAGGGTTGCTTTATTTCCCCTTCTTATAGTCCTCATTGTATCCAATACCCAGGCTAGAAAGATTCTATTAAAGTAATAAATCATTTTAATATCTCAGTTCTATCTTATATTATCTTAAAGCTTTCATTTCGTATGTATTTTATATCTATCCATCCCAAAAGCTGCAGCAATATTTATAAATAAAATGTCTATTTGGGTACCTTATCGCAAGTTTAATATATGATCTCCATTTGCAGTGGCATAACAGGCACATCTGTGTAGCCCTTATCAGACAGACACAGTTATTTAGTGCTTTCATCTCAAGTCACAGCACTAATAAGTGTTCTCTAGAACTCAAATCTTATTTGTTGTCTAATGTTACTTGCTATGTGATTTTGGGAGGACTAGTAATATAATGATAGAAAATGCCTTAATTTCCTGAATAACAAAGCAAAAATATCAACTTTGTCAGGAACCAGCACTTTTGATTGCTTAAATTTTTTATTTATTTCTCATTTAATTCATCTTTAGTGCAATGAAGTTTTCTTTTCACTATGACTCCAACTGTTGTGTTTAATACACTTACTGATGGTGGGTGCCTTTTAGTTTCCCAAAGTCCCTTTCTTTCTTTTTCTGTCTTGAGTACATTTAGAAATAATATTTAACAATTTGTTCTTCCAGAAAGATACAAATTAAATATCATCTATGGAGATTACAAAACAGACCTATTCAGTTCTATCTCCTTCTTATTGATTTGTCCTTTATACTTTTATATTTGAAAATGGAAATATCTTCATTGATTTATGTTCTAATCTTTGGTAGTTGATGACTTGAAATGTTTTTCTAATTAACTAACTTGTTCCACATCAGTCTCCTTTTTTATTTTTGAGAAAGGGATTCATTATATATAGACCTGATTGGCTAAAAATTCATAAAGGTTTCTCCCCTTTCTGCTATTCAAGTGCTGGGGTTATAGGTGCATGTTATTAAATTTTTTTCATTTTGATATAGAGGGACTTGAGTTTTCTAGAAAACTTCAGCTATAATCTCTACATGGCTGTTTAGCAGAGCTAAAAAAAAAGTACCTCAAAAATTAAACATCTAACTAGCCTTTCAATTCTAAGTGAATACAAACTTTTTTTTATGTATGTTTAAAACTAGTCATTTCATTTTCTATGTCATTATGATCACTGGGGTTTGAAAGTCGTAGTTCATTAGATTATCTTGCCAAAATATTTTCAGAAATTATAACAACTAAGATTTTTAAGGATGTAATTGTTTCTTACTAACGCACATATTACACAAGGGTTAACATCAAGTAATTAGTTTCTTTTTATAAAACACAATGAACTTCACAAAGCCTCACTAAAATTAGGTCACAAGTCATCAGATGTATGAACTTCTGGATAGCATATTCAAACATAATGTTGATTTTTTTTGGGTATAAGAGTAATATACTGAAATCATGGTTATGCTATATACAAAATAGAGCACATATTGAGTACCATTTGGAAAGGAGTTAAGTAACTAAAAAATAAACATGACAAGCCATTGTATACGTGTGATTGAAAATATCCTCAATATATGGGGATAATGACACTTTCATGGTTTTCTTTCCTAACCTTCATATATCCAGTCTAAATTCATGTGGAAGGACCTCTGCCAAAGAATAAGACCAATATTTTTCAAAACTGTTGAGGTTATCTTAAATTATACATTGACACAGACTGCAAAGGGAGATGGATGAATGACATAGAGAAAAATCATTAGTTAGAAGTGTCAATATCCAAATTAATTGTGAAATTCAGTTAATAGTGATTATCAATGTTGGTCTCCCATTCATGACAAATGTGCCATCATCATGTAGGGTTAATTTTGTTTTTTGAGAAAAGATATCATCATGTGTGGTGGTTTGAATAAAATTTCCCACATAGGTTTCAGTATCAGGCATTTGGACACTGGTCCCCAATGGGAACTGTTTGGGAAGGGGTATTAAGTATGGCCTTATTGGAGAAGGTGTTGCGTAACTGGGCTGGGCTTTGAGGTTTCAAAAGACTAAGACTATTTTGAGTTAGCATTGTGTGCCTTATGCTTGTGGATAGAGATGTGAGTTTTCAGATGTTGTTTCAGACACATGCTACTATGCCTTTACACCATGGACTGTAATCCTCTGGAACTTTAAGTTCAATTAAACTCTTTCTTTTCAAAGTTGCCTCCATTAGAGTGTTTTATCACAGCAACTACATAGAAAAATAATTATGATACCATGTAACACAGACTGGTTTGTAGTTTAACCTTGCCTTGGACTTGTGATTGCTTGCCTAAGCATCCCTAACTAGTATCATAGGTATACAGAATGTTTGCATGATAAGATGTTCAAAATAAAAGGAACTAGATGAAAGGTTTATGGGGATTCTCTGTACTAACTTTGCATTTTTTGTAAGCTTAAAAGTAATCTAAAAATTAGCCACTTATTTTGAAAAGGAAATACCATGAGAAACCAAATTGACCAAATCTCTTCATTTTATCAAAGAAACTATGAGTAAGATATTAAAACACCTTAGTTTTATACCATAGATTCATTCTACCAGGCCACAAAGATTTTTATCTTATTCAGGAAGATGTGATCCATTTCTTCTAGTGAATGGTATTTAATGTAGAAATAAATTAGCTGAAATATTAGGCTAGTGGGATCCATGCTATAGGTTAAATTTTGTGACAAGCAGTTGCTTTTACATGGAGAAAAAACTCTGATATTTGCCTCAGACTGAGTATTTAAAGCTAATTTTGTCCATCCATCTCAGGTAAGTATATGAGGTGCAACTAGAAATTCTATAAAAGTCTTCTAATGCCAATACATTCAAATCAGTAAAATAATAAACTTGTATAAAAACTGATAATTGTACTCCATTACTGGACCATATAAACTAAAGTACTGTCCATAAACACACACAAACAAACACACACACATACAATTGGACTCAGAGGCTTTTATTCTTTTTATATAAATATTAGCAATTCTGTTAAAAGTGACCATTATTATCCAAAGTCTTGGTATATTAAGAAAAAAAAAGCTTCTCTTTAAACATTGATATGTGGTGAGAAGTTATCTAAAGTTCATATAATATGTGAAAATAAATATGAAATTATTCTTAATGCTCCCTGAAGCAATTTGCCATAGTATCAGTAGATAGGGAAAATGAATATGAAAGTACCTTAATTATATATTTTCCTGTATTTTTTATTAATTACATTTTATTCACTTTGTATCCCCTCCCCCATAGCTCCCTCCTCCCTCAACCTTCCAATCCCTCCCATCCTCCCATTGTTCACACCTGCCCCTCCCCAAGTCCACTGATAGGGGAGGTCTTCTTTTCCTTACTTATGATCCTAGTCTATTAGGTCTCATCAGGAGTGGCTGTATTGTCTTCCTCTTTGGCCTGGTAAGGCTGCTCCCCCATCAGGGTGAGATGATCAAGGGCAGGCCAATCAGTTCATGTCAGAAGCAGCCAGTGTTCTCATTTCCATGGAACCCACTTGGACACTGCACTACCATCTACATCTACATCTACATCTACATCTACATCTACATCTACATCTGTGCAGGGGTTCTAAGTTTTCTCCATGCATGGTACTTGGTTGGGGTATCAGTCTTAGGAAAGACCCCTGTGATCAGATTTTTTGGTTCTGTTGCTCTCCTTGTGGAGCTCCTGTCCTCTCCAGATCTTACTATTTCCCAAATCTTTCATAAGATTACCTGCACTCTGCCCAAACGTTGGCCATAAGTCTCGGCATATGCTTTTATACTCTGCAGGGCAGAGCCTTTTAAAGGCCCTCTGTGGAAGGCTCCTAACTTGTACCCTGTTTTCTGCTTCTTGTGATGTCGATCCTCTTTGCCTTTCTGGCTGAGGATTGAGCATTTTAGCCAGAATCCTTCTTAATTAGTTTCTTTACATTTACAGATTTTAGTAGGTTTTTCCTATATTATATTTCTATATGAGTGAGTATATATCATGTGTGTCTTTCTGCTTCTGGGATAGCTCACTGAGGATGCTCCCCTCCAGTTCCCACCATTTACCTGCAAATTTTATGATATCCTTGTTTTTCATTGCTGAGTAATATTTCATTGTGTAGATGTACCACAATTTCTGATTCCGTTTCTCGGTTGAGGGGCATTTGGGTTGATTCTAGCTTCTGGTATTACAAATAAAGCTGCTACAAACATAGTTGAGCAAATGTCCTTATTGTGTACTTGAACCTCTTTTGGATATATGCCTAGAAATGGTACACCTGGAACTTGAGGAAGCGCTATTCCTAGTTGTCAGAGAAAGTACCAGATTGATTTCCAGAGTGGTTGTACAAGTTGACATTCCCACTAGCAGTGGAGGAGAGTTCTCCTTTCTCCACAACCTCTCCAGCATGTGATGTCACTTGAGTTTTTGATCTTGGCCATTCTGATGGGTGTGAGGTGAAATCTCAGGGTCATTTTGATTTGCATTTCCCTGATGGCTAATGACGTTGAGAATTTCTTTAAGTGTTTCTCTGCCATACGATATTCCTCTATCGAGAGTTCTCTGTTTCGCTCTGTTCCCCATTTTTTAATTGGATTGCTTGATTTGTTGCTTTTCAACTTCTGTAGTTCTTTATATATACTGGATATTAGCCCTTTGTCAGATAAAGTGTTGGTGAAGATTCTTTCCAAATCTGTAGGCAGTCGTTTTGTTTTGATGACAGTGCCCTTTACTTTACAGAGGCTTTTAAGTTTCATGAGGTCCCATTTATTGATTGTTGTTCTTAGAGCCTGTGCTGTTGGTGTTCTGTTCAGGAAGTTGTCTCCTGTGCCAATGAGTTCAAGGCTCTTTCCCACTGTTTCTTCTAACAAATTTAGTGTGTCTGGTTTTATGTTGAGGTCTTTGATCCACTTGGACTTTAGTTTTGTGCAGGGTGGTAAGTATGGATCTATTTGCAGTTTTCTAATGTAGACATCCAGTTAGACAAGCACCACTTCTTGAAGATGCTATCTTTTTTCCATCGTATGGGTTTGGCATCTTTGTCAAAAAATCAGGTGTTCCTAAGTCCATCAGTTTATTTCTTGGTCTTCTATTCGGTTCCATTGATCCACCATTCTTTTTCTATGCCAGTACCATGCAGTTTTTATTACTATTGCTCTATAGCACAGCTCGAGATCAGGGAAGGAGATACCTCCAGAAGATCTTTTATTGTAGAGCATTGTTTTAGCAATTCTGGGTTTCTTGTTATTCCATATGAAGTTGAGAATTTTTCTTTCAAGTTCTGTAAAAAATTCTGTTGGTAATTTGATGGGAATTGCATTGAATCTGTAGGTTGCTTTCGGTAAGATCGCCTTTGTTACTATGTTAATCTTGCTAAGCCATGACTATGGGAGATCTTTCCATCTTCTGATATCTTCTTCTAATTCTTTCTTCAGACACTTGCAATTTTTTTCATACAAGTCTTTGACTTCCTTGGTTAGGGTCACAGCAAGGTACTTTATGTCTTTGTTGCTTTTGTGAAGGGTGTTGTTTCCCTAATTTTTTTCTCAGCCTTTTTGTCTTGTATACAGGAGGCCTACTGATTAATTTTTTGAGTTAATTTTATATCCAGCCACTTTGTTGAAGCTGTTAATCAGCTGTAAAAGTTCCCTGGTAGAATTTTTGGGTCCCTCAGGTATGCTATCATTTCATCTGCAAATAGTGATACTTTGACTTATTCCTTTCTGATTTTATCCTCTTGATCTCCTTCAATTGTCTTATTGCTCTAGCAAGGACTTCCAGACCTATTTTGAAGAGATATGGAGAGAGCGGGCATCCTTGCTTTGTCCCTGATTTCGGTAGGATTGCTTTAAGTTTCTCTCCGTTCAGTTTGATGTTGGCTGCAGGCTTGCTGTATACTGCCTTTACTATGTTTATGCATGTGCCTTGTATCTCTGATCTCTCTAATACTTTAAACATGAATGGATGTTGGATTTATCAAATGCTTTTTCGGCATCTAAGGAGATTATCCTGTGCTTTTTTTTTCCTTCAGTTTGTTTATATGGTGGATCACATTGATGGATTTCCATATATTGAACCACTCTTGCATACCTGGGATGAAGCCTACTTGGTCATAGTGCATGATATCTTTGACATGTTTTTGTATTCAATTTGCAAGTATTTTGTTGAGTATTTTTGCATCAATGTTCATAAGAGAGATTGGCCTGAAATTCTCTTTCTTTGTTGAGTCTTTGTGAGGTTTGGGTGCCAAGGTGACTGTGGCTTCATAGAATGAGTTTGATTGTATTCCTTCTGTTTCTATTTTCTGGAATAGTTTGAAGAGAACTGGCATTAGCTCTTCTTTGAAGGTCTGGTAGAACTCTGAGCTAAAACTCTCTAGTCCTGGGCTTTTATTGGATGGGAGACTTTTGATGGCTACTTCTATTACCTTTGGGGTATAAGACTATTTAATTGATTTCCTGTTCTTGATTGAGCTTTGGTAAGTGGAATTGATCAAGAAAATTGTCCAATTCATTTAGATTTTCAAATTTTGTGGCATATAGACTTTTGAAGTATGTCCTAATGATTGTTTGGATTTCCTTAAAGTCTGTTGTTATGTCCCTCCTTTCATTTCTGATTTTGTTAATTTGGATAGTGTCTCTCTGCCTTTTAGTTAGTTTGGTTAAGGGTTTGTCTATCTTGTTGATTTTCTTAAAGAACCAGCTCTTTGTTTCATTGATTCTTACTCCTTTTTGGTGTGTCTGCTTCTTTTATTCCTGGGCTTTTAGGAGAGCCACTAAGTTGCTTGAATGAGATGTCTCAAATTGCTTCTTGAAGGCACTTAGTGTTATGCACTTTCCTCTTAGCACTGCTTTCATTGTGTCCCATAAGTTTGGATATGTTGTGTCTTCATTTTCATTGAATTCTAGGAAGACTTTAATTTCTTTCTTTATTTCTTAGCTGACCCAGATGTCATTTACTATCAAGTTGTTCAGTTTCAATGTTTGTGTAGGCTTTTTGCTATTTCTGTTGTTGAGGTCCAGATTTAGTCCATGGTGATCAGATAGGATACAAGGGTTTATTTCAATTTTCTTGTATCTGTTGAGCTTGCTCTGTGACCAACCATATGGTCTAATTTAGAGACAGTTCCATGAGTTGCTGAGAAGACAAATTCTTTTCTGTTTGGGTGTACAGTTCTGTAGATGTTTATTAGGTCCCTTTGATTCATGACCTCTGTTAGAGACATTGTTTCTTTGTTTAATTTCTGTTTTGTTGACCAGTCCTTTGTTGAGAGTGGGGTGTTGAAGTCTCCCACTATTAATGTGTGGGATCTATGTGTGCTTTAAGTTTTATCAATGTTTCTTTTACAAATGTGGGTACCCTTGTATTTGGGGCATAGATGTTCAGAATTGTGATGTCTTCCTGGTGAATTTTTCCTTGATGAGTATGAAGTGTCCTTCCCCATCTCTTTTTATTAATTTTGGATGAAAGTCTATTTTATCAGATATTAGAATGGCTACTCCTTCTTGCTTCTTGGGTCCATTTGCTTTGAAAACCTTCTTCCAGCCCTTACTCTCAAATAATGTCTTTCTTTGTGACTTAGGTGTGTTTCTTTTATGCAACAGATTGTTGGGTCTTGTTTATGCATCCATTCTGTTAGTCTGTGTCTTTTTATTGGAGAATTGAGCCCATTTATGTTGAGAGAGATTAATGACCAGTGGCTGTTAGATCCTTTGATTTTGATGTTGGCTGTGGTAGTAAGTTTGTTTACTTGGTTACTTTTCGTTTTGCTGTAGTGAACTTAATTATTTCCTGTGCTTTCTTGAAAGTAGTTAGATTTCTTGGGTTGTATTTTTCCTTCTAGTGTCTTCTGTAACTTTGGATTTGTGTGTAGGTATTGCTGAAATTTGTTTTTGTCATTGAATATCTTGTTTTCTCCATCTATGAGGACTGCAAGTTTTGCTGGGTATAGTAACCCGGGCTGGCATCTGTGTTCTCTTAGGGTCTGCATGATATCATCCTGGGAAGGTGATCAGGACACGCAGGTGTGTGGCTCTGGTCTGGCGGCCAAGTGCCTGTGTGACCTGGGAACTCTTCCGGGTTTTGGCTGGGTGATCTGAGCGTGGACCTGACTGATTCCCACACTGTGTAGTTTCCTCTCACCTGGGAAACATGATCCCTTTTGTTTTAGGGCCCAGAGTTCAGCCTCTTGGTTGTTGTATCGATGTTGCTGTCCTGCTCCTCAGATGCAGTGTCCTCCTGGAGCCGCCATCTTGTCAGTCCCACTTTCCTATATCTTAAACTATAATTTTCATCATATATTTTATACAGTATAAACTAAAAACAACATATGTTAAATATATAAATAGCTATACATTTCTTTACAGATCAATAAACAGTAGGTGAACCCTTCAATAGACATAGGCAAAGCATACAAAGAGGTATCTCAAAACAGAAAGAGAAGTACTTCAACAGTGCTCAACCACAGTGATAATTTAATAATATAAATAAGGTGAGTGATTCCAGTTAAATGGTAAAGTAGCACCAGAAGCAGTCATTTGAATGAGTATCTATGTTTAAAACATCCTTTTAAATAACTAATTTAAAAGATTTAAGTGATTTATTAACACACTTAAGTGAAGTATTAACACACTTGAGAGGTACACAATTTTCTTTTTAAAAAGATCCACCAAAGAGTATGGGAAGGACAGTTTCACATTATCTGCATGACCCCTTCTTTAAGGCCTTGCAATTAATTGTGGAGGGAGCTGTACTGTATTGGAAGAAAAAGAAGGATCTGAGGACATTCATTCTGGATTTCACAACAAGATGCAAAACAGAAAAGTCCTATTACAAGGCTCATCACAATAGATAAAGGCTTTTGGAACCCTGATATGCTAAATAAATACCTGTGACCTGAGGCTGATACTAAATAACTCAGGCACCAAGTCATTCCTTCTGATTGGGTGATCCTTGTGTTTTTATGATTAAGGTCAATTTCAGACCTTCTTAGTTGCCATTTAAACTCCCAAATATCTATCATCCATTCTGAAAACTTTGAAAGAAGCTCCAGTTCTATATCAGTACTGTGTTGGCCCTTGGTATTCAGGACCTTAAGTTCTAGGCTTGCCCTGTGTCGCATGCTCCCATTCCAGGCTGACATGCTATCTATTGGCTCAGGCTTTAAGTCAGGCACTGAAATGAGCCAAGTACCAAGCCAAACTGTTCAAACATTCCTGGAATAAGCTTGTCCACAGAACCTCCAAAATGATTCGTCCATAATCTTTAGAAAAACAGACTGATGAAGGGCTGAGGATAGTCTGTAAATGCTATATGATGAGAAGAAGCCAAAATGACCACAAATAATCAGGGAAGCATGACAAATCAAAAGAAACAAAAGATATCAAATGAATAAAAGAAGAACACTGTATGATTGATCAACTCATGATTAAAAATAACCAAAACGGGTGTTGTAGAGGTGGGAAACATAATAAATAAACAGAAAAAGTCCATCATAAACTTCTACTGAAGAATGAGTTATGAAGACAGAATCAATGAATTAAAAGGCATATCATTTGAAATGTATATTCAATTTTATGTCTATCTATTCATATCTATATTTATATATGGAAAGATATTCACATGCATATATACATACATAGACACACATATAAAGAGAATGAATAAAAAGTCTTATGGAATATATGAGCACCATTACATGAACCAACATATTTACCATGGGAGTTTAAGGATAAATGAAGAGTTGAAAATCTTATTTATGAGTGAGTATATACCATGTGTGTCTTTCTGTTTCTGGAATACCTTACTCAGGATGATCTTTTCTAGATCCCACCATTTGCCTGAAAATTTCATGATTTCCTTGTCTTTAATTGCTGAGTAGTATTCCACTGTGTAAATATAGCACAATTTCTGTATAAATTCCTCAACAGAGGGATATCTGTGTGTCTCCCGGGTGGGAACTAAAAAATATCATCATGAGTGAGGTATTCCAGAAGCAGAAAGACACACATGGTATATACTCACTTATAAATGGATACTATACCTATAATATAGGATAAACATACTAAAATCTGTATACCTAAAGAAGTTAAGCAAGAAGGAGCTCCCTGGGTAAGATGATCAATCCTCACTCAGAGATACAAATGGGATGGATATTGGAAGAAGGAGAAAACAGGAAACAGGACAGGAGCCTACCACAAAGGGCCTCTGAAAGACTTTACCTAGTAGTGTATCAAAGTAGATGCTGAGACTCTTAAGCAAACTTTGGGCAGAGTGCAGGGAATCCTATGAAAGTAGGGGGAGATAGTGGGACCTGGAGAGGACAGGAATTCCATTAGGAGAGCAACAGAACCAAAATATCTGGACACAGGGGTCTTTAATGAGACTGATACTCCAACCAAAGACCATTCATGGAGTAAACCTAGAACCCCTGCTCAGATGTAGCTCATGACAGCTCAGTATCCAAGTAGGTACCCTAGTAATGTGAACAGGGTCTGTCTCTGACATGAACTCAGTGGCAGGCTCTTTGACCATCACCCCCCCACCCTGGGCCAAGCAGCAGAAGAGGACAATGAAACCAGTCCTGATGAGACATGATAAACTAGGGTCAGATGGAAGGAGAGGAGGACCTTCACTATCAGTGGATTGGAGAGAGGAATGGGAGGAGATGAAGGATGGAGGGTGGGATTGGGAGGGTATGAGGGAAGGGGCTACAGCTGAGATAAAAAGTGAATAAACTCTAATTAATATAAAAATATAAATTTAATTAAAAACAAAGCATGAAATTTTGCCTTTCACATATATATATATATATATATATATATGTATATGTATACACACACACACACACACACATATATATATACTCTGACTAATACACAACGAAGACTTGGACAGAGAAACTAAACTAAAATTTACAACAGATAGAAGTTAAACCAAAGATGCTAATACTAATGGCTTGTTTTTTTTTTTTTTTTTTTTTTTTTTTCAATCTTGAAACAGCCTGTATTTTAGGGACCAAAAAGGAAGGATCTATTTGTTCCATCGTGTTTCTAGATACTCCCACAGCCTCATATGTTTGTAAACCTTAATGAATGCTCTCTCTAGAACAGCCTATATGCTGGCCTTTAAACAAGTGTTGCAATATCCTAAAGGAAATGATGAGTACATGAAACATTTTTTCTGTATTACTCCCAGCATAAAACTTGTACTTCTGAAATAACAAGTAGTTCAACTAGGTTCAAAAAGCAACTGACTCTTTGCTTACTTAAACTTTTTGACACAATGCCTTAGTAGTATGGTTATGTGTATGTGTGTCAAACAAAAATGAAAAAAAAACATTATTTGTCTCTAGGCTACTTGTTGGAGAAATTAACAAAATCTTTGTCACCTTTAAAGCACTTGGTTCATGAGGATTGTATGTGTGGAAGTAGTACATTGTCTTTTTAAAAAGCCATTTTATTTTAAAATTTCCATTTTCATTCCTTGTGCAATACAGCTCTTCTACAAGTATGGTATATGCGGATTCAATTAGCTACAGGTAGAAAAAATCTTGCAAAACGTTGTTACTGTTCTAAACATGTAAAGACTTTTTTCTTCTTGCACTGTAAGCATTACATGGTAACAACTTTACAGATTCCACTTACATTACATTATAATGGCCCAGTGGTTTGTATGAAAACACTATACCACTTTATAAAGTGAATTTGAGTATCAGCAGATTTTGGTATCTACAGGGGAAGCTTGTGACCAATTCTGCTTTCTCACCCTCTCTCTGTTTCTCTGTCTGTATTTCTCTCTCTCTCTCTCTCTCTCTCTCTCTCTCTCTCTCTCTCTCTCTCTCTCTCTTCCCTTCTTTCTTTTTTTGGATCAAAGCTTTTTTTCATAATTTTAATTTTTATATTATTTACTGGTTATTTACTTTGTATCCCAGCTGTAGCCCCTCCTTCATTCCTTCCCAATCTCCACCTACCTCCCTCATTTCCACCCTGCCCCTCTCTAATTCTACTGATAGGGGAGTTCCTCCTCCCTTTCCATCTGACCCTAGCTGATCAGGTCTCATTAGGATTGTCTGCATTGTCCTCCTTACACCCATCAGAATGGCTAAGATCAAAAACTCAAGTGACAACACATGTTGGAGAGTTTGTAAAGAAAGGGAACCCTCTTCCATTGCTAGAGTGAATGTAACCTTGTACAACCTCTTTGGAAATCTATCAGGTGCTTTCTCAGACAATTAGTGTTTCTTCAAGATCCAGCTATACCACTCCTAGGCAAGCAAATATCAAAAATATGCTCAAGTATACAATGGGGACATTTATTTCTTCAACTATGTTTGTACCAGCTTTATTCGTAATAGCCAGAACCTGGAAACAACCCAAATCTCCCTCAACTGAGGAATGGATACAGAAACTGTGGTACATTTACACAATGGAATAATACTCAGCAATTAAAATCATGAAAATTTCAGGCAAATGGTATGGTGGGATCTAGAAAAGACCATCCTGAGTGAGGTATTCCATAAGCAGAAAGACACACACACAGTATATACTAACTTATAAGTGGATACTAGACCTATAAGATAGGATAAACATACTAAAATCTGTACACCTAAAGAAGCTAAGCAAGAAAGAGCTCCCTGGGAAAGATGACCAATCCTCACTCAGAGGGAGAAATGGGATGGGCATTGGAAGTAGGATAAAACAAGAAACAAGACAGGAGCCTACTTCTGAAACACTCTACCTAGCAGTGTATCATACAGCTGTTGAGACTCATAACCAAACCGTGGGAATAATGCAGGAAATCATATGAAAGAAGGGGGAGTCCTGTCCTTGAGAGGACAGGAGCTCCACAAGGAACAAATACATCTGAGCACAGGGGTCTTTTCTAAGTCTGATTCACCAACCAAGCACGGTGCATGGATATAACCTAGAATCCCTGCTCAGATGTAGCCCATGGCAGCTCAGCATCTAAGAGGGTTCCTTAGTAAGTGGAACAGGGTCTGTCTCTGACATGAACTCAGTTGTGGGCTCTTTGACCTCCCCCTGTTAGGCCAGGAAGCAAAAGTTTTTAATGAATATATTTTACAAATACTCTGGATAATCATGCAGTGTTGCTTGCATTAAATGAAATCCTGGGCCACAAACCTACACATTCCTTTTCAACTGGACCTGTGATAGCAGAACCTTTCATCTTGCTTTTATTATTTACTGTGACTCCTAAATTACCTTTAAAATAATAATGAACACCTTATCTTTTCTTCAATATAACCCTTGTGGTCAATGGATGTTGCTGGATGGACTTCTTCATTAGTCCTGGTTTGCCTTTTTAACTGAAGCTATCAGCATAAAACCCACACAAGCAGCAGGAAATCTGTTCAGCTGTCACATTTCCATTCACAGAGATGATCTACATTTTTTGGGGGGTCCAGTTTGTCAGCACAGTTGATCACAGCTCCTACCAGAAGACCCAGGAAAATCCAGAATTTCATTCCAGAGGACCCACCACATCTTCAATTCAACATCTTGAGCACTCAGAAAAAAGTCACAAAACATTCACGTTTCTTGACAGCTGTCATCTTTTTATCACATACTTCTATACACTATAAAATTAATAGTAACTTGTTTTCTTGCTTTGAGTAAAAAAAAGTAGAAAATCGTTTATCTGCTTCTGTATTTGATATTTTTTCATAAATTTTCAACTTTTTATGACTAATTCTGCAAAGTGTTTCCAGGTATACTGTGTACAGAAAAAAAAGAAACGTGTGCTATTATTAATAATGATAATATATATTTAATTGAAATTTAACTTCCAAGATTGAAGGGAATCTAGATTATTCCTTATATAACATGAGAAAATTTGAAATAAAAGCCTTGTTTGCTACAGCAACAACCAAACTACTTGATTTGACAAAATTTAAGACTATTTTAAGAATCTATCTCTTCTGAAGCAGATTGTAGGGCAACATGTAATCTTTGTTGTCAAAAACCACCTTCTCTGTTCTCTGCACAAACACTAATCTATAGTGTCTGTGTTATTTAACCTGAACATGAGGTCCCCTTAAAGAGAAAGAAATGGAATAGAATCAAATGTTCCATACAAACTACAAAGTTATATGCATTTGCTAGCAGTTAAAATTTTCCTGTTACATTCAATCCAGTATCTGGCAAATGTAAAGCCAATCATTAGTAACTCTTATGGGAGTTAGTTTCTTTAAAAGTCAGCTAAAATGAGTTTTATAATGTCTAAAATAACTAGATTGGGAATGTTCTGATGAGATTTCAATCAGAAGAAAATTCAGTGGGTCATTTGGCACCCTCTTAATTTATTCATTATTGCCCCATAGACAGAAATAAAGGAACCAAGAGAGGAATTCTTTAGAATCCATACTGTGATATAGATTGTCAGGTAGTGTTGTTATTTAACTTCTCTGTGTACATCATTATAACAATATTTAATGCTGAGCTCAAGAAAGGCTACATTTTCGAATCATATGGATCTGAACTTCAAAACTTTTCAAAACAAAGGATTCATATGGCAAGTGCTTAAACACCCATGCCTTTATTAAATCCAAAATATATCAGGGAATTACATCTGGGACTCTGAAGGACCCCTAAGACTTTAATATATTCCAGCTTTTTTTGCCCTCATTAAATTTTGCCCTTAGTTTGATTGCTTAAAAATTTTTATCACCAACATGTATCATAATATTATCCTTTTTTCTTCATGTTGTATTTGTCTTATAAGGCTTTCTAAGTAGCCATCATGTTCCTTAATGACATTTCTGAAACTTTTTGGTTTATTTCAACTTTTGACAAAATTTTTAGTCTCAAAAGCAATTTTTGCTCTAAGACCTTTTTGAGAATACTAAGGATTTTTCACTGATGTATTATACCTGTAGATGCTTATTAAAAACAACCAACTGGATGTCTACATGCAGAAAAATGAAAATAGATCCATATTTATCACCCTGCACAAAACTAAAGTCCAAGTGGATCAAAGACGTCAACATAACACCAGACACATTAAATTAGTTAGAAGAAAAAGTGGGAAAGACCCTAGAACTCATTGGCACAGGAGACTACTTCCTGAACAGAACACCAACAGCACAGGCTCGAAGATCAACAATCAATAAATGGGATTTCATGAAACTGAAAAGCGTCTGTAAAGCAAAAGAGACTGTCATAAAAACCAAACGACAGCCTACAGACTGGGAAAGGATTTCACCAACCCTATATCTGACAGAGGACTAATATCCAGTATATATAAAGAACTCAAGAAGTTAAAAAGCAACAAATCAAGTAATCCAATTTAAAATGGGGTATGGAGCTCAACAGAGAACTCTCTGTAGAGAACTGTAGAATGGCAGAAAAACACTTAAAGAAATGCTCAACGTCCTTAGCCATCAGTAGATGCAAATCCAAATGACCCTGAGATTTCACCTTACACCTGGCAGAATGGCTAAGATCAAAAACTCAAGTGACAACACATGTTGGAGAGGATGTGGAGAAAGAGGAACCGTTCTCCATTGCTGGTGGGAATGTAAACTTGTACAACCACTCTGGAAATCAATTTGGCATTTTCTTAGACAATTAAAGAATAGTGATTCCTCAAGATCCAACTATACCACTCTTAGGACACAACAAAGACATTTGCTCAGTTATGTTCGTAGCTGTCTTATTCATAATAGCCAGAACCTGGAAACAACCCAGATGTCCCTCAGTTGAGGAATGGATACAGAAATTGTGGTACTTTTACACAATGGAATACTACTCAGCAATTAAAAATGAGGAAATCATGAAATTAGCAGGCAAATGGTGGGACCTGGAAACCATCATCCTAAGTGAGGTATCCCAAAAGCAGAAAGACACACATGGTGTATACTCACTTATATAGACCTATAAGATAGGATAAAAATACAGAAATCTATACACCTAAAGAAGATAAACAAAAAAAGAGATCCTGAGGTAAGAGGATTAATACTCACTTAGAAAGTCAAATGGGACGGACATTAGATGTAGGAGTAAACAAGTAGCAGGATAAGAGCCGGCCACAGAGGGCCTTGAAAAAACTCTTCCTCGAAGTGTATCAAAGCAAATATTAAAAAACATAACTAACACTATGGCAGAGTGCAGGGAATCATATGAACGAAGGGGGAGTTAGTATGACCTGGAGAGGTCAGGAGCTCTGCAAGAACCAAATATATCAGGGCACAGGGGTCTTTTATGAGACTGTCTCTCCAACCAAGGACCATGTATGGTTATAACTTAGAACCCCTGCTTGTATGTAGTAAATGGTAGCTCATTTCCCAAGTGGGTATATTAGTAAGGGGAACAGAAACTATTTTGGACATGAACTCAATGGCTGGCTCTTCGACCTCCCAGTTCCCCAAAGGAGGAGAAGCCTTGCTAGGCCACAGAATAGACCTGATAAGCTAGAGTTAGATGGAAGGGGAGGAGGTCCTCTCCTATCAGTGGACTTAGAAAGATGCAGGGAGGAGATGAGGGAGGGAAGGGGAAGAATAGGGAGGGAATGCGGGAGGGGGCTACGGCTGGGATACAAAGTACATAACATGGGATTAATATAAAATAAAAATAAAAAACATATTAAAATAAAATGGATGGGGAGAAGTGAGAAGGGAGAATAAGATCAAAATACATTGTATAAAATTGTCAAAAAGATGAATAAAAACATTTTTAAAAGAAAAAAAACCCTAATTCTAATGTGTTTGTTGACTTACTGAACAATCGGTAGAAGCCGTTACATTTAACATACAGGTCATATTTTATAATAATTGCATTTAAAAATTTCATACAATTAGGGAGAAGTCTGTAATTGCCCTACATGTATTAAAATCTTTTTAATAAATGGCTTGATAAAAAGTTATATTCTCGTGTCCAATTCAACATGAATCCTTACAGTGTTACATATCAGATAGGTTCTGCAAAATGATATTGCCTACTGAAAAAATTGAAATGGGAAGGGTACACACTTGCTTTTGTCAAGATTAAAATGATTTTTGTTTATGGACTACTGTCAGGTCTGAGGATCTCTGGTCTTCAAACCATCTATGGAGAATGTAATCCCATACATATGTAGTATTTAATGGCTTTCTTGCTATCTTTCAGGTTGTTTCTTTTTAGTTAACTTATCAAGTTCATTTTTAAGTCCTATGGAATATTAGAATACCATGGAGATCATATTTCATGTTCTCTCCCCCCTTGTTCTTCTAAAACCTTGGCTTTCCTAAAGTGGATATTAATTAAATAATATGCTAGGTGTCTTTATAAATAAAAAGAAATTAATTCTATGCCAGTTTTTATATTGTTGCTCTATAGTACATCTTGAGATCAGGGATGGAGATACCTCCAGAAGATCTTTTATTGTAGAGGATTGTTTTAGCAATTCTGGGTTTCTTGTTATTCCATATGAAGTTGAGAATTATTTCTTTCAAGTCTGTAATGAATTGTGTTGGTAATTTGATGGGAATTACATTGAATATGTAGTTTTCTTTTGGTAAGTTGGCCATTTTTACTATGTTAATCTTGCCAAGCCTTGAGCATGGGCAATCTTTCCATCCTCTGATATCTTCTTCTATTTCTTTCTTCGGAGCCTGGAAGGTCCTTGACTGGCTTGGTTAGAGTTATTGCAAGATACTTTATGTCCTTTGTGGCTACTCTGAAGTGTGTTGTTTCCCTAATTTCTTTCTCAACCCAATTTTCTTTTGTATACAGGAGGACTACTGATTTCTTTGTGATTCAAGCCACTTTGCTGAAGGTGTTTATCGGGTGTAGGAGTTCCCTGATTGAATTTTTGGGGTCACTCAGGTATACTATCATAATTGAATGGCAGAGAAACACTTAAAGAAATGTTCAACATCCTTTCCTACGGGGAAATGCAAATCAAAACAACCCTTAGACTTCACCTTACACCCATAAGAATAGATAAGATAAAAAACTCAAGTGACAACAAATGCTCAATAGGATGTGGAGAAAGGGGAACCCTCCTCCATTGCTGGTGAGAATGTATACTTGTACAGCCACTTTGGAAATCAATCTGGCACTTTCTCAGACAATTAGAAATAGCGCTTCCTCAAGATCCAGCTACTCCACTCTTAAGCATATATTCAAAATATGCTCAAGTATACAACAAGGAAATTTGTTTAACCGTGTTTCCAGCAGCCTTATTAGTAAGAGCCAGAACCTGGAAACAACTCAGATCTCCCTCAATGGAGGAATGGATACAGAAATTGTGGTACATTTACACAATGGAATACTATTCAGCAATTAAAAAGAATGAAATCATGAAATTTTCAGGCAAATGGTTGTAACTAGAGAAGATCATCCTGAGTGAGGTATCCCAGAAACAGAAAGACACACATGGTATATACTCACTTATAAGTGGATACTAGATCTATAATATAAGATAATCATACTAAAATCTGTACACCAAAAGAAGCTATAAAGAAGGTGGACCCAAGGTAGAATGTTCCATCTTCATTCAGAAAGGCAAACAGGATGGACATGGAAGAGGGAGAAAACAGGGAAGAGGACATGAGCCTACCACAAAGGGCCTCTGAAAGACTACCCGGAAGGGTATCAAAGCAGATGCTGAGACTCATAGTCAAACTTTGGGCAGAGTGCAGGTAATCTTTTGAAAGAAGAGGGAAATAGACTTGGAGGGGACAGGAGCTCCACAAGGAGAGCAACAGAACCAAATGAATCTGTGTCCATGGGTCTTTTCTCAGACTGATACTACAAATAACGGCAATGCATGGAGATAACCTAGAACCCCTGCACAGATGTAGCCCATGGCAGCTCAGTGTCCAAGAAGGTTTCCTAATAATGGAAACAGGGACTGTCTCTGACATGAACTAGTGGCTGGCTCTTTGATCAGGTATGCTTGAGGGGGAAGCAGCCTTACCAGGCCACAGAGGAAGACAATGCAACCAGTCCTGATGAGACCTGAACCTGATAGACTAGGATCAGATGGAAGGGGAGGAGAAAATCTCCCCTATCATTGGATTGGGGGAGGGGCATGGGTGGAGAAGAGGGAGGGAGGGTAGGATTGGGAGGGCAAGAGGGATGGAACTAATGTTGGGATACATAAGGATTAATCTGTAATTAATAAAAATAAATATATATTATAATAAAAATCAAAATTAAAAAATTAATATAATGACATTTCTAACAGAAAAAATTTTAAATAAAATGCCTTTCATAATCTGCTCCTATTATCACCCTTATTTCCTATAGGACTCCTGTATCCTTTACTTTTACTGCCTTTTCAGGTATTCTTTTATTCTTTTATTACAAATTTTCACTTTGTTTCCCAGCTATAGCCCCCTCCATCATCTCCTCAGAATCCTACCCTCCCTCCATTTTGTCATCCCATGACCCTCTCCCATTACACTGATAGGGGAGGTCCTCATCCCATTCCATCTGACCTTAGTCTATCAGGTCTCATCAGGACTGGCCACATTGTCTTATTCTTATCTACATGCCTTAATTGGCACACATATGGATTCACTGTTCTATAGAAAGAACAGAGCTAAAGCACAAATGGAAAAGCTTACAATGTATAATGACACCTTTTAGTGGTGCAAATCTGATATTTGTTTGGTGATGTTAGCCCTCCTCATTCTGGCTGTTCTATTTGAAAATTTCTAAAATTTGAAATGCTTTAGGATGTCATTTGCTTACTTATTTGTAGCCCCCTCCCTCAACTCATCCTAGTTCCATCCACCCTTCCTTTTCTCCCAATATGCTCTATCCCTAGTCCCATGGTAGGGGAACACCTCTGCCCCTTCTATCTGACTGTAGCTTGTCAGGTCTCATCAAGGCTGGCTACATCATGTTCTCTATGGCTTACAAAGGTGCACCCCTCAGGGGAACGGGATCAGAGACAGCTCCTGAACCCCTTAATAGGGAAACCACTTGGAAACTGAGCAGCCTATGGGCTTCCTTTGAACAGGGGTTCTAGGTTCTCTCCATGCAAGGTCCTTGGTTGGAGTATAGGTCTCTGCAGGCCACAGTGGGCTAGGTGTTTTGGCTCTGTTGGTCTCCTTGTGGAGTTCTGTCCCCTCCAGGTCTTTCTCTTTCCTTCATCTTCCATAAGGTTTTTGGTACTCTGCCCAAAGTTTGGATATCAGTCTCAGTGTATCTTTTGATACCCTGGCACGTGGAAGGCTCCTGTCCTGTTCCTTGTCTTCTACTTCTGATGTCTATTCAGTTTTACCTTCAGAATAAGGATTAAGCATCTTTGCTAAGGTTCTCCTTGTTGTTTAGCTTCTTTAAGGAAGCCTGGGGGGCACTGGAGAAATTCTAGGCTTAAAGAGCTTTCTGCCTGTGCCCCAGGTACCTGTCATACTTGGGTCACAAACAGTGAGCCAGCAGAGACAGTGAATCCAGGGGAGACAACTTGAGACTCCAGAGCCATGTGTATCCAGTCTGCAGTACAGGCCCCAGGAATAATCAGTCAAGGCTTCAGACAACCAGAAGGCTAGAGATCGACATAAAAATACAAGCAACGAAAAGTAGGACTTCATGGCTTCACCAGAATCTTCAAAAATCTATGGATATTCTAATACAGCTGAAACACAGGAAAATGATCTTAAATTTATAATTATGTAGTTATTCGAGGGACATAAAGAGGAAATGAACAAAAAGTGGTGGCACACATAGAGGTACATAAAGTGAAAATGAACAAAAAAATCCCAAACTATCAAGGACAGAGAGGAATCCACACTCAAACAGATGAAGGAAATGGTGGAGGATATGAAAACATAATTAGAATAAATAAAGAAAACACAAGCAGAGAAAACCCTGGAGTTGAAGAACTTAGAGAAGTGATCAGGAACCACAAATTTAAGCATCACCAACAGAATACAAGAGATGGAAGAGAAAATCTCAGGCACTGAAGATACAATTGTAGAAATTGATACATCTCTCAAAGAAAAAATAAAATTGGAAAGGTTATAAATACAAAACATCCAAGAAATCAAGGACACCATGAAAAGATGAAACCTAAGAATAATAGGAATAGAGGAAAAAGAAAATTCCACTCTCTAAGGCCCAGAAAATATTTTCAAGAAGATCATAGAAGAAAATGTCCCCAACCTTAAGGAGATGCCCATAAACATACAAAAGGCCTACAGAATAATAAAGAGACTAGACCAGAAAAGAATCTCCTCACATCACATAACAGTCAAAACACTAAATCTACCGAACCGTTAATAAATATTAAAAGCAGCAAGAGAAAAAGACTAAATCACATGTAAAGGTAATCCTATCAGAACCACACCAGACTTTTCAATAGAGGCTATGAAAGCCAGAAGAGCCTGGGCAGATAGATATGCAGACTCTAAGGGACCACAGATGCCAACCCAGACTACTATACTAGCAAAGCATTCAATCAACATAGATGGAGAGAACAAAATATTCCATGACATAACTTAACATATATGCATCAATCCAGCCTTACAGAAGATACTGTAAGGAAGATTTGGACCCAATGAGATCAACTACACCCAAGAAAACAGGATAAAGATATCATCATATCAGATCCAAGATGGCAGTGACCAGCTCACACAATTTCTCAGAGGCAGAGGAGCTGAAACTCTGGAGTTGGTGAGTGGAGGGATAACTAAGCCAGGGAAATGATGGTGAGGCTTTCTGAAGAAGAGGGAACATCACGTGAGTTGAGACTATTAGTCTCAGGTCATCTATGGAATTCTTTGGGGAAGGAGAGAAACAATTCTGTGATTACCCTTCACTCCCCTTTTTTGAACTTCCCTCCTCCCCAGCACAGCCAGCTCACCAATATTCTCAGCGCAGAACTCACTGCCTGGGGACTGCGACAGTAGAGACTGGGCTCCTAGCTCCTCAGCAGAGGCAGCCAGCTGTACGATCCTTCCAAGCCCAGATCCACGGTACCATCCTCCCTGGGTCCCACATGTGCGAGCAGCCATACCACCTCTGCAGGACCTCCCAGCCAGTCACTGTAAGGCCTGGCCAATCCATCAGTGGCAGATGGTAGGCTATACAGCCACGAAATCCCAGAAGATCCTCCTAACAAACTAGGCACACCAGGTGCCTGGCCACCCAGGTCTGTGGATTACTGTTGTGGGCTCCTAGGACTTTCCAGAAGGCATCTGGACTGACATCCCAGTCTGTGGCTGCAGCTGGACTCCCTAATATGGCTGCTGAAGTGCCACTGAGCTGGTGGAGCTTGTCAGTCCTCCTGCATATGACTCAGCAGGTCTAAACCAGAGCGTAGAATGCCCGGATACCCAGATCCTTGCCTATGTGACATGCTGGAGAGTGATTGTGCCCTCAAGAGCCTGCAGAGCCCTAGATCCAGGGTCCTTCTAAACTAGCAGCCAGATATTAAACCTCTCCCAACCACACAGCCACTGTGGGAAACAGAGGGGCTCTTAGGACATTGAAGCACGTTCTCTACAGGTCCAACAGTGGAGTTCAGGCAAATAAATCCAGGAGCTCATACAGAACCAAATACCAGTAGCCTGTAGGCCATTCAGGTATTCAGGGAATTTGCATAAGGAAATTGCTCCATAACTATCACCAGTGCCTGCTACATCTACAGTGCATGCTCAAGTAACCCCTTAGATGCCTGCAAGGCAGAGCCCCTCCCACACACTCAAGGGTTCTACATTTTCTATTACTCTGTCCCTCAAAGCACAATTCCATGCACATGCACTCATGCTTGTGTGTGCGTGCACACACACACACACACACACTTGCCTTCATTTGTCTTTCTGTGCCTCTGGACTTTCCTTCCACAGATACAGCTGAAACACCAATGGACATACTGAAACCACTGGACCTCTCTTCTTCCTTAAGAATTCTAGACACTAGAGAAAGACGATACCAGTCTAAACTGTAGCATCCAGGAACAGTGAAGATTATGGATAAGCCAGGGGTTGGCCAAAGAATATACCCAACATAAATCAGGACATCATAGATTCACCAGCCATCCCCCAAATTAATGGATACTCCAAATCATTGGAAACATGGGAAAATATCTTTAAAGCTATGCTTATCTAGTCATTTAAGGCACAAAAAGAGGAAACAAACAAATCCCTCAGAGAAATAACAATGCAAATACAGACAGTTAAAGTGAAATCAAACAAATCTCTCAAAGAATTGGTCACCCATGTAGAGGCAAAGAAAGAGGAAATAAAGTTCTCAAAGAAACACAGACAAATAAAGCCAAATAAATAGAGGCACAAGTAGAGATACAATTAGAGACATATAGAGAGGAAACAAACAAAAAAATAGAGACCATCATAGAAAGACAGGAATACACATTCAAACAGATTACACAAATGGTGCAAGGCATGAAAACAGAATTAGAATCAATAAAGAAAACACAAACTAAGAAAACCCTGGAGCTGGAGAACCTAGAGAAAAGATCAGGAACCACAAAGGTAAGCATCACCAATTGAATAAAAGAGAGGGAAGAGAGAATCTCTGGTGCTGAAGATACACTTGCAGATATTGATACTTCTCTCAAAGAAAAAGTAAAATTGGAAAAGTCCCAAACACAAAACATTTAAGAAATTGAGGATGCAATGAAAAGATAAAATCTAAGAATAATAGGTATTGATGAAAAAGAAGATCCAGGCTCCAAGATCCAGAAAATATTTTCAAGAAAATCATAGAAGAAAATTTTCCCAACCTAAAGAAAGAGATGTCCACAAACATACAAGAGGCCTACAGAAAACCAAATAGACTAGACAGGAAAAGAAACACATCATAGTCAAAACACTAAATCTACAGAAAAAATAAAAGATATTAAAAGCAGCAAGGGAAAAAGGACAAGTAACATATAAAGGTAGACCTAACAGAATCACACCGGACTTCTCATCAGAAACTATGAAAGCCAGAAGGGCCTGGGAAGATGTCATTCAGACTTTAAGGGACCATAGATGTCAACTCATACTACTCTAATCTGCAAAGCTTTCAATCAACATAGAGGGAGAAAACACAATATTCCATGACAAAACTAAATTTAAGCAATATCTACACAGTAAATCAGCCTTACAGAAGATACTAGAAGGAAAACTCTAATCCAACTAAAACAACTATACCCAAGAAAATATAGGATACAGATAATTTCCCTACAAAAGTTATAAGAAAACAAGCAATGAATCACAATAAGACAACCAACTCCACAATAAAAGGAACTAACGTTCATTGGTCACAATTATGTATCAACATCAATAGACTCAACTCTCCAATAAATAGACACAGACTAACAGATCAGGTGTGAAAACAGGATCCAATATTCTGCTGCATCCAAGAAACACATCTCTGCAACAAAGATAAACACTACCTCAGAGTAAAGGGCTGGAAAAATGTTTTCCAAGCAAATGGACCCAAAAAACAAGTGGGGGTAGCTATCCTAATATCTAATAAAATAGGCTTTCAACCAAAAGTAATCAAAAAAAGATGAGGAGGGACACTACATTCTCATCAATGGAAAAATCCACCAAGAGGACATCACAATTTTTAATATCTATGCCCCAAATACAAGAGCCTCCATTAGTAAATGAAATATTATTAAAGCTTAAATCACACATCTATCCCAACACCTTAATAGCAGAAGACTTCAACATGCTACTCTCTCCAAGGGGCAGATCATCTAGACAGAAACCAAGTAGGGAATAAAGTCACTTACAGAGGCTCTAACTTAAATGGACCTAATAGATGTCTACAGAACTTTTCAACAAACTCAAAAGAGTTTACCTTCTCTTTAGCACCTCATGGAAACTTTTCCAAAATACACCATATATTTGGTCACAAAGCAAGCCTCAACAGGTACAAGAATATTGAAATAATCCCCTATATTCAATCTGACCACCGTGGACTTAAGCTGTACCTCAACAAAAAATGGAAATAGCAAAAAGCCTACAAACACATGGAAACTGAACAACTTGCACCTCAATGACATCTGGGTTAAGGAAGAAATAAAGAAAGAAATTAAAGACTTGCTAGAATTCAAAGATGAACGTGCAACATTACCCTAATTTATGGGACAGAGTGAAAACAGTGCTCAGGAAAATTCATCACACTAAGTACCTTCAAGAAGAAATTTGTACATCTTATACAAGCAACTTACTGACCCAATTGAAAGCCTTGGGGGGGGGGGACGAAGCAAATACACCCAAGAGGAGCAGATAGGTAGAAATAATCAAACTCAGGGCTGAAATCAATCAATTAGAAACAAGTAAAATTATTCAAAGAATCAATGGTTCTTTGACAAAATCAAAAGATAGACAAACCATTAGCCAAACTAACTAAAATGCAGAGAGAAACTATCCAAATCAATAAAATCAGAAATGAAAGGGGGGACATAAATACAGACACTGAGGGAATCCAAACAATCACTAGGTCATACTACAAAAGCCTATATGCCACAAAATTTGAAAATCTAAAAGAAATGGACAATTTTCCTGATAAATTCCATCTACCAAAATGAAGTCAAGATCAGGTAGAAAGATTGAATATTCCTATACCTCCCAAGGAAAGAGAAACAGTCGTCAACAGTTTCCCTTCCAAAAAAAGGCATGGGCCAGATGGTTTCAGCACAGACTTCTACCAGACCTTCAAAGAAGTGCTATTTACAGTTTTCTTCAAAGTATTCCACAAAATATAAGCCGAAGTTACATTCCCAATCCCATTCTATGAAAGCACATTCACCTTGATACCTAAACCACACAAAGACCCAACATTGCTGAAATCTGTACACCTAAAGAAGATAAACAATAAAGAGCACCCAGGTATGATGATTAACCCTCCCTTATGGAATGGACATTGGATGTAGGAGAAAACAAGTAACAGGACAGCAGCCTAACACAGAGGGCCTCTGAAAGTGTCTACCTAGCAGTGTATCAAAGCAGATACTGAGACTCATATCCAAATCTTGGGCAGAGTGCAGTGAATCATATTAAAGAAGAGGGAGTTAATATGACCTGGAGAGGACAGGAGCTCCACAACGACCAAATATATCTGGGAACAGGAGTCTTTTATGAGACTCTATCTCCAACCTAGGACCATGTATGGATATAACCTAGAACCCCTGTTTGGATATAGCCCATGGTAGCTCAGTATCCAAGTGTGTGCCCTAGTAACAAGAACAGGGACTATTTCTGACATGAACTCAATGTCTGGCTGTTTGACACCACCCCCACCCTGAGGGAGGAGCAATCCTGCTAGGCCCCAGAGGAGGACATGGCAGTCAGTCTTGAAGATACCTGATAAGCTAGGGTCAGATGGAAGGGGAGGAGGTCCTCCCCTATCAGTGGACTTGGAAAGGGGCAAGGAGAAGATGAGGAAGAGAGGGTGGGAGTTGGAGGGAATGAGGGAGAGGGATACAGCTGGGATACAAAGTTTATAAACTGTAACTAATATTAAAAAATAATCATTGTACTTATATACATTTAATATTGTATATGCATAAAATATAAATATTATGGTTTATAATAATTTAAAATTTCAAATATTAAAGTTCCAATTTAATTATTAAAAAAGATACCATCACATCAACAAACCAAAAGAATACCAACACAAAAACACATAATCACCACCAACTCCACATAAATCGGAAGTAACAATCATTGGTCACTAGTATCTATTAACATCAATGATTTCAACTTTCTCAAAATAGATACAGATTAACAGATTATTTGCTAAAACAGGATCCAACATTCTTCTGCATTCAAGAAACACACCTCTGCAAAAATGACAAACACTACCTCAGAGTAAAGGGGAGAGTGCCTAATGGAAGAAGATGGAGATAGAAAGACTTGGAGGGAACAAGAACTCCACAAGTAGAAGAACAGAGCCAAACTACCTGCAGAAATCGATATTCCAACTAAGCACCATGCATGGAGAGAACCTAGACCCCCTGTTCATTGAAGCCCATTGGCTGCTCAGTCTCCAAGCGGGTTTCCTAGTAAGGTGTATAGGGGCTGTCTCTGACATGAAGTCAGTGGCCATATGTTTGATCACCATTCCCTGAGGGTTGCAGCCTTGCCAGGCCATAGAGGAAGATGATGCAGCCAGCCTTGATGAGACCTGATAAGCTAGGGTCAGAGAGGAGGGGAGGAGGCCCTCCTCTATCAGGGGACTAGGGAAGGCAAAGGGGAGAAGAGGGAGTGTCAGTTGGACTGGGAGGAGATAAAGGAGGAGGCTGTAGTAGAGGTACAAAATGAATAAATTGTAATAAAAATATAAAGAAAATTAAATTTAAAAACCAATAATTGATCTCATATTTTCCAAAAACAGGAGATTCCATGTTCCATGGAATTGGTTCCTTCCATGCACATATATAATACATTATATATTATATTTTGTATACTGTACCTTATCTTATATGTTATATAAGAGTAAAAGGAACACAGCTCACTCCCATTATGTCTATCATTTTTAGTACTTTCTTTTTCCACCCTAATAATAGCTATAGACATTTGGGAAATTTGGGAAAGTATAAAGAAGTCAAAAGAAAGTATTAAAGTGTTACTCAAATTTTTATGTAGAGAAAAATATGAAGTAGATCTTTGTCTCTTGAATAGTTTTATTCATAAACTGTCGCCCAGAGAAACAAACTAAATATTTTACCCTTTTCTAATTCTACATTGCTAATATCCCTCTAATTAACTTTTCATACGTGGGTCATATAGTGTAAAATGGCAAGATTTACAGAATTTAATGTTTGAATCTTTACAGTGTAAACACTGGCTGTATATCCTGAAGGTGGTATGAATCTTTACTAATATCATGGCAAAATCAAAAGGAACAGCCATGCCATTAAGTGATGACATTGGGTCTGAGAGCTAGAAAATTCTCCCTGATTTGTTCAATGCAGAGGTCCATTTGACCCTGGATACAATGTATTCATGAATTCCTATTGCCTGTGAGTTTCTATTCCTGCTTATACAAATTGCTGACTCTGTAGAGATTTGATCAAAACATCAAAGATTGCAGAGAAGCTGCGTTTGTGCCCTTCAAACCATTGATGGAGTACCTTACCCTTGCTTTCTCTTGATGCCTTTCATATGGTCGTCTGTCTTCCTGACTACTACCTTGTATGGCTTATTTGTAAATTCTTGCAAATGTGCTTCTGACCGGCACTGGTACATCACTGATACCAAACTATCAGAGAAGATGAAGCATAAGGACATTTTTTTATTCAGATTTATGAAGAAGTCCTGACAATAGCCATTCCATGAAACTTCATATAATCAGTATCTCCCCATACATATCTATACCACATTTTATGACTTTGAAATTTATTCATAGTAATTATTTTCTTGCTGACCTTAAAGTTATAGTGAGTAGATGTGAGGCTATATCTGCTTGGCTGAACACCTCGGCTCTGGCTTTCCTTGTACTTGATTTCTACTGCTTTCCAATGACCACTTACAGAGGCATTATGCACAGAACACCTGTTGATGTCCCATTGATATTGATGGGATTTTCCCTAGTGGATTGAGGGCAACCCAGAATACAGTCATTAGTATGTAAAGGTTATGTATAATGGATAACAGAGGAAAATGAAACAGCATAAAGGAATTTTCATGGGAAAGAAAATCAGTAAATAGTTTCAGTGAAAGATTTTTTTCATGCTATACAGAAAATGCTAAAGATATTGAAAAAAATGCAAGTTAACATACCCCCAAAGAGTGGAAGGTGAAATGGCTACATATTTTGAAGTATAACACTGTTTTATTTCAACCACAGGAAGCCATTTAAAAATCATCTTACATTATACAGTTTGTATGTGGCATCTTTCACCTGAATATATATTTATGAATTCTTATGTTATTTTCTGAGATGGTCAGCAATAGATGAGTAATAAGATAAATCCAGAAAGACGGGGCTTTTTTTCCCCTGGTACTTGGTTTTGAACCTAAGGTCTCAAGCATGCTAGGCAAGCACTCTACCATTGAGCTATATAACATCCAGTTTCAGTCAGAGATATTTCCTAACTTATCTAAAGCCAAGAGGAAAATCAGTGTTCATTATTAGAAATTTCTTTTTGAACCCATTCAATGTACTAGGTTATCATTTTGGATAAAATCAGAAAATGAACAGGAAATATTTAAAAGATACCTCTTAACATATCAAACTACTTAGTTCCACTTATCATTGTAATAAATAAATTGGTACATCTAGTTAAATTTTAAAACAGCCAGGTAGATTTAGTTGGTAATCTACAATGTTTAATTGCATGCTATAAAGGAAGTGAGGTCTAATACTAAAAAGCGTGTTTTATGGAGTTTGCTCTCTTATTAAAAGTAAATGAATAATGAGCAATATGCTTAATTATTAGAACCCATGAAAAACAATAACAAGTAAAATTTAGAAATATATTAATATTTAACCATTATAAGCTACTTTTTACATTTATTCCATATTTCAAGTAGTTTGATTTTTATTCATTCATTTATTTCTCCTTGTAATTTTTCTATAGGTACTATTTTAAGCACATTTTGCAGATAAGTAAATATTGGACTGAACAGATTGAATGATTCACTCAAGGCCTCAAGGCAACCTGCATAAGAATTAGCATACATTTAAAAATCTATGCTCATAACTATTGGAGTTTGCAACCTTGCATCATGTCAAATTGGTATACTATATCAAATACTGTTCTCAGAAATGACTAACAAATATGTGCTCACTAACAAAATGAAAAAATAAACAAGCCTTAGATTATATAGTAAAATTTCTGACCTCATATCACTTAAATTTAAATAGAAACACAGATTTAAGCACAATGCAAACTATTATTAACCTGCACTCTCATATAACCTGAATTTATTTGTACTAGAGGTTATATCTTATACATAAAAACATTACTTCCATATAGTAAAGTGAAAGAAACTAACACATAATACCAAATTGATTTCATAATTAAACAAGAACAGTTTGAAGGGTATTTATGGTATCAGAACATCTCAGATTACTCCTTATTTTGAATATTTTATTTTTAGCACTTATTTACTACATTTGTTGATATTTGTGTGGACACAGATGATGTCATGGCATATATGTGGGAGGTCATAGGAGAATTTGTAGGATAAAGTTCTCTCCTTCAAGAAAATGGGTTCAGAGGATTAAACTCTCATGTATTTTCATGCTAAGCCCTCCTGCTGGCCCATATCCCTTATTTTGAATGGTTTCAGGATACAATCACATTGGAACTGCAATTTTTCCTTAGCCTTCCTTTCCATCAAAAACATTTCTCATTTTAGGAAATTATAAACTAAATAAACATGCAATGCGAATATTCAGTGAAACCATATATGAAAGAAATAATTTTGACACAAGAAAATATCCATGTTTATTAGAATAAGGATTGCTTGATAGTACTTTCTAAGCAAGAACCATGGATGTCAGCAGAGGCCATGTCTCTTTATTGCTGACATCACAGTACTATCTTTGAAAAAAAACCTGCCTGCTCATTTGCTTTCTATGTATCCTTGGGAAGACATTGTGCACTGAATTTTCTGAGAGCTCCCAAATAACTTTCGTTTAATGAAATAATTATTCAAAAAACCAGTAGCCATTTTACTGTGTACCTACCTATAATTTAAGGAGCTATTGAAGTTTAGTACTTATGACTTCTAATGAAAAAAAAACATAACAACCATTTAATTGAAAGGAACATGGCTAACTACAGTAATTGCAATCAATAAGACTTGTTAGTAGTATAAATGTTTCTTCTCAAAGAGTGCTCCTTCTACCCCAAAAGCAGTATTTAAGATTAGGGATGAAAAAAATGTAACTAGAAATCCATTTGTTATTACAGCACTTAGCTATGGTATAGATTTGTATATCCAAACATTGAGAGTAAATTCCTACCCCACTCCAAACAAAACAAACAGGTTAAAGAGGAAACTCAGACACAGAATAAAAGGCTTACCAATTACGTAGGCTAGTAGCAAGGCCAAAGTCACTGTGATTGCAGTGGCGCTCAAGGCTGTACACTTCCAATTGCAGCATCTGTAAGGTTTGTTAAAAGTGAAGGCAGGTCGAGAAAAGGTGCTTCTAGGCAGTGGCCTGGGAGGTGGTGAGTAGACAGTGTTGGATGTCAGAGGGTAGTTTTGACTGGCTGCACTGAAGATAGCAGATGAACCAGATCCATGTTTGAACAGGAAATGCCTAATGGGGAAAAACAGAAGAGTTTCCCTATAAATACCCAAGCAAATTGCTAAAACCCCAGAAACTCTACTAATTTCAAACTATCATGCCATGGATAATCTCATGAGGCCTCAAAGTGCTAGACAAAATTTTCATGTAAAACAGAGGTAAGAGAATTTTGTCTTTGGTATCTTTGTCATCTCTTTCTCCTCCTCCCTTGTCTGTCACTATGCTCCCTCCTCACTTTCTCCTTTCCTTCTTTCCTTTCTTACTGACTAGTAAATGTTGCCATTCCATAGTTGATCTACAATATTTTTCTCATTCCTTAATCATGATGCTGAAGAGCTGGCTGCATTATACTGTCATATTTTGCTAATTAGGACATTCTAGATACCAGTATATCCTTGCTGAGATTTGACATATGCAATCACGTGTACAACCTAAACCTCTTTCCAAATGTAGAACAGTTTCATAACTCCAGTAACACCCTCTTATTTTTCTAAGCAAATTTATAGCAGAGGGAACAGCAACCCACCCACAAAAACGTCGACCCCCAACTTACCCTGTCTACAAGATGTTCAGGGATATATAGCAGATAGAGCAGAGATTGAGGGAATGCCCCAATAATGCCTGACCCAACCAAAGACCCACTCTGTCAGAGAGTGCCAACCCCTGACACAATGAATGATATTCTGCTAAGCTTGCAGACAGGAGCCTGTCAGAGGTGTCCTCTGAGAGACTCTACCCAACATTGCTTCAAAACAGATGCTGAGACTTACAACCAAAGATTGGGTGATGCGTATGGAGTCTTGAGGAATAGTGGGAGGAAAGGCCTGGAGGTGACAGGAGGTCCATAAGAAGAGCCAACTAACCAGAGCCCAGAAGGGCTTCCTGAGACTGAAGCATCAACCAAGATCCATACATGAACTGGACCTAGGCCCCCTACAAAGATGTAGCAGATGGGTAGCTTAGGCCTCATGTGGCTCCTCTAGTAAGGAAAGTTGGGACTTCATTAGTACAAAGACTCACTTGCCAGCTTTTTGATCATTTTCCCCTGGCAGGACTCCCTTGTCAAGCCACATGGGAAGAGAACATGCTTAACTCTGTTGCAACTCGATGAGCTGAGGTGGGTGGGAAAAGGAGCTCCCCTTTTTTGAGGAAAAGAGGTGGGCGAGAGAAATGGAGAGTGGGAATAGAAGCGGAGGAGAGATGGGGCAACAATAAAGATGTAAAGTGAATTTAAAAAATTAAAAGAAAATTTCTATCACCATTCTCAGAGACAAACTCCATTCTAAAGTTTGTCACCATAAATTCATTATATCTGTTGTGGAACTTCATACGAGTGGAATAATGATGCTATTATATTATGTTCCTACATAATGATCACAGGTTGCTCATTATTATTATAGCGGGACCTTTTATAAACAGTAGTGCTATATTCATAAGTAAGGATTTGAGAAAAACAAGTATATGTGCTTTATCCCTATACTCCACCATTACTAGGTGCTAAGTGCCATGTCACATTCATTATCACATTCATCTTTACTTATGTGAAACAGCCTATATTATTTTCTTCACTGAGGTTTTAAGAACAGGAAGGCAAAAATAGGTTAAAAACTTGTTCAAATTAACCTGACAAGCAAATGATGGAGCTAGAATCAGCATACAGGTCATTCAGGCTTCAAAGTCCGGAATCTTATCCACTCTATTGTGTCCTCTATGGCAGTAAAATTCACTGCTAAACAAAGCACATTCTAGTGCTGCATTTCAATGTACAGCGTAAAACCTTTCAGTAAGTGAAAAGTCAACATCACCTTGCAATATATGCACAAGCACATCAGATTCATTTCTAGCTTCCACATTTAAAAGAAAAGAAGATTATGCATTTAAAGAAAAGAACCCCAACAGTTATACATGCCAGTTGATGAAAAATGTTGACATTAGATAATTTTGCTTGAGTATCATGGAGGTTAACTGTTTTCTAAAGGGCTGGGTTACTTAAAGAAATTGAGAGTACTGTCTTAGTAGAGGGCAACTTAACATTACAAACCAAGATAATTTATACATAAATGTATATGTTTACAGAATAATTATGCTTGTAAGAGGTTTTTTATCCTCAAGAAATGAGGTTTATGGCAATTTAAGAAGTCACTCATTATATTGATGTTTATAATATCCAAAATAACCTACTCATATCCTAAATAATTGGTATTTCATTACATAATTTTTAACACACGCTCCAAAGTCATTACAAATTGTGCTGTAAACATATTTATTCACTAAGAAAAGCATTTACACATAATACTAAGGGAAAGAAGCCAGGTTTCAAAAGGGTATGGACAATAATATAGTTTTAAAAAAGAAATCATGATATTCATGAATAAAACAATCATTTTGTTATGTTTAGAAAGTAGGGGTATTTTATTAATAAAAACTCTTCTTCATCTTATACCTGCTTTATAACTAAGATTAAATGATGAGTAACTGGTGACTGTTCTAGTCTCTTCCCCATCTAGACAGGTCACATACTAACAGACAACATTTCAATGTTGAATTGTACCATTCATAACTCTACTTCACAGAGTATTATAGCACTTTATATTTAAAATAAACTTATTACAGTATTTATATCTCTTTTACAGATAAGAAACCAAAACAAAAAGAGATGCAAAAACTGGTCCATGGTCCCATTACTAATTGGTGATGCAGAGTATTGAACTCCAGTATATTGGCTCCAGGGCAATTTTTACCATACAATACACATACTAGGTTTCTGCAGCCACTGAAAATATTAAGATTTTAATTTTGGTCTGTTAAAGTATAGAAGAAATTCATTTTGTAATGAACTTGGAATTTTGACATTCAGCACAGTTTTTATACTGTTCCCATTGGAACATTGAGAAGAATGTGAGAATGGCACCTACAAATTCATAAAGTTGGAGGGAAATTCCTTATAAATCATTTAGTAGCTTGATGTCCTCATCTTTCAATAAGAATACCTGGGACCTAAAGAATGAAAGTGACTTACTGAAGTAACAGCTAATCGATGTTATGAATAAAACTGGATGCTCAGGGCTCTGTGAACTTTTCTGTGGATTCTAGGAAGGTTAAGACTTTTGAACTACTGCACTCAGAATGAGCTTTTCTAGTTCTATCCATTTGCCTGCATGTGTTGCATGTTTTTCTTGTTTTTACTAGCTTAGTAGTATTACATTGTGTAAATGTATCACCGTTTCATTTATTTACTACTACTATTTACAATTTATCCAATTCTTATCCCAGTTGTAGCCCCTTTCATCATCTCCTCCCAATCCACCCTCCCTCCGTCCTCCCCTATACTTCTTCCCTAGTCCACTGAAAGGGGAAGTCTTTCTTCCTACTGTTTGATCCTAAGCTATCAGATCACATCAGGATAGTCTGTATCCTCTTCCTCTCTGGGCTGGCTAGGTAGACCCATGGAGAAGTGACCAAGGAGCAGGCAACTGATTTCATGTCAGAGACTGTCTCTTTTCCTCTTACTAGGGCACCCACATGGAGACTGAGCTGACACAGGCTACATCTGAGCAGGGGGTCTAGGTCCTCTCTTTGTATTGTCTTTGGTTGATGCATCAATCTCTACAGTCCCCCGTGGGCCCTGCTTTATTTTGCTTTGTGGTGTCCTTGTGTGGCTCCTGACCCCTCTGGGTCCTTTTCTATCCCCTTACTCCCATAAGACTCCTGGTGCTCTGTTCAAAGTCTGGCTGTGACACTCCTTGTGTTTAGCTTCTTTAGGTCTACAGATTTTAATATGGTTATCCTATATTATATGGTTAATATCGCTTATAAGTGAGTATATACCATGTGCGTCTTTATACTTTGGGTTACTCACTCAGGGTGATCTTTCTAGTTCCATCCATTGGCCTGGAAATTTCATGATTTCTTTGTTTTTAAGAGCTGAGTAGTATTCCATTTTGTAAATGTGCCAGTTTCTTTATCCATATGTTGGTTGAGAAACATCTAGGTTGTTTCCAGATTCTGGCTATTACACATAAAGCTGCTATGAACATAGCTAAGTAAGTGTCCTTATTGTATGGTGGAGCAACTTTTGTGTATATACACAGTAGTGGTATACCTGGATCTTGGGGTAGAGCTGTTCCTAATTTTCTGTGAATGCTCCAGTTTGATTTCCAAATGACATATATTCATTTATAGGAGGATTTTAGCCATATAATACAAGATAAGCATACTACAAAGCACAGATTTAAAAAAGATAAGTAACAAGAAGAATCCAAGGTAGGATGCATAAATTTCACTTGGAACAGGAGCCAGAATAAACAGAGGTAGTACTTGAAGATAGGGAACAAGGTAGGAGAGGGTACTTAGAATGTTAGAAGGATTGAAATCAGACCTGGAGAGAGAGAGTGAGAGAGGCCAGAAGGCATGTAGGGAAAGGAGATGCTGAGTATTGGGGAGGGTGATCTCTGTGGCAAGCTGGACACCTAAGTCAGGATAGGCTTCTGGGAAGATTTGAGGAAGATTCAAGCAGAGAATCCTAGTAGCAGAAGCTATAGAGACTGAAGAGGACATCCACTAACTAGTCTTCTAGCAGGGGAGTAGCAACCCACCCACAAAAACTTCGATCCTAAATTTACCCTGCCCACAAGATGTGCAGTGATAAAGATAGAACAGAGATTGAGGGAACGCCCCAACAAATGCTTGGCCCAACAAAAGATCCACTCTAACAGAGAGTGACAACCACTGACATGCTAAGCTTACAGATAGGAGCCTGTCAGAGTTGTCCTCTGAGAGGCTCTACCCAACAGTAACTCAAAACAGATGCTGAGACTTACAACCAAACATTGGGTGATGAGTAGGGAGTCTTGTGGAAAAATGCAAGGAAAGAGCAAAGGACCTGGAAGTGACAGGAATTCCACAAGAAGACCAACAGTGCCAATTAACTAGAGTCCAGAGGGACTTGCTGAGATGTGAGCATCAACTAAACACCAAGCAGGAACTGGACCTAAGCCCCCTACAAAGATGTAGCAGATGTACAGCTTAGGCTTCAATTGGATCTGCTAGTAAGGAAAGTGGGGACTGCATAGGACAAGAACTCACTTGCTAGTTTTTTGATCACCTTTCCCTGAAAGGAACTGCCTTGACAGGCAACAAGAGAAAAGGAGGGTTGCTCAGTCCTGATACAACTTGATGAGATGGTGTGGATGGGAAAGGGAGCTCTCCTTTCCTGGGGAATAGGCAAGGTGGGAGTGATTACGGAGGGGGGGTGAGACTGAGAGGGGAAGAGGGATGGAACTACAACTAAGATTGGAAGTGAATAAATAAATAAATAAATAAATAAATAAATAAATAAATAAATAAATAAATAAGAAAAACATTGTTGGAGCAATGCAGATAATATAGGCCTGTCTTGTGAGATTTCAGGACCTTTCATGTGCTATTTTGAATTACTACTCTGTGATTCTAGACTGCTGGAACTGAAGAATTGGATGTGATTAACACGAGACTAGAACCACTAAAATGAAACCTTTGTTTTGCTGTGACAATTTTTGTCAGCTGGGTCATAAGAATCTGCTGTGACGAATATGAGACCAGCACTATTTCTTTGGGAAGTGTTTCCCCAGGGTCAGCACATAGAAGCTGTATTCAAGAAGTGGCCAAGGCTGTTCTTGTGCTGGCAGCTGAACATGGTTATGTGTAATTTTCCTAGAGCTTATCCATTTTGAAGACATGAAAAGGTCATGTAGAGTAGCTGGGGCTTGGCACTTTGAGAGACCATTGGAGAAGGTGAAGTCTCAGTTTCAGTGAAGACACCAGCATATTTGGATGCCAATATCATGATGATATGATTGCCAATGATATCAGCAGCTGTGAAATGGAACTGGCCTGAGCCTTGGACAAGCTCTGTGCTACCAAAACAAGAGTGGAGAAATGAATGCCCTCATGACCCAGATGATCATGATTTTTTGATAACTGACACTGAGCTTTACGATATTAGACTTTGCTTTTGCTTTGCTTTGATTGTAACTGTGCCCTGATTACCCACTTGGAGTAAGAAAGTATGTAACTTGTTCTTTCATTTCACAGCAGCTCACAGTTGAGAAACTTTGAACTTATAGAGAAAGTTTGGGGGAGAGACTGTATATTTTAAGAGACTTTGGATATTTTAAAGAGGTTGAATTTTTAAAGACTATAGACTTTGGAACATTTTGTATTGTGATATTGATATTAATGTCAGGTTTTAGAGATGTATAAGAAAAGAAAGATTATGGATTAATAAGCAGTGTGTTTCTGTGTCAAGTTGACAAGGGATCAATTTTGCTGGGTTTTGTTTTGTTTTTGTTAACATGACATTAAATAGAATATCTGAGAAGAGGGAAACACAATTGACCAAATGCCTCCTTAAGATTGGCCTGTGGGTAAGACTGTACAGGAATTTCTTAATTAATGAATGATATAGGAGTCTCCAGGCTATTGTGGGCTCTCTAAGCCCTGAGTATGTGATCCTGGAATGTATAAGAAAGCAGGATGAGCAAACCATGGTGATCAAGCCAGGAAGCATCCATCATTCCTCCTCTATGCTTCCTCTTCATTTCCTGCCCTGACTTCCTTCAATGATGGACTGTGAAGTGGAAGTATAAAATGAAATAAACCATCTTATCTCCAGGTTGGCTCTTAGTCATATATAGCACAGCAATAGAAACTCCATCTCAGTCACCGAATATCTGAATTCTGATACTCATACTTGCACAACAAATACTTAATCCACTGAGCCATCTCTTGAACCTTCTTTCATATGTTATATGTTCTTATAGCAAATTTAAAGACTGATTAACTGTTTTAGATGAATGGGAAAATGTCACAGGAAAAGTTACCCTTTAGTAGATAAAAAGAATTATTGTTGTTTATAAAAAAGAATCTAATTTCTCTCAATAATGGAAGAAGGAAGACATGGTATATAAATAGCAAAAGAAATTGCATTTTATTGGATATGTGACCTATAGCATTGTGTTGTTTTCATGTAATTGTACTTCCTCTTTTAGATTTTTAAATAAACTATGACTTAAAGATGCAGATCTCTTCAATACCTAGAGTTCTCTCTAAGCCAGAGTTTTTTCATTGGCCATTGAATTTACTAATGTGCAAGGAATGTAACAGTTCATGAGCAGCAAAGCGGTGTAGCGTTCTTAGCCTCCCACCTCTATCCTATGATTATTTGAGGTGACAAAGTGTCACAAATATATAACTAATCTAATATAGCATCAGTCTGATATGTCTTTATGGGATAAAGGGGAAATCCAGGAGTACAAACCCTTTTACCTAATGTTTGGAGATAAAAATTCTTCAATCTTTTGCATATTTATGAAAAAGAACAATTGGATTTTCAAGATAATATAAGTGGCTCAATATGTTGGATATTGATTTGGTTTGGTATATCATTAAGAGGTAGAAGAAAGACAGAGAATTGTTGGCTATTATGATGGCAATTACAAGCAATAATCAATATCCCTGAGCACTGTAATTTCATCTGGTGTACAACATAGGATTTCCAAATTCAGTTATATAAGTAAAATATTACAGCTTAATGAATAAATTCAACAGTCACAGTACAGGAGCTTCTAAAGTAATTCAAGTTTGAGTGGAATCCAAATAAGAGTCCTCAGTGAGAGTAGACAATAAAATAAGTTTGTATACTAAGATTCCTGGTTTTTTATTAACAAGACCAGACTAAGAGTCTCTGCTAAAAGTCATGTATACTGTGATATATATCCTGAGAAACAACGATATAAATATTGTGTGTTTTCATAAGCTTTACAGGTCATGTGGAAAGTGAAACCAGTACCTAATGTGTTTTCATAGTCCTTGGAAAAAGTAGGAGCATAAAGACAAGTGCACAGTGCTAGACTTCAGTTATGTGCTTATAAAATCAGATCATCTGTCTATGCACATTGCTTTTTTTCCTCAAGACCCAATGATAGACTAAAATGTTATCAGTTTCATACAACTGGGATTATTTTTTCCTCCACAGAGCAAATGATGAAAATGCAGTTCAAGAGTTTATGTGTAAGTAGTACCTCTTTCAGCATTTGTTTTAATATTCAAGTTCAAATTTAAAAAGGGAATATGAGATATTACTAAAGGAAATGGGCACATAAGGAAATTGGAAAAAAGAAAAATCTTCAAGACTGATGAGACCCAGTGGCGGTAAATGGGAGTATTATAAATGCTCCTGTAAGGACTTTAAAACCATCTATAAAAAGGTGAAAATCTACTCTGTCTTTTAAGCCCTTATACTACATGATTCTGAAGGTATCCGTTAGCATTAAGTAATGAGATTTACTATGGCACTTAAAATTCTGTAGGAAATAGAAATCTACAGCTTTTTAACAACAGAAAAAAATAAGTAGGTTCTTTTTTATATAATACCTTGTAAATATTGTTATGAGACATATCTACACCTGTATTACTATAACAATAAGCATTTGAATCTCTATTTTTTTCCAAAGAAAATGGTTCAATTTGCACAGTGAAAGTGTGCTTGGAGTGAAAGCAAAGTTGATTAAAAAAAGATTATGAATAGCCCCAAATTACACTGAAATGGGATAGTGATATTTACTCATTTTTAAAGTTGTTAGTGTAGTTTGGTGATAAAAATCTAACATAACATAAATTTGTCATCTTAAGCCTTTTAAATTATGTAGTTAAGTAGTGTTAAATACTTGGTGGGAAGTCTCTAAATCACTTTCCTTGAAAATCTGAAACACTATTTACCAAATAAAAAACTCAATGTTTCCCCAGCACCCACCATTCCACTATTTGTTTCTATGATTTTTGACTACTTTACATAAGAGGAGACATATAGTGTTTATATTTTCGAGACTGGCTCATTTCACTTAAAATTATTTCCTCAAGGTTCATCCATGTTGGAGCTAAATGGTATTCCACTTCATGTATAGATCATGGTTTATCTGTTCACTCCTTTATCAATATTTAGGGTACTTCTATCTCTTGGTTGTAGGGAATAGTGCTTCTTTGAATACAGGAAAACAGGTATCTCTTTAAGGTTTGGTTTTAGTTGATTTGGATACATACTCAAAGAGAGCATTATGGGATCTTATGGTTGTTATATTTTTATTTTTCTGAGACACATCCATGTCATTTTTCTTTGAAGTCTGTATTTTAATATTTCTAAATATTTTTGTTTATTTACAATTTATTACAATTTATTCACATTGTATCCTAGCTGTGGTCCCCTCCCTCATCTCCTGCCAATACCGCTGTCCATCTGTCTTGTCCCCCTAATGCCCCTCCCCTACTCCATTGATAGAGAAGGTCCTCCTTCCCTACTATATGACTCTAGCCTATCAGGTCTCATCAGGACTGGCTGCATTGTCTTCTTCTGTAGCCTGGCAAGGCTGAACCACCCCCCAGGGGGTGGTGATCAGAGAGCCAGCTACTGAGTTCATGCCAGATACAACCACTGTTCCCCTTACTAGAGATCCTCTTGGAGACTGAGCTGCCATGGGCTACATCTGATAAGTGGTTATCTCCATGCTTGGGCCTTGGTTGGAGTATCTGTCTCTGCAAAAACCCCTGGGCCCAGTTTTTTGGCTTTGTTGGTGTCGTTGTGGAGCTCCTGTCCCCTCCAGGTCTTTCTATCTCCCTCTTCGTTCATAAGATTCCTTGCACCCTGCCTAAAGTTTGAATAGGAGTTCAGCCTCTGCTTTAATACCCTGCTGGGTAGAGTCTTCCAGAGGCTCTCTGTGGTAGGTCTCTGTTCTGTTCCCTGTCTTCTTGTGGTTCCTATGTATATTCTTTTTGCCCTTCTGAATGAGGATTGAGGATCTTCCCTAGGGATCTCTTTATTTTTTAGCTTCTTTAGGAGTATAAATTTTAGTATGTTTATCCTATATTATATATCTAATAACAACTTATGAGTGAATATATACCATTTGCGTCTTTCTGCTTCTGTTTACATCACTCAGGGTGATCTTTTCTAGTTTCATCCATTTGCCTACATATTTCACGTTTTCCTTGTTTTGTTTTATTTATTTTTTTCTTTTATGGAAAATTTTTTAAAACATTCCCACAGTGTATTACTTTTTCTTTTCAACATCTTGCTCTGCAGCTTCCTTTGCCCTTTTTGCTCGGATGCCAAAGAGCCGTGCTTTGGCCCAGGCCATTCAAAGACTGGCAAAACCCTTAAAGTTCTTTTCTTCTTCTGTGATGACTCTGGCTTTCTCCTTTTTGCAGACATTCCGGATGGGCATCACAGGTCCTGTTAGCTGGGTGGCCAATTTAAGCTCTTCAGCATTACTATCTTCCTTCTTGGGAGCAGAAGGCTTCCTTGGGAAAAGTATGAGCTTGGATAGGTACTCCTTCAGGCGCTGCACTTTGACCTGCAGGGACTCTGTGGACTTGTTTTGCCTCCGTGGGTCCACAGAAATGCCGATGGTGGGAGCCATTTTCTTATGGATGCCAGCCACCCGGAGCTCTTCCAGGCTGAAGCCCCGGCCGGCTCGGACCTTGGTGTGGTATCAGACTGTAGGGCAACTCACTATGGGCCTGATGGGGCTGGACACGGGATGAGGGGCAATACGGCGTGCTTTCGCCTGCCGGGCCTTGCATCTGCGGATCTTGCGTGCCGGCTGGTTGAACCAAGTGTCCACTTGCTGCTGGCAATCCTTGTGGAAGTGGAGCTTCAGGATCATGCCATTCCAGCTGGGCGCCATGACTGCCTCCTCTGCAGGAGAACGGCCGAGCAGAAAACGATTTCCTTGTTTTAAATAGCTGAGTATACCATTGCATAAATCTAGGGACATCTAGGTTGTTTCCAGATTCTGTCTATTATGAATAGAGTTGCTGTAAACAAGGTTTAGGAAATGTCCTTGTTGTGTAGTTGGGCATATTTTGGGTATATGTCTAGGAGTAGTGTAGGTGGATCTTTAGGTAGCACTATTCCTAGTTGTCTGAGAAAGCATCAGACTGATCACCAAAGTGGTTATACAAGTTTACATTCCCACAAGCAATGGAGGAGGGTTCCCTTTTCTCCACAAACTCTCCAGCATGTGTTGTCATTTGAGTTTTTGATCTTAGCCATTCTGATGGGTGTAAGGTGAAATCTCAAGGTTTTTTTTTTATTTGCAGCTCCCTGATGGCTAGGAACTATGAGTATTTCTTCTGTTCTTCTGGAGGTATCTCCATCCCTGATCTCAAGCTGTACTACAGACCAATAATAATAAAAACTACATGGTACTGTCATAGAAACAGAATGCTGGATCAATGGAATCAAACAGAAGCCCCAGAAATAAACTCACACACCTACTGATATTTGATTTTTGACCAAGAGGCCAAAATCATTCAATGGAAAAAAAGACAACATCTTCAACAAATGGTACAGGTGTAACCGGATGTCTACATGTAGAAAATGTTAATAGATCCACATTTATCACCCTGCACTAAACTAAAGTGTAAGTGGATCAAAAACTTCAACATAAAACCAGAAACACTAAATCTGTTAGAGGAAAAATTGGGGAAAGCCTGGAACTCATTAGCACAGGAGACAACTTTCTGAGCAGAACACCAACAGCACAGGCTCCAAGATCAACAAGCAATAAATGGGACCTTATGAAACTGAAAAGCTTCTGTAAAGCAAAGGACACAGTCTTCAGAACAGAATGACAGTTTACAGACTGGGAAAAGATCTTTACCTACCCTACATCTGCCAGAGGGCTAACATCCAGAATATATAAAGAACTCAAAAAGTTAAACACCAACAAACCAAGTATTCCAATTAAAAAATGGCATTGAGAGCTAACTAGAAAATTCTCAATAGAAGAATAAAATGGCAGAGAAGTCTGTACTTTTAAGTCCAACCAACAGTGTACAAAGTTTTAATTCTTTACACATTCTCCTTTTCACTCTTGATTATTTTCTTGGCTTACTTTTATTTTTTAGACTTACTTATTTTATTTTATGCCTGGTGCTTGCAAAGATCAAAAGAGTGCTTCCTGTATCCCAGAACTAGAGTTAAAGATGGTTGTGAGCTGCCTGGTATGGGTGCTGGGAACCTAATCTGGTCTTGTGGAAGAATGGCACGTGCTCTTAACTACTGAGCCATTGGTCTAACCCTTGGGTTCCTGTTTTAATAATAGTTTACTAATATGGTTTTTACTTGCATTTGTTTGATTTGCCATATAGCAAATTTTTCCACATTTGATTTGAGTTTTTGCTTCCGGTCTTTGGAGGAACCTAATAGTTCCAAAAAACATATGTGAAAATAAAAGCAAAGAACATTTTGAGTCATCCTCATTTTCTTCTATGACAAGAATATCTAGAACTGTTTGTAGGAAAGCTTGTCAGTACTCTGTTTTCCATTAATTGTCCTTTGTAGACACTTCAATTTAGAATAAATACCACTGAAATGTAAATATATACATTTTTCTTGAGCTTATTTGTATTATCAGTTTGAAAATGAAGTGGGGTAAATAATTTTATTCCTTTACTAATAGCTATATAGGTTAGGATTTCATTTTGTTTCTTATTCAGATAACTTGTATACCCATGTCTCTTGCAAGTGTCACATGCCAAATGTTGATAAAACTTCCATGCTGTGTCATGTGCAATTTTAAGCAGTTCTTAACAATGTTTCTGCATGCCTATAGAAGTCTTAATTTTGTGAAATTTAAATACGAGCTCAATAATTCATTCTGAAATTACAATGCTCTTTGGTCTTTATTGGCATTGTGGTCTTTTTCAAATGAGTTGTTCTGTAACAAGAAATACATGCCCTGCATTTCTCTAGATTACATATTAGTTGAAAACAAGAAGCATATACCAGTTTTGGAATCTCTTATTTCAGAGTTATACAAGAAAACATTAATACATTGGTTTTTAGGATGACTTTGCTCCTTTTTGCAATGCTTTCATTGTGTTTATCAACAGTACAGCTGTCTAAACATGTCATGAACAAGGACAGTATCAATAGATATGCTAACGTAGAAGGGGAGATCTCACAGGGTCCAACATCTAGACAAAGAACTACAGAGAACAAGGGAAGGCTGAGAGCACCTCCCCATTCCTCCCACTCCTGGGAAGCCCAATTAGCCTACCAATTGTTTAATACCAATACACACACACACACACACACACACACACACACACACACAGAGAGAGAGAGAGAGAGAGAGAGAGAGAGAGAGAGAGAATGCAATCAATACAAAGGACTCAGTGTATTTTATTTATATATTTACACACACACACACACGTAGCGATTACAGTAACAATTTAAAGAGAGGCTGTTGCCTTTCCCCTGCATGGGCTGCCTTGTCAGGCCTCAGTTGGAAAGGATGTGCTTAGTCCTGATGCAACTTGAGTTGCCAGGGTGGTATGGTACCTTTGGGAGCCTCCCTTTTTCTTAAGAGGAAGAGAATGTGGTAAGGGGGACATGAGGGTGGGACTGGGAAAAGAAGAGGGAGATGGCTGGGATCAGGATGTATAGGGGTTAAATAATTAAGTAAATAAAAATAGTAATGATTTTTAAATACTGTTAATAATAGCAAGACAAACAATATTTGATAACTATTTTATTAGAGTGCTAGATATTCAGGTATATTACTTTATATATTTTTTACTATATTTTCATAACATCCCAATAAAATAGATGAAAACTACATTTTATAGGTGAGTTGAACAATGACCTAAGACTTTGTGTATTTCTTAATATTACAACTGGTAAGTTACTGAGTTGAAGATTAATTTCAGTTTGGTTCCTACAACATGACTTACATGAGAATATGTCTTTGCTGTACATTGTACTCTTCCTATCATCTGAAAAAATCCTCAACAAAAATAGGTATTCAATGAATATTTTAAAATTTATGCATGAGCCTTAAAACTCAATCATTGTGGCTATATTAACTCTCTATTATGTAACTCATAATAGTAATTTTTGAGAATTTTATACATTTATATTCTACTCATATTAACCTTTCCTTTAGCCTCCATTCTGCATGCCCTATTCCTTGCTCATCTAATTCTGTGTCTTCTGTTTTATTAAGCCAATCTACTATAGTTTGTACTGCCCATATACTTCTGTATATGAGGCCTTCCAGTGTAGCATGGTTACCATACCAGCAGATGAATTATATCTTATCATGGTTTCCCCTCCTCCAAATTCACACCTCTTTTTGTCTTTCATTAGAAAACAAAGATGTATCCAAACAAACATATCAGAATAAGATAAATCAAACAAACAGAATACGAGCTAAAGAAAAAGCTTGAGGAACATACACACTATAAAAACACAAAATTGGAAAATATAAGTAAAAGTCCTGCAAAGTTTTTTTTTTAATGCTCTGAAAATACCACTGAGTTTGTTTTGTGTTGGCCATCTACTGCTGGGCCTAGGGCCTGCATATAAGTGTGGTTAGTATATGCAGTGAGACTCTTTGGAGAAAACTAATTTTTCCTTTCGGAGCAGTTGTCAGTTGGAGATAGTTCCTTGGTTAGGGATGGGGGATTGTGTTCACTTCCACTCTCAGCTCTGGGACCTCATCTGGCTTTGATCTGTACAGGCATTGTGCATGCTGCCACAGTGTCTGTGAGTTCATACATATGTCAGCCCTGTTGTGTCTAAATCCTTGGTGTCCTCCATCTCTACTGGCTCTTACAGTCTTTCTACCTCCTTTTCAGCTTTATTCCCCAAGCCTTGAGAGAAGGCATTTGATGGATTCATCTCATTTAGTACTAAGTGTTACAAGATTGCTCACTCTCTGTACATTGTCCAGTTACTGGTCTCTGAATTGTTCCCATCTACTGAAAGAAGACATTTCTCTAATGATGGCTATGCAAGACACTAATCATATTAACTGACTCTTCTTCCCGCAGCTATCAATTTCCAATAGCTTCTTGGATAAGGTGGTACTAAGTAAGGTATGGTAGCACACATCTGTAATCCCAGCACTTGGGGAGACAGAGGCAGGCAGACCTCTGTGAGTTCCAAGCCATCCTGGACTACAAAGTAAGTCTAGGACAACAAAGGCTACACAGATGAATCCTGTCTCAGAAAAAAAAAAAGAGTGGAACCTTATATCTTCCTCTTCTCTACAAGCTGGGATTCTTGTTTGTTTTAATCTTGTACAGGTTTTGTGCACACTGTCATAACTGCTGTGATTTTATAGGTGCAACTTCCCTGCTGTGTCCAGCAGTCACTACTTCCTTGAATTCATCCACCACCTCTGGTTCTTACAATCTTTCTATTTCTTCTCCAGGAATGATTGATCTCTGAGCCCTGGGAGGACAGAATGTGTTAGAGATGTGCATTCTATAGTCTCTTATTCTTTGTACTTTGAGTTGCGGATCTCCGTGTTAAATGCAACCTACTGCAAAAATATCTGGCTTATCAGTGCCTGGAACCAGTGGATAGAGTGATCATAGGCCCCATGAGACCACTTATTACTATTACTCAGCTAATTGGGAGTAACATAAAACTACTCGTAATGACTTACTGTTATATCCATAGTTTGGTATATTTCTCAAACCTTGCCAGGCAGTGCAATCTTAATTTACATGGTCATCTGTATTTCTTATTTCAAAGATGAATGTCTATGTATATAAAGTACTTAACTGAGTGTTCTAATACAAATATTTGAATCAAAACTTTAGTAGTCCCTCACATACACTAAGCAATTAGGTACAAACTTCATCAAACTGATTTTTCCCAGGAAACATTTCATTCTTTAACTTTTATACCTATGCTTTGTATATATAATTTTAATTCAAAACTTAAAGTTAAGAGGTAGTGATTAAGGGCACATGTTCTTGCAGAGGACTAGGATTTTGTTCCCAGAATTTACATGGTGGCTTATAACTGCCAGTAACTTTAGTTCCAGGGGATCCAATGCCCTTTTCTGACCTCCATCTGCACCAAGCATACATTGGTACACATACATATAGGCAAAACATTCATATACATAAAATAAACTATTAAAACCTACACCAGCTGAAAAGTAAATATAAAATTAAAATTTTCTATTAATGCAAATGTTGGATAAAAGGCTCAGGTCAATACACAAAATTATTTTAGATAAGTAAGCTTAATTAACTTTAAGTAAGTTTTAATTAACTTTATATTTCACAGTAAGTTTGGTCTTGACACATGATTTAGAGGATATAATCTTTTCAAATTTGATAAAAATTAGAAATGGATTGTGAAGCAAGTTTATCAGTATTCTTTGAAATTTACACATCTTTCTCATGATGGAAAAATTAAAGACTACTCAATGGTTTTCAGTAGGTCGCTCTCCAGAAAGAAATGCTTGAAACAGCAACGACCTTATAGCCACGGAGAACTCTATGAGTTTAACTTTCACATTAAATTGTACACCATGTTTTCTGGTAGTTGAAAGATTTCTCTTAGTTTTATAAGTAATCGTTTGCATTCTTATTCATAAAAGACAAAGAAGTTAGTTTCTAATTTCCATAATTACAGTAACCTGCCAATTTTATAGAATTGCCATTACTTAAGTTCTTGTTTGAAAGATTCTTTCTTACTATTTTTTAGTTTCTTTCTTTCTTTCTCTCTCTCTTCTTCTTTCATTATGTTGTTAAAGAAGGGGCTAATAAGCCATATTATATACTTTGATTTCCTTTGTGTTCATCCTCATTTTTTACAGACATGTATTTTTCTCGTTTATTTTATGAACCAGCTGAACCAGCATATTGTTCTGTATCATTTATTTTATTGAATTGTAATCTACGTTAGCAAAGGCATCTTATTTTAAACAATGTTTCCAATTAATTACAAAGGAATACAAAATGTATAGAGCCTAAGAATTTCTCATTAAAATTTCTAATTAAAATTTCTAGTTTAAGAATCTAGAATATTATTCTATTGAAAGATATAAAGAATGTTGATCACTCCCTGCCACATATCAATTTTCATTTTTGAAAGTCTTACTCATACATGGATGTTAAAAGAGAATATTTTTATAGTGCCATACAAGAGCACAAACTTTCATCCACATTAGTTCCCTAATCTATCCAACATAAAATATTGTTATAAGCAAGCTTCCAGTAGGATCCTCTAAATATGAACTTCAAAATCAAAGTGGTAGCCTGGAGAAGAGACTGTATGCCACTCAATTATCATCCCTCCACTATTCCTATGCAGACAGATACACTATATTTATCATCTTCTAGGTCACTTAAATGTGGTCATTTGGCTGAGTTCTGGTTAATAAACTATGAAATGCAAACAAAAGTTACGTTTAATACTTCAAGATTTGGCCCTTAAAAACTTAGCACCCCTAATCATCAATGTGTTCACTCATCCACTGGCTATAAAAAGAAACAAATAAACAAAGAAAAAACCCAAATGAACAAAAAGCAAACCGAAAACTTGAAAGAATCAATTAGTTTAATTTATTGAATGTTACAAAATCACAGAAAATATAAATAATTAGCAATTGCATAAGCTTATTAGGATTGCAGATTATTTCTCAGTTCTTAGCAAGATATCCATATATACATTTCCCCACATAAATCCTCTATTCATAATGGCCCATAACTATAATTAGTATCTCTGAAAACTATATCCATAAAAACATTTGACAGTTGGAGTGTTCAACATGTAAGGTTATGCTGAGCCAATAGAAGGGTCATACTTTAAAAGAGAAAAAAAGTGCTATGTAGAGTGAAATATGAAACGAAAGTGTATATAAAGAGAGACAATAGTTATGCAGCTCAACAAAGACAGTGATGGAAGTTCTATCCTTCATTAGAATTTTCTATACCTAATTTCTGTATCCATTTCTTCGTTGAGGGTGATCTGGGTTGTTTAAAGGTTCTGGCTATTATGAATAAGGCTGCTACAAACATGGTTGAACAAATGTCTTTGAGCATATCTTGAATATATGGCTAGGAGTGGTATAGCTGGATCTTGAGGAAACACTGTTCCTAAATGTCTGAGAAAGTGCCAGATTGATTATCAAGGTGATTGTACATGTTACATTCCCACCAGCAATGGAAGAGGGTTCCCCTTTCTCCATATCCTCTCCAGCATGTGTTGTCACTTGAGTTTTTGATCTTAGCCATTCTGATGGTTGTAAGGTAAAATCTCAGGGTCATTTTGATTTGCATCTCCCTGATGGCTAAGGACATGGAGCATTGAGTGTTTCTCTGCCATTCTATATTCCTCTACAGAGAATTCTCTGTTTAGCTCTGTACTTCATTTTTTAAATTGT
>CM053742.1:99979068-100002523 GCA_028658305.1 Pachyuromys duprasi
TATATATCTGGTGTGACTAGAGACCCACAAGGAAATTATTTTTAATGAATGAAGTTGAAGGATTAAAAGGTTAACCAAAGTCACATGAAATTCATAACTATGAAGTATAGTCTCATTTTATGGTTATCACCTCATTACACTTACACAGTGTTTTATAGTTTACAAAGCAGTTTGAAATATTTTATCTCATTTTTCCCTACAACAGAAGCCTGTGAAATAGACATGGAAGGCACCATTCCATTATGTATATAAAAAACAAACAAGTTAACTGACTTTACCAAGGTCACAGAGATAATAAGTAGTGAAGAGAAAGCAGAAAGAGGGCCAAAGTCTTTTCCCCACCAAAGAATTTGAAACAGATTCTCTTTACATAGCCTTGGCTGTCCTGGAACTCACTATATAGACCAAGCTAGCCTCGAACTAGGAGAGATCTGCCTGCCACTTCTTCCTATGTCCTGAGATTAAACGTGTATAAAGCACACAGCCCAGCTTCTAAAACAGCATTATTCCGACTTTGAATCCACTCTTTGTTCCCAACTTTTCTACTTTTACCAGTATTTCCAGGAGTCCCGCTATGATCAATTGGTGTGCAATAAAACCAATGTTTGACGAACATGTTAAAAAAATGAGAGAGAATCAAATATATTGTAGAGCATCACATTGAGTAAAGGAATGAATTGCTCCATAAAACTTTGCTTTCAATTTTGTATAGTATGATTTAAAATCTGTTTCTTTTTAAATCTGAAAACAAATCTAGAATCTTTATTACTTTTCTTTAAGCAGTTGCTAGGACCAGAATCAAGGAAAAATAGAAGGCACAGTTATGTTTGGTTTTATTTTCAGATTTGGGGGGGGGTATTTTCTTGTGGTAATTTTTTGTCTGTTTTTCCCTTTTTTCTTTTTCTTTTCTTTTCTTTCTTTCTTCTTCTTTTTCACAAATATAAATAAAACATGAAAAACTCTACCTCAAAAATATAACAGTTGTGAGACAAATAAATGAGAAAACATTGATCTACAACCTGTTCAAATGATTAATATTTTAAAAAGTATTTTAATATGGTAAAAATTCCATGTTACTGGTTTTAACTTTAAAATAATTGTGGATAATGAAATTGATATAGTTTGCCTATCCTTACTTAACTATAAATTATGTAGGGAATTTTGTTGTTTGAATATTTTTTTTTATTTTTGTTATTTTATGTTTAAGATTACCATTACAGCATTTCTCCCTTATCTTTCCTCCTTCCAAATGCTCCCTAATACCCTTATTTGCTCTCTTTCAAATTATGTCTTCTTTTTCAAAAGTTTTTGTGACATGAATTTATGTATGTACATGTATATTCATGAATATAACCTGATCAGTCTGAATAATTTTACTTGTGTATTTATCAGGGCTGACTATCTGGCATTGGATAACCAATTGGTATACGCTTCTCTAGAGAATATTATTTCTCCCACTCCAAGTATTTCATAGTTTCCTGTAGTTTGTTATGTAAGGTTGAGTCTTCATATTTTTCTGTCCACTCTGCTGTGTATATTGGAGTTACACATGTTCAGTTCATGTTTGGATGGCCATATTGCTGACATTTTACTTGTGTAGCCTCAGAAATTACTAGAAGGCACCAACTCTCTCTTAACTCCTTGATCCTCTCCTCTTACAGTCTTTCTACCCTTTCTTCCTCAATCTTCCCTAAGCTTTAACCAAAAGAGTTGTGTTATAGATTTATAACTTGGGACTATACTTACCAACTGTGATTTGATTGGATTTTTTTTGTGGTGGTCTCTGCCTATTGCAAAGATAAGTTTCCTTAATGATTGGGTCTTGAATACTTTTAAAGAGATGTGTTTGAATATTGTTGATTAAAATGAAAATGTTAAATTATTATAATACTTGTTTTGTTCTTTCTATATGAAAATATGCAGGTTGTGCTTTATTAAAAAGCCTGTTATAAAATAGTTCTATAAATTAAACATATTCAGAAGAGTGACAGAAGTATGATTGTACATTGTTCTGTTAGATTCTCATCTAAATAAATAAATGCTATTTCTTGAATTTATCAGCAGCTTATTTATCTGTTTCCAAAATAATCAAAATGAAATACTTCATTATTCTTTTATAATTATTATGAATTAAATGTATTTTCATTGTCTATAAGATATAGTTCAAAATCATTTATAGAGCATACAATCCCTGATAACTTTCATTATATCTAAGTCTTGTACTTACACATATCCATAGTTCTATCTATGCTGCTTTTGCTTTGATACTCTTGTGACCTAATCATTTTAGCAATGTTACCTTGTATGTAATGCTTTATTCCACTATGCTTTATATTTTCATATTATACATAACACTTACCTATCAGAAGCCTGACTACATTATCATAATTTTTGTGTTGTGTTTTTGTTTGATATTTGGTAAGTAGCCTGGTGCTTGGGAGTTATTCTGTATATATTTTATCTTTTAATTCTCAATGTCTATCAAATGCTTAGGCTATAACAGAACTCAATTTCAATTTTTGTTTAATATGGTAATAGTATTTACTTTAAATTGACATCAGCGAATGCAAAATATTCATAAAACAGTTTTATATGTTATCAAAAGAATGCTTAGACCTCTCTTTCACCCACACATACTTTCTCTATGTTTTGTTATTTTGCAAGATCAACTTTTATAAATTCTTTGTACATACCTAAAGATCATTTCTGGATTACACATTATGTTTAGCACTATTATTTCATAGTCTATCCAGTAACAAAAATGCTAGCCATCTTGGTTTGTTAAAACCAACTTAACGAAATTACTGACAGAATTTTATATGATTATGTGCATGAGAGAAACCAAGGCATTTTTATTTCCCAAAAAGCTGAAATGGTGGTTTATAGATACAGTCTAAATACCACACACATGTACACATGCACACAGGTGCATACACATCACACAGGCACACACAAATACACACACTGGTATATATACATGTGTGTACATATTTAGTCATCATTATGCTATGAATAAAATAACAGAAGAGATAAGCAATTTTATGAATAGTTGGATCATTTAATATTTTCTGATATGGTGCCATTAAATTTTCATTTATATTCCTATAGGCTTCTCTGCTCACATCTTCAGCTAATAGATTTGAAGTCCCAATGTATTTATCACCCCTTTGAGGGATTTTAAAAAAAATGTTCTGGAAACATAGCATTCACTTATTAAACACATAAAACAGAGGAACTATAGCTGAAATAGTGTAAGCATAAGCTTAATCTTCATAGCACATTAAAGTAACCTCAATAATTGTAAAGGAAGGCCATATTTAATTGACAAATATTTCAACATAAAAATGAATTAAGGCACCATCTGAATGAAGGTCTACTGTGCATATCTATGTAGGGTAAGCAGTTTTAAAAATATATTAAATGGACATGTCCAAGATGGTGGCCACCATCATGCACCATATCTGAGGGGCACAGGTTCTGAAACTCCTAAATTGGTGAGTTGAGGGTCAGATGAAGCCAGAACATTCCACATTGAGAATTCCTGGGCAAGAGGGGACAACCCATGAGCTTGGGCAATTTGGATCTAAGTCACCTGTGGATTGAGATTGGTGAATATTCAACAGCCTAGCACTTCCCGTTGCCTAAAGCACTGGCCTCCCTGTGGCTGAGGCTGCAGTGGTTGCCCAAAGCTTGAAGCTCCATGCTTGGTGACTTAGACAGCAGAGGCCAGAGGCCACTAGCTCAAGTATGGGTCACCCTGCCCTGCAGAAAAACAGTAGACCTCTCTAAGTTGACAGATCTCCTATGCTCTCATTTGCCCCTGCAGGCCCAAATCTGAGAGTAGAGAACAGGGAGAACCCCTGCACCTTCCGATTTTTTGCTTGCCTTCAAGTGAGTGTGCCTGCAAGTGAATGACTACGGAGCCCTAGATCCAGGGTCCCTCTACTTTAGCAGCCAGACACCTGATTCCTCCCACCCACACCACCACTGTGGGCAACATAGGAATCCTTGGGATAGCTTTCTCAACATTAAAGTCCCTGTGCTGTGGGTCTCCCAGTGGAGTCCAGGCAAAAAAGTTCCTCAAGCCCAGACAGATCTGAATAACTGGAGGACATTAAAGCAGGCCTGTAGGCCATTGAGGAATTCAGGGCACCTGCACGCTTTAGCAACTGTCCTTCCACTTACACTCCCAGGTTTGCCTGCATGTGCCTGCAAACTTTCTTCCTTAGCTACAGCAGAAACAACAACATGCAATCTCCAAATGGTGGAACTCTTTCATCTTCCTAAAGGATATTTCAGACATCAGACACAGACAGACCCAGTCTGAAGTATAGACTCGAGGAACAAACAGCCAACTTTATGGATAAGCAGATGGCTAGAGGTTGGTGTAAGAACACATCCAAGAAAAATCAAGACATGATGGCTTCACCACCAAACCCAAAAATCTATAGACATGCTAATTAATTGGAAACACAGAAAAATAATCTCAATTCTCTGCTTATCCAGTTATTAGAGGCACATAAACAGGAAGTGAACAAAGCTCTCAAAGAAAAACAGGCAAATACAGCCAAATAAGTAGAGGCACAAGTAGTGGTATATAGAGAGGAAATAAACAAACAAAAAAATAAAGACCATCATGGAAAGACAGGAATCCACATTCAAACAGATGAAAAAAATGGTGCAAGACAAAAACAAACAAAAACAGAAAAAATTAACAAAGAAAACACAAACGGAGAAAACCCTGGAGCTGGAGAACTTGGAGAAAAGACCAGGAACAACAAAGGTGAGAATCACCAATAGAATACAAGAGATGGAAGAGATAATCTCAGGTGCAGAAGATAAAATTGCTGAAATTGATACATCTTTCAAAGAAAAAGTAAAATAGGAAGAGTTCCAAACATAAAACTTCCAAGAAAATCAGAGAAGAAAAATTTTTCAAATTAAGGAAAGAGATATCCATAAATATAAAAGAGAGCTACAGAACACCAAAAAGACTAGACCAGAAAAGAAACTCCTCATGTCATAAAATAGTCAAAACATTAAATCTACAGAACAAAGAAAAATATTAAAAACAGCAAGGGAAAAAGGCCAAGTAACATATAAAGGTAGACCTATCAGAATCACACCAGACTTCTTAAGAGAAACCATGAAAGCCAGAAGGGCCTGCAGATGTAATGCAGACTCTAAAGGACCACAAATGCCAACCCAGACTATTATATCCAGTAAAGGTTTCAATCAACATAGATGGAGAAAACTGAATTTAAACAATATCTACACAGCAAACCAGCCCTACAGAAGATACTAGAAGGAAAACTCCAATAAAATCAACTACAGCCAAAAAAGCACAGGATGTAGCTAAATTCACACATACACACACACACACACACACACACACACACACAAACAAAATTAAAAGAAAACAAGCATAAAAACACAGTAACACCACCAAATCTACAATAAAAGGAATTAATATTCATTGGTCACTATTATCTATTACTATCAGTGAACTCAAACCTTCAATAAAAAGACACAGACTAACAGAATGGTTGCTGAAACAGTATCCAACAATCTGCTACATCTAAGAAACACACATCTGCAACAAAGAAAAGCACTATCACAGAGTAAGGGGCTGGAAAAATGTTTCTCAAGCAAAGGGACCCAAAAAAAAAAAAAAAAAACAAGCTGGAGAAGCTATCCTAATATCTAATAAAATAAACTGTCAACCAAAATTAATAAAAAACAATGAGACTGGGCACTTCTTTCTCATCAAAGGAAAAATTCACCATGAAGACATTGCAATCCTGAACACCTATGCCCCCAATACAACAGCACCTGCATTTGTAAATGAAATATTACTAAAGCTTAATTCACACATCAATCCCAACACCTTAATAGTGGGAAACGTCAACACTTTACTCTCACCAAGGGACAGATCATCTAGACAGAAGCTAAGTCGGAAATAATGACACTTGCAGAGGTCCTAAATCACATGGACTTAATAGATGTCTATAGAACTTTGCTCCTAAACACAAAAGAGTACACCTTCTTTTCTGCACCTCATGGAACCTCCGCAAAAACTGACCACATAATGGACACGAAGCAAGCCTCAACAGATTCAAAAAGAGTGAAGTGATCCCTTGTATTCTTTCAGACCACCATGGACTAAAACTAGACCTCATCAACAACAGAAATAACAAAAATCCTATAAAAAAATCCTCAAGATGCTGTAAATATTATTCATTTTCTAGAACTGTTTCACCATGAAGCTTTATGTTTCTATGGGGACTGTAATGTTTATGTTTTATGATGGCTGCACTGACTATTAAAAACAATTTGGCTGATATTTTAGGTCTTTTGATGCCAATTTTCATTAGATTGTTCATCAATCATCAACTCTCCCATTAACTGCAAAAATTTGAGGCTAACATCAGTTTACAGTAATGACTGTTCAATGTTTTTTTTCTATCAGTATGCATGCTTCGTATGGATGTGTACATGATTAATTTCATATCAAGACCTGTAATTAAATAATTGAAGCCAAAACAGAATGGATATTAAACCTGAACACATATTTAGTAAAGACCCAGAACCTAATCAAAATGTTGATTAGCATTTAAAAGTCAATGTTTTGAGTTCATCTACTGTTACTACACTTAGGATACTCCAGCAAATATTTACGGAAAGTTTTAGCCTCAGGTGAAAAGCTAGAAATTCTTTTTAGCATGGCAGTTAAATTGGATTTTCAAATGGTAAATTATATCCAGTGCATATCTATCTTTCTGCTGGATTGAGAGAATCTATTTTAACTATTATTTAAGGGAATAAATTGGCAAAACATATAAATCCTACAATTGGCAAAATTATTTGTATAAGTTACAACTCTTAAATCCAAAGAGTCTGGGCACAGGGGTCTTTTCTGAGACTGATAATCTAGCCAAGGACCATGCATTAGATGGCCTGAAACCCTTGCACAGAGGTAGCTCAGGGCAGTTCAGTATCCAAGTGGCTTCCATAGTAATGGGGACAGGGACTGTCTCTGACAAGAACTGCTCTTTGATCACCTCCCCCTGAGGTAGTAGCAGCCCTACCAGGCCACAGAGGAAGACAATGAAGCCACTCCTGATGAAACCTGATAGACAAGGATCAGAGGGAAGGAAAAGAAGACCTCTCCTATCAGTGGACTGGGAGAGGGGCATGGGTGGGAAAGAGGGACAGAAGGTAGGGTTGGGAGGGGAGGTGGGAGGGAGCTACATGGGGGGGGATACAAAGTGAATAATCTATAATTAATAAAAATAAAAATAATTTAAAAAACAAATAAAGCTGTACAAACATGAAAAAAATCCAGATAGATTTGGTGACAGTGTGAAAAAAAAATCTAGGTTCAAATTTTTAACTTTATTAGTATCAGGAAAAGTTAGTAAAAAAAAAATAATCTCCATGTTTTAAATCAGTGAGTTTTAAAAACAATTGGGGGTAGAAAGGAAGACACTGAAAAGCCTCATTTATTTCCTTTCTTTCTATCCATTCAATTCTTCCACTTCTTGGGAATAAAATCTATTCACTATTTTTTATTACTAATTCCAGTAATTTTCATCTAACTCTAAGTACAAGAATATATTGTCTCTCCCTTTGTACAATTTTATTTAAAATATTTTCTTACCTTTGAGAGTATAATATGATTATAAAATTTTCCTCTCTCTAAATCTTCCATGTAGCTACTATCATCTCTCTTTTGAATACCTTGTCTCCTTTAAAATTACTGAACCCTGCACATATATGTATATATATATATATATTTATTATACATTAAACATGATATATCATATATACACTTTCAGCTTGACTTTTTCAATTTCTGCATATTAATATCCTTCTACATTATTACAACGGCATCTTGTTGTTTTTTTATTTTATTCAATGCATAGCCTCTTGCATTGAAACTATAGCTTATTTATTCAATGTGCTGTGACATTATCAGCAAGTACTTGAAAATGGTTTAATACTAAAACAACTTCACCCTACATATAAATGAAAGCTTTTATTTGCAAAACAGAAATGCTGATATTAGCGACACCAAGCTAAAATTAAACTTCAGTTCAGTATGCACAACATTGAGGAACAATGAGAAAAACAAAACAAAACTGTATTTTCTTTCTGGCTTAAGGCTTATTGCCTCAGTAAGGTGTCTCCCAGAGTTAACTAACATGGACAAGTGATACTGAATGTTATTCCTAAAATGTTTACAAAGTAGCATGCACATAGAAATTTTTACGTTTATCTCATACTCAAAAGTATAACATTTCAAACTCCATCTTTAGTCCAATAGATCATACATTCTGCTTTCTGTTCATGGTAACCCATATATAATCTGCATTTTAAAACAGTTCCATTTCTTTTTAGGATGGAAATCCTGCTTACAATGCTGCAGTATAGTGAAAGATATTAGGAAGGCAGACCAATTAAAGGAAGAGGCAGCTTCTTTATTAAATGATGTATCCCAGATTCCCATTTCATGAAACATGTACCCATGTCACATGCCAAATTCCCATTAACTTCAAGAAGGAATTATGTGCAGAAAAAATATGCAGGCTGAAGATGGAAGGATAAATTAGTCTAGAGCAATCCTTAAATGTAATTTTAGAATGCAGTGAATGCCTTCAATTATGAGTAGGAATGTTGTGCAGATTGGATATTATCTTCTCCTCCCTTGTCTCTGACCACACATTCAAAATGAGCAGGGCAAATAATTGCTTTAAATGGAGAAAAGACATGAACATCTCGAATTGTAAGTGAAGATGAAATTCAAATATTGGAATCATAAAAATATAACAATTTCTCAAAAAACAGCTTAAGAAAAGAAAATTGTGTTTTAATTCAGCATAGAAAAGATTAATATTTAATAAAAACAGAAATATTTGAAGACTATTAATTTCAGATTAAGAAGGAGCAAATTTTACTAAATATTAAGTGCAAATAACATTTAACATATTTTATAGTCACTCTCAAGTGTAATACATGGTTGCTATTACCATACTTTTTCTCTACAGAGACCTTTACTTTCACTGGTTTAATGACACACTATAATTGCAACAATTGTATCATTGTTACTTTGTGATAATAAAATTGTTGATTCTTTTAAACAGGCAAAGTAAAAACCTTTCTTTTTAAATTAATTAATTTTATTTTTTAATATTAGTTACAGTTTATTAACTTTGTATCCCAGCTGTATCCTGCTCCCTCATTCCCTCCCAATCCCATTCTCCTTCCTCTCCTGGGCTGCTTCAAAGCTGCTTTTGTAGGCTGTTTGTCATTTAAGTCTCAGCATGGGAGACAGGCTTTTTCCAGGCCTTCCCTTAGAGTCAGGGAAGAATTTGCAAGTCCATTCGCCTTTTGTTTAGTGACAGCAGGTGGGAGAGCTTGTTTGAAATCTCAACTCTGCCTCACTTCCTTGTAAAATTAACCCATTGTGTAAGCTGTTTGTATAAATAAACAAGACTATCTGGCCTCAGGGCTTTTCGGGTACAGGGCACATTTGGCACCAAGCAAGCGGCCAGAAGCCTCTCGGAACATAATATGTGTAGTGTACATTATTAATTTCAATCCTCACTCCCGACTCAGAACCCCGTTCTGCTCTGCTGGCGGGCTCCAGCACCCTCCCTCATCTTCTCCCTACTCCTTTCCAAGTCTACTGATAGGGGAGGGCCTCCTCCCCTTTCATCTGACCCTAGTTTATCAGGTATCTTCAGGCCTGACTGCAAAGCCCTCCTCTGTGGCCTAGCAAGGCTGCTCCTCCCTCAGATAGGGGGTGGTCAAAGAGCCAGCCATTGAGTTCATGTAGGAAATAGTCCCTCTACCACTTACTAGGGTACCCACATGGGTACTGAGGTACCATGGACTACATCTGAGCAAGGGTTATAGGTTATATCCATAAATGGTCCTTGGTTAGAGATATAGTCTCACAAAAGATCCCGATGCCCAGATATATTTGGTCCTTGTAGAGCTCCTGTCCTCTCCCTCAAAACCTTTCTTCATAGTGCCATTTTCATGTGATAGTTCAGAGCACTTTCTCTTTAGCTCTGCTAAAATGAAATGTTTTAAAATTATGAGTCTTTGTTATAATAAATTACCTAAAAATCCATAACTTAAGTACCCTATAAAAAGTGATAAATTTTTACAAAGCCTATCTCTACTTTTGAATGTGTAGTTTGTAGATAATAATTCAAAGTTAATTTAGTAGGAAAGCTAAAGCAATATTACAACATACTGTAAAAAAAAAAAAGAAAATTTCCAGTAAAAAATTGATTTTAAGTGGGGTGATTATAAAATTACATACTCCAGTCTTTGTAACTTTTATAAAATGAACCTTTAAAATTTTTCATGAATCAAAATAAAACAGGTTTGCATGGTATTTGCTGTAAGATGGGATTTTGTATCCTTGGGGAAAAAAAAAGCTAGCAGTTGGCTTCTTATAACCAGTATTAGTAGGACTAAAGAACTCAAACCTTCTTAAGAAATGTAAGTCTTTATTTGTTTATTGATGAAATAAAACTTTACAATGTCTATCCATCTGAGTCACCATGGGATTTCCTTACTAATGAGATGATAGAAAACAGATAACATTTAGAGCAATTTCCTTGAAACAAGTGATGACCTACACTAAAAACAGAGCTATATGCCTGTCTAGTGCTCTCTCAAACAAGACCTCTGCTCCAATTGTTTCAGATAATGTTTTTGCTTATAATTTTTAAAATACATATATTTAAAGTGGCAAAAGACATAATGGAAAACATAAGAACATATCACTATATTTAAAAGAACTAACATGAATTCTAAAAATTACATAGCATCAAAATGTAAAATATATTGGAGAAAAATTAAAATTGCAGTGGTAGGATTTTTCTAGTCAAGTTTTAAGGGTCATTTATATATACCATCATATCCTCTGCAAATAAAAATACTTTGACTTTGTTCTTTCTAATTTGTATCCCCTTAATCACCTTGACCAGGGCTGTTGTTCCCACTAGAACTTCAGTTACTATATCAAATAGATACGGCAGGAATGGACAACCTTGTCCTGTTCCTGATTTTAGTAGAATTGCTTTAAGTTCTCCCCATTTAATTTGATGTTGGCTATCAGACTGTAGTATATTTCCTTTATTAGGTTTAGGTATGTCCCTTGTATCTCTAACTTTTCCAAGACTTTTATCATGAAAGAGTGTTGGATTTTGTTAAATGGTTTTGTTTTTGGCATCTAATGAAATGATCATTTTTCCTTTCAGTTTATTAATATGGTGTATTACATTTACAGATTTTCACATATTGAATCATCTCTGCATCTCCAGGATGAAGCCTATATTATCATGATGGATGATTCTTTCATGTGTTCCTGGATTCTGGATACAAGATTAACTATAAACAAAACACAAACAACAACAACAAAACAAAACAAAAAAACAGTATCCTTTTTATAGACAAATACACTGAGGACTAAGAAAGAAATCAGGGAAGCTATACTTTTCATGAAGGCCTCAAATGTATTGGGGTAATTCTAACCAAGGAAGTGAAAGACTTGTATGATAAAAACGTCAAGCCTTTGAAGAAAGAAATTAAATATGATATCAGAAGTTGGAAAGATCTCCCATGCTCATTGATCAGTATGATTAACATAGTAAAACTGACCGTTCCACTAAAAGCAACATACAGGCTCAACTCAATGTCCATCAAAATTCCTACAGAATTTTTTAGATCTTGAAAGAACAATTTTCAACTTCATATTGAAAAACAACAACAAAAACAGGATAGATAAAAAACAATCCTAAAAATAAAGAACTTCTAGAGGTATCACCATCCCTGATATCAAGTGCATTGCAGAGTTATAGTAATAAAAAGCTGTATAGCATTGGCATAAAAACAGACGTTGTTGATCAACGGAATTGAACTGAAGATCCAGACATAAATACACACACCAGTGAACACTTTACTTTTGAAAGAAGTCAGAAATTCATAGTGGAAAAAAGAAAGCATCTTTAACAAACAGTGCTGATCTAACTAGATGTCTACATGTAGAAAAATGCAAATAGATCCTTATTTATCAAACTGCACAAAACTTAACTCCAAGTGGATCAAATAACTCAACACAAAATCTATTGAACCTGATAGAAAAGAAAGTGGGGAATAGCCTTGAATGCATTGACAAGGGAGATAACTTTCTGAAGAGAACACTTATAGTGCAGGCACTAAGATCAATGATGAATAAATGGGGCCTCACAAAATGGAGAAACATCTCTAGAGCAAAACGACACATCATTCAGAAGAAAAGGAAGCCTACAGAATTGAAAAGACAATTGCACTGACTCCAAATTAGATAGAGGTCTAATATTCAATATATATATATATATATATATATATACATACATATTAACTCAATAAATTACATATCAAAACCAAGTAATTAAAAATGGGGTTCAGTTCTAAACAGAGAATTCTCAATAGACAAATTTCAAATAGCTGAGAAGCACTTAATGGAATGTGCAACATTCTCAGTCATCAGGGAAATGTGAATCAAAATGACTCTGTGATTCAATCTTACAACTGTCAGAAAGGGTAAGATCAAAACCACAAATGACAGTTCACATGGGCAAGGATGTGGAACAAGGGAACTCCTCCATTGCTGACAGTAGTTCAAACTTGTATAGCCACTATGGAAATTAATATGGCAGTACCTAACAAAATTAAGGATCAACTTATCTCAAAACCCAGCTATATCACTCTTGGGCATATACCCAAAGCACTATCTCATTACAAAGATACTTGCTCAGTCATTTTCATTATGGCATTATCCATAATTGCCAGAAACTGGAAACAACCTAGATTGTCCCTCAACCTAAAAATGGATAAAGAAAATGTGGTATATTTACACAATTAAATACTACTCAGTAAATGAAAACAAAGAAACCATGAAATTTGAGGGCAAATGGTGGGAACTAGAAAGATCATCCTGAGTGAGGTATCCCAGAAGCAGAAGGACACACATTGTATATACTCACTTATAAATTGTTATTATAGATATAATATAGGATAAACATACTAAAAACTCTACACCAAAAGAAGCTAAGCAAGAGTTGGAACCTCGGGAAAATGATCAATCCTCACTCAGAAAAACAAACAGGACAGACATTGGAAGAAGGAGAAAACAGGAAACAGGACAGAAGCCTACCACAGAAGGCCTTTGAAAGACGCTACACAGCAGTGTATCAAAGCAGAGGCTGAGACTCATAAGCAAACTTTGGGCAGAGTGCAGGGAATCTTATGAAAGAAGGTGGAGATAGTAAGATCTGAAGAGGACAGGAACTCCACAAGGAGAGCAACAGAACCAAAAATCGGGGCACAGGGGTCTTTTCTGAGACTGATACTCAACCAAGGACCATTCATTGATATAACCAAGAATCTTGCTCAGACGTAGCCATAGCAACTCAGTATCCAAGTGGGTTCTATAGTAAGAGGAAGAGGGACTGTCTGTGACAGTGGCTGGATCTTTGATCCCCTCCCCCTGAGATGGGAGCACATTTGACAGGCCAAAAAGGAGGACAATACAGCCAGTCTTGATAAGACCTGATAAGCTAGAGTCAGATGGAAGGGAAGGAGGAATTCTCCAATCAGTGGACTTGGATAGGGGCATGGGAAGAAATGAGGGAGAAATGGTGGGATTGGGAGGGGACGAAGGAGAGGGCTACTGCTGGGATAGAAAATGAATAAACTGTAATATAAAATTTAATAAAAAAGGCAGAGAGAAACTATCCAAATCAGACAAATGAGAAATGAAAAGGGAGGCATAATGACAGACACTGAGGAAATCCAAACAGTCATCAGGTCTTACTACAAAAGACCATATGTCACAAAATTGGAAAATCTAAATGAAATGGACAATTTTTCTTGATAGATTCCATTTACCAAAATTAAATCAAGATCAGATAAATAGATTAAATAGTCCTATATCACCCAAGGAAATTGAAACATTCATCAAAAGTCCTTCTTCCAAAAAATGCACAGTGCCAGATGGTTTCAGCATAGAATTATAGCAGACCTTCAAAGAAGAGCTAACTCCAATTCTCTTAAAACTATTCTAGAAATGGAAACAGAAGGAACATTACAAATTTTGTTTTCTAAAGCCACAGTCATCATGATACCTAAACAACACAAAGACCCAACAAAAAAAGGGTATAAGACCTATCTCTCATACGATCATTAATGCAAAAATACTGAATAAAATTCTTGCAAACCAAATCCAAGAACAAATAAAAGATGTCATCCAATATGAACAAGTAGGCTACACTCCAGGCATGCAGGGGTGGTTCAATATATGGACATCCATCAATGTAAACCACCATATTAAAAAAAATTAAAGGAGAAAAATCACATGTTCATCTCATTAGATGCTGAAAAAGCATTTGAAAAAATACAACACTCATGCTTAAAGTACTGAGATCAGGGATACAAGGCACACCTAACTAAATATAGTAAAGACAATAAACAACGAGCCTATAGCCAACATCAAACTAAATAGAGAGAAATTAAATCAATCCCAATGAAATCAGGGACAAGGCAAGGCTGTCTCTCCATATCTCTTCAATATAGTACTTGAAGTCCTAGCTAGAGCAATAAGACAACTAAAGGAGATGAAAGGAATTCGAATTGGAAAGGAAGAAGTCAAAGTATCACAATTTGCACATGATATGATAGTATACATGAGTGATCACAAAAATTCAAACAGGGAACACCTTCATCTGATGAACACCTTCAGTAATGTGGCTGGATTCAAAATTAACTCAAAAAAATCAGGAGCCCTTTTGTATACAACAGACAGAAGGGCTGAGAAAGAAATTAGGGAAACAACACCCTTCACAAGAGCCAAAAATAGCATAAAGTACTTTTGTGTGACTCTAACCAAGCAAGTGAAAGACCTGTCTGCAAATACTTCAAGTCTCTGAAGAAAGAAAACAAAGTAGACATAAGAAGTTTGAAAGATTTCCCATGCTCATGGATCAGTAGGCTTAACATAGTGAAAGTGGCCATCTTACCAAAAACAATCTACAATTCAATGCAATTCCCAGGAAAATACCAATACAATTATTTACAGAACTTGTAAGAATAATTCTCAACTTCATACGGAAAAACAAAAAACCCAGAATTGCCAAAACTCTCCGGTACAACAACAGACTCTCTGGAGGTATCTCTATCCCAGTTCCCAAGCTATACTAAGGAGTGATAGTAAGAAAAACTGTATGGTATTGGTATAGAAAAAGAATGGTGGATAAATTAAATCAAATAGAAGACTGAGAAAAAAAATCCACATACCTATGGACACTTGACTTTTGACAAAGAAGCCAAAGCCATACAATGGAAAAAAAAAGACATCTTCAACAAGTAGAGCTGGTCCAACTGGATGTCTACATGTAGAAAAATGCAAATAGATCCGTATTTATCACCCTGCACAAAGCTAAAGTCCAAGTGGATCAACGACCTAAACACAAAATCAGACACACCAAACCTATCTGAAGAAAAATTGGGGAAGAGCTTTGAACTCATTGGCATAGGAGACAACTTCCTGAACTGAACACCAACAGCACAGGCTCTAAGAGCAACAATCAATAAAATGGGACCTCATGAAACTGAAAAACTTCTGGAAAACAAAGAGCACTGTCATCATAACAAAACGACTGCTTACAGACTGGAAAAGGATTTCACCAATCTTATATCTGATAGAGGGCTAATACCCACAATATATAAAGAAATCAAGAAGTTAAACACCAAAAACCAAGAAATCCAACTAAAAAGTGGGGTACAGAGCTAAAAAGAGAATTCTCAATAGAGAGTATCAAATGGCAGTATAACACTTAAAGAAATGTTCAACATCCTTAGTCACCAAGGAAATGCAAATCAAACCAACCCTGAGATTTCATCTTACACCCATCAGAATGGCTAAGATCAAAAATTCAAGTGACAAAACATACTGGAGTGGGTGTGGAGAAAGGGGAACCCTCCTCCATTGCTGGTGGGAATGTAAACTTCTATAACCACTTTGGAAATCAATCTCCCTTTTTCTTAACCAATTAGGAATAGTGCTTCCTCAATATCCAACTACAGCACTTCTAGGCATGTATCCAAAATATGCTCAAGTATACAACAAGGACATTTGCTCAACCATGTTTGTAGCAGCTTTATATATAAGCAGAATCTGGAAACAACTCAGATGTCCCTGAACTGTGGAATGGATACAAAAATTGTGGTACGTTTACACAATGAAATACCATGCAGCAATTAAAAATAAGGAAATCATGAAATTTTCAGGCAAATGGTAGGGTCTAATAAAGTTCATCCTGAGTGAAGTATTCCAGGATCATAAAGACACACATGATATATACTCACTTATAAGTGGATGTTAGACATATAATATCAGTTAAGCGTATTACAATCTGTACACCAAAAGAAGCTAAGCAAAAAGGAGGACCCTGGGTAAAATGATCAATCCTCACTCAGAAGGCAAATGGAGCAGACATGGGAATAGTTAAAAAACAGGGAACAGGACAAGAACCTACCACAGAGGGCCTCTGAAAGACTCTAAGTAGATGCTTTGACTCATAGCCACACTTTGGGCAAAGTGCAGGGCAGGGAATCTTTTGTAAGAAGGGGGAGATATAAAGACCTGGAGGGGATAGGACGTCCACAAGGAGAGGAATAGAATCAAAATTTCTGGGCCCAGGGGTCTTTTCTGAGTCTGATACTCCAACCAAGGACTATGCATGGAGATTACCTAGAACCCCTGTACAGATGTAGCCATGGCAGCTCAGTTTCCAAGTGGGTTCTCTAATAATGGGAACAGGGACTGTCTCTGACATGAACTCAGTGGCTGGCTCTTTGATCACCTTCCCCTGATGTGGGTGCAGCCTTACCAGGCCACATAGGAAGACAATGCAGCCAGTCCTGATGAGACCTCAAGGACTAGGATCAGAAGAAAGGTGAAAAGAACCTCCCCTATCAGTGGACTGGGGGAAGGGAATAGGGGAAGAAGAGTGAGGGAGAGTGGGATTGGGAGGAGACGAGGGAGGGGCCTACAGCTGGGATATAAAATGAATAAAGTGTAATTAATAAAAAAATAAAAATTTTAAAATGAAAGTATATTAGGATAGAAGAGCAATAAAAATAAAAATATTATGAAGTTGTAGTAAATGAAGCTGTTTTTTTTTAAATATCATCAGGAAATTTGCATATGGAGGTAACTGGAAAAAATATCAACCCCAATGAGGTAACTCACAACAAGAAAGATAAGTATGGTATGCATTCACTTACAAGTGAATATTTTGTGTTATGTAAATGATAATCTCATGCTATAAACTGGAAATAGGAGAATTTAGGTAAAGAGGAGAGCTTTTGGGGTGGGGATGCATGGACCTTCCCAGAAAGGGAAAAAGGACAAATTTTATGTGTGGACTGGTTGTGGGGTAAAATCAGAGCAGAAGATTCAGGAAGCAGGGAGTATGGGAGGTGGAAGAGAATATGGGGAAAGACAGCTGTGATTGGGGAGCATGGATAGGGTTGTGTGGAAACTTCCTGGAATCTATGAGAGTGACCTTAGTAAGGATTCCTAGTAATGGAAAGTATAGAGTCTTAACTGGCCATCTTTTGTAGCCTGGCAAGGTTTCTAGAGGTAGAACTGGGTTACATTTCTTTGAGTTATTGGCTGAAAGTGCCCTGTGCAGATCCCTAAACCATGCAGGCTGATACTAAAACATTAAACTGCTGTCTGAAACCTGACAGCTGGAGTTCCATCACTGAGGACAACATCTACACATGCCATTGAACATGGAGAGGTTGAGCTGGTGCCTGCAGAGAGCCTTTACTCCCATGTTCTAATCTATTTGGTACTCTGCAGGCCAATGAAAGAGAAACGTGGATGCTGTCCCAGTCACAAAACTCTAGACCTGTAATCTGTCCTGCCCATAGGATGTGCTGGGGCAATGAAGGCATAGAAATTGTGGGAGTGGCCAAGCAATGTTAGCTTTAGCTTGAGGCCTATGCCATGAGGGGGAGCTCATGTAATTCACACATTGTCTGGATGGCCAGGAAGCAGAGATCTAAAGCCAAATGCACTTGGTCTAAAAAGATCAATGACATGATTTCTAATGATAAGCTGCTATATTAAGAGATTGGTGCCTTGTCCAGTTGTCAATAAAGAGGTTTTTCTCTCATAGCAGATGGGAGTGGCTACAGAGACCCACAGCCAGATATTATGCCAAGAGAGAGTCTAAAAAGGTGGTCTCTGCCAGGTACCTCCCCTCAGAGCCTGAGAAACTCTGCAGAAAAGGGTAAATGAAGATTGCAAGAGTCTGAAGGGTTGGAAGACACCAGGAGAATATGGTCCACTATATCAATTATACAGGGCTTACATTGGCTCACAAATACTGAAGCAGCAAGCACGGGGTCTGCATGGGTCTGTACCAGTTCCTGCACATATAATTTATGGCTGTTTTGTTTGGCATTTGAGGGCACTCTTAACAGTGGGATCCAGTGTGTCTCTGACTATTTGTCCTACTATTGGGACACTTTTCCTTCTATTGAGTTGCCTTTCCAGCCTCAATAGCGGAGTTTTTTTGCCTTGTCTTACTGTATCTTGTCATTTCTTGTTTAGCTGTGGTCTTTTGGATACCTATTCTTTTTTGAAGAGGAAAAGGAGGGGGAGTTGATCTGGGGGAGAAGAGAGGTGGGTGGGAATTGGAAGGAGTAGAAGGAGGGAAACCTGTGACCTGGATGTATTGTATAAGAGAAGAATCTATTTTCCATAAAAATAAAATAAATTAAACTCAAAAGGTAAGCTAAATAACAAGAAAAAGCTTTAATACTGCAAGATTTAGTGAACTTGGCTGCAAAGGCCAAATTACCCAGAAATGAGTATGGGAAGTTAAAGTGATGACACATCTAAAATAAAAGTTAGACTTTAAGGAAGTTAGTAAGACATGACATAGTTTAGTTCTAATTGCTTTTTTAGAAAATGAGAATGGGAAGAAGTCATGATGTCTAAGGCTATCCTAAGATTGTTTAAAAACCCAATGATCACAGGCAATTCTTAGACTTAAGAAGCACAATTCTCCAAGCAGAGAAAATGAAAATAAAGTCATGTCTTATATTTTCAGACCATCCACAACTATACATCATTTAGTTTCACTATAAAGGCATTGTTGACAGGAGCCCAGGTTCTCAACCTTCTGTAGCCAGCAAGTACCCATTTCTTAGCAGTTATTTCATGCCAATGGTTGATCATGGTTCAGATATTAATACAGCAAAGTTTTATTCTAGTACTCCTTGAAAGAATTTCCAAAGCTTTTCTGAATCTTCACTGCAGTATGGAATGGTTTTAGTCAGTCCTCTTTTCTCTATTTCCAAAGTAAGAATGTACATTGTGCTCTGAAGGCTCTTGCTTTCTTTCTCTGCTCTCTCCATTATCCCAAAGACTACTCTTCCAAAAATTTGCTCATTTTATCCTGTCTTGGATCATTTTTTTTTGATGATGATGTGATCTGACACAGGCCAAAATTAAATTTAAAAAAAACATGAAGCGATTAGGTAGTACAAAGCAATCACTTACAATGGAGCTGCTCTTAGAATGACTACATATTTTCAACTATACAATAAAAGCTAGTTGATAGCCTGTGTAAAGTAGCAAAGCAGGGTTTTGTCCACCAGAGTGAATAATCAGTCCTCTCTATGATGCCTCTTTCAGTGACCTGGACAATTTTTAGTAAACCAAAACTATCTTACTATCTTCAAATTATGTCACAATAGATCCCTCTTTGCAATATCTGGAGATCATGATCAGGGCTGGTAAATTCTTTTTAAAATTTTTTCCTTGTTATTATTTACTATAATTTATTCATTTTCTATCCCTGTTATAGCCTCCTCTATCATCTTCTCCAGGCCTTGCCCTCCCTCCCACTGCCCACCCTATGTCCCTCCCTTTGTCAGCTGATAGGGGAAGTCCTCCTCCCTTACTACCTGACACTAGCCCATCATGTCTCATCAGGACTGTCTGGATTCTCTTTCTCCGTGGCCTAGTTACGTCACCTCACCAAGGGAAGGTGATCAAAGAGCCTGCTGCCAAGGCCATGTCAGAGACAGTTCCTGCTTTCCTTACTAGGGAACACAAATGAAGACTGAGCTGCCCATGGGCTACATCTGAACGTGGGGTCTGGGTTCTCTCCATTAATGGTCCTTGGGTGATTCATCAGCATCTGTAGGATCCCCTCAGCCAAGATTTTTTTTTTTTATCTGTTGGTCTCCATGTGGAATTCCTGTCCCCTCCAGGTCTTTCTATCTCCCCCTTCTTTCATAAGATTCCCTGCACTCTGCCCAAAATTAAAGCCCATGTGAATCAAAGACCTCAACATAAATTTGAACACACTAAAGCTGTTAGAAGAAAAATTGGGGAAGAGCCTTGAACTCATTGGCACAGGAGACAACTTCCTGAACAGAACACCAACAGCACAGGCTACAAGATCAACAATCAATAAATGAGACCTCATGAAGCTGAAAAGCTTCTGTAAAAGAAAGGACACTGTCTTCAGGACAAAATGACAGCTTACAGACTGGGAAAGGATCTTCACCAACCCTATATCTAACAGAAGGCTAATATCCAGAATATATAAAGAACTTGAGAAGTTAAATAGCAACAAATCAAATAATCCAATCAAAAAACGGGGGTACAGAGCCAAACAGAGGTTTCTCAATAGAGTAATATCGAATGCCAGAGAAACACATAAAGAAATGCTCAACATCCTTAGTCATCCAGGAAATGCAAATCAAAGTGAGCCTGAGATTTCACCTTATACCCATCAGAGTGGCAAAGATCAAAAGCTCAAATAACAACACATGCTGGAGTGGTTGTGGAGACAGGGGAGCTCTCCTCCATTGTTAGTGGGAATGTAACCTTGTCTAACCATTTTGGAAATCAATCTGGTGATTTCTCAGAAAATTAGGAAGAGTGCTACCTCAAGATCCAGCTATACCACTCCTGGGTATATATACAAAAGATGATCAAGCATACAACAAGGACATTTGTTCAACTATTTTCATAGAAGCTTTATTCTAGAAACAACCTAAATGTCCCTCAACTGAAGAATGGATACAGAAATTGTGGTGCTTTAGTTTTATGCAGTATTGTAAGTAAAGATATATTAGCATTTTTCTACATGTACATATCCAGTTAGACCAGCACCATTTGTTGAAGATGTTATCTTTTCTTCCATTTGGGCAACCTGGTAAAAAATCACATGTTCATAGGTGTGTGTTTTATTTCTGGGTCTTTTATTCGATTCCACTGATCCACTGGACTGTTTCTATGCCAGTACCACACAGTTTTTATTACTGTTGCTGTATAGTACATCTTGAGATCAGGGATGGAGATACCTCCAGTAGATATTTTGTTGCAGAAGATTGTTTTAGCTATTTGGGATTTACTGTTATTTTATATGAAGTTAAGAATTTTTTTCAAGTTCTGTAAAGAATTTTGTTTGTAATTTGATGGGGATTGCATTGCATCTGTAGATTGCTTTTGGTAAAATGGCTGTTAGGTATATATCCAAAATATGCTCAAGTATACAACAAGGATATTTGATCAACCATGTTCTTAGCAGCTTTACTCATAGTAGCCAGAATCTGGAAACAACCCAGATGTCCCCCAGCTATGAAATGGATACAGAAATTGTGGTACATTTACACAATGGAATTCTACTCAGCAATTAAAAATAAGGAAAACATGAAATTGGCAGGCAAATGGTGGGAAAAGATCATCCTGAGTGAGATATTCCAGGCCACAGAGGGAGACAATGCAGCCAGTCCTGTGGGATCTGATAGGCTAGAGTCAGATGGTAGGGGAGAAGGACTACCTCTATCAGTGGACAGGGGAAGGGGCATGGGAATAGAAGAGGGAGGGATGGGACAAGGGAGGAGGCTATAGCTGGGATACAAAGTGAATAAATTGTAAAAAATAAATAAATAAAAAATAAAAGTTATTAAAAAGACATCATGGTAGATTTACACAATGGAATAACACTCAACAATTAAAAACAAGGAAATCATGAAATTTGCAGACAAACAGATGGAACTAGAAAAGATCATTCTGAGTGAGGTAACCCAGAAGCAGAAAGACACACACGGTATATACTCACTTACATATGGATATTAGCCATAAAATATAGGATAAACATACGAAAATCTGTTGTCAAAAGAAGCTAAACAACAAGGAAGACTGTCATTCAGAAGAGAAATAGAGTACACATCGGAAGTAAGAGAAGACAGGGAGCAGGACAGGATCCTTCCACAGAGAGCCTCTAAAAGACGCCCCCCTTCGGAGTATCAAAGCAGATGCTAAGACATAGCATAACTAATGGGATTTTTTGTTTGGTTGGTTGGTTTTGGTTTGTTTTCCCCTCTATCCGTCATTATATGTGTGTATGTGTATATATATGTGTGTGTGTGTGTGTGTGTGTACACACCTACATGTAGAAAGAGACAGGTAACTTCTAAGGGAATCAAGAGAATACAAATAGAAGGTAAGAATAGTGTGAAGCTTTGACACAAGGGAGTCCATTACTACCCTTGTTCAGGGAAATTAGAACACAATTTCAGAGATGGGACGTTTGATCACATTGTGAAGGATGGACAATCAGGTGTTTGGGGCACTGACAATGAGTGAGATAAAATTACATGTCCAAAGAGCAACCAAAGTAGGAAAGTAAAAGGAGCCACAAATGCAAGTGCCCACCAAGACAGGCCAGCCACACAAATGACCCTGGTAACCTAATTTTCATGTGTGGCCACAGCAGGTAGAAGCTGCTCCTCACAGCTAGCTGAGAGTTGAAGCGTCCTTTTCCAAAGAAGAGAGATATGAAGATTTTAAATTGAGCCTGAATGTCTTGAATGCTAATACTTATTTGCATGTTTAAAGTTGAGTATAAAAATGAAAAAGTCGGCAACATCTGAAAGATTAATCCATCGTGTTTTGGAAGTTATGCCATTTTTTCAAGGATCCAGAGTGAGGGTCTCTTTATTCTCCCTCTTGAATACAAACAACAGGAACAAAATCCTATATGCATACACAATGGAAAGACACTAAGAGTGATGGGGTACAGCTGGGCTCATACCACAGGGGGAAAAACTGTATACATATGGATACAGACGCCTCTCTCTCTCTCTCTCTCTCTCTCTATCTATCTATCTTGTTATATCTATATGTCTATATAGTTAATTTCCCTCCACTTCTCTGTCATGTGTTTATTCCCCACTGTTCTTTTTCCTTTTGAAAAATGTCACTTAATGAGTCTGTGCATGACTTCTGCCTCTATTTAATACCATTGAATAATCTCAGTAGAGAGGTGAGTATTCTTTTCTCTGACAATCACTGGTC
>CM053742.1:100003023-100048006 GCA_028658305.1 Pachyuromys duprasi
TTAGAAACAAAATAAAAGATAATTTTGGTTTGTTTCACCAATTCCAATCAATCAAGAATGTCCTTTATTCCTTAATCACAAGGCACTTCTGCACTTATTAAAAAATAAATTAGTCTCTAAACATTGTTTTTAATTTTTGTCTAAGGTACTTTAAAGCCATGTCATTTAGAACTATAATATATAGACTAATCAATTAACACATTTCACTTTTTTTTTCCTCTGGGCTCTTAGAAAACCTGTAGCAGTTGTACTAAAGCAGTTAGACACATGTTTCTGGAATTTAATGTGCCCAGCAAGAAAATAATTTTATACTATTTTCCTCATGGGAAAAAATATAGACAAATGTTTTGAAAAAAAATCCCGTCAGTAAATTATGATCAATATCACAGGCTTAAAAATGGACAGTGGGCAATGGTTTCTATAATGATCAGTAAATCCTGTTCCTGAAACAATTTTTAAAGAACAAAGTAATAACAAAGAAAACTAAAATCAAATCAAATGTAAGAAAATGAAAGGATGTACAGACTGGAAGCTTCTGTGTTAACATTATAGGTCCACCACTGTATTCTCTAAACCATGTAATATGTGGCATTTGTGGAATAAAAATGAACATTAATATTAATGCATCATTGGTCACAAAATCTTTCACTTTAGAAATATAATAATATATTTAAAATCACCTGTTACAGTATATCATATTTACAATAAGTGTATAGTTTTAAAGACTGTAGGACTGTACTAACAAAGGATATTGGAAACTGACTTGCTCAAGCCAAAATACACCATTTAGTACCTTGGGTAATCTAGGAATTGTTGAACCTCTGTGTGCCTGTTTCTTCACCAGCAGAAATAGATCTATAACAAACATTTCATAGCTTTCAACAAACAACTTAATAAATTATTCCATTGTATATATTTAAAGCTGTGACTCATTCATATTAGATGATTATTAAACAATTATTATTAATGAAAGTATACTCACAGAAATCCACAGGAAACTACGTTAGTATCCCTGGCTCACTGCAAAATTGTAAAATGATGTAGTTTCTTTCATGTAATATTTCTCCCTCCTTGCTTAGTTCTCTTGTCATTAGTTTTCCCTTTTCCCAAGTGGTCACTTTGGACAGTGAAATTCCACATGAAGCTGCTTTCTTTGTTCTTTAAAATTAAGATTTATTTTATATAATGTATATTAGTTTTATTTTTCCACATATAGGATTGATACCCATAATGGTCAGAAGAGAGCACTGGATTTCTTCGTATGGAGTGATGGTTGTGAGCTGCCATGTGGGTGTGGGGAGCCTAGCCTGAGTCCTTTGCAAAAGCAGTTGTTGCTCTTAACCACTGAGCAATCTCTCATGTCCTTAGTCTGCTTTCTTAATTAGACCTGTATAACACTCATGTATTTTGTAAGGCCCACTTGATGCAAGTAATGGAAAATTATCCTCTGGTACATACTTTCAAGAAACTACCAAGAGACAGCATCTGATAAGATGGAACAACATGTAGGGACACATTTTGAAAAGACCCATTGGTGCCTGAAGCCCAAGAAATAAGTTTTTGGGGAACATCAAGAATATTACAGGCAAATACAGCCAAAAAAAATATAGAGGCACAGGTAGAGGCACAATTAGTGGCAAATAGATAGAAGAGGAATAAAAAAAAAATAGAGGACATTATGGAAAGACAGGAATCCACATTCAAACAGATAAAGGTAATAGTGCAAGATATGGAAACAGAATTAGAATCAATAACGAAAATAAAAACAGAGAAAACCCTGGAGCTGGAGAACTTAGAGAAAAAATCAGGAACCACAAAGGTAATCATCACCAATAGATTACAAGAGACAGAAGAGAGAATCTTGGGTATTGAAGATACACTTGCAGAAATTGATACATCTCTCAAATGAAAAGTAAATTCAGAAAAGTTCCAAACACAAAACATCAAAGAAATCAAGGATGCCTTAAAAAGAGGAAATCTAACAGAAATAGGATTAGATGAAAAATAAGATTCCAAGCTCCAAGTTCCAGAAAACATTTTCAAAAAAAATCATAGAAGAAAATTTTCCCAATTTCAGGAAAGAGATGTTCTTAAACATACAAGATGCCTACAGAACAACAAATAGAATAGACTGGAAAAGAAAGTCCGTGTCACAAAATGATCAAAACACTAAATCTACAGAACAAAGAAAAATATTGAAAGCAACAAGGAAAAAAACCATGTAACATATAAAGGTAGAACTATCAGAACCACACCAGACTTCTCAACAGAAACTATGAAAGCCAGACGGGTCTGGGAAAATATCATCCACACTCTAAAGGACCATAGATGCCAACCCAGACTACTAAACCCAGCAAAGCTTTCAATCAATATAGAGGGAAAAAACAAGATAATCCATGACAAAACTCAACTTAAACAATATCTACACAGCAACCCAGCCCTACAAAAGATACTAGAAGGAAAACTCTAATGCAATGAAAACAACTACACCCAGGAAAACCCAGGATATACATAACTTCACAACAAAAAATTAGAAGAAAACAAGCATAGAAACACTGTAACGCCATAAACTCCACAATAAAAGGAACTAACATTCATGGGTCACTATTATCTATCAACATCCACAGACTCAGCTTTCCAATAAACAGACACGGACTAACAGAATGGTTGCAGAAACAGGATCAGTCCTTCTGCTCCATCCAAGAAACACACCTCAGCAACAAAGAAAAACACTACCTCAGAGTATTGATATGGAAAAAGGTTTCTTCAAGAAAATGGACCCAGAAAACAAGCTGGAGTAGCTATCCTAATATGTAATAAAATAGACTTTCAACCCAAATCAAAAAAGATGAGGAGGGTAACTTCATTCTCATCAAAGAAAAAGTCCACCAGGAGGACATCATAATTCTGAACATCTATGTCCCAAATACAAGAGCACCTGCATTTGTCAATGAAACAATATTAATGCTTAAATCACACATCTATCCCAACACCTTAATAGTGGGAGACTTTAACACCCCACTATCACCAAGGGACAGATCATCTAGACAGAAACTAACTAAGGAAATAATGACACTTACAGAGATACTAATAGATGTTTACAGAACTTTTCACCCAAATTCAAGAGTATACCTTCTTTTCAGCACCTCACGGAAACTTCTCAAAAAATTGACCAGATACACTGTCACAAAGCAAGCCTCTCAACTGATACAAGAAGATAGCAATAATCCATTGCATCCTATCAGACCAACATGTTCTAAGACTAGACCTCAACAACAACAGAAATAACAAAAAGCCTATATACCCAAGGAAATGAACTCTCTATTCAATGACAGCTTGGTCAGGGAAGAAAGGAAAACTGAAATTATCGACTTCCTAAAATTCAATGAAAATGAAGGCAGAACTTACCCAAACTTATGTAACACAATGAAAACAGTGCTAAGAGGCAAGTTCATAGCACTAAGAGTCTCCAGAAAGAAGTTGGAGATATCTTATACAAGCAACTTAATGGCACACTGAAAAGCCCTAGGGGAAAAAAAGAAGAAACAGACATACACAAGAGGATTAGATTAGGTAATCAAAAGCAGAGCTGAAAGCAATGATTTAGAAACAAAGAAAACTATATGAAGAATCAATAAGACCAAGAGCTGGTTCCTTTAGAAAATCAACAAGACAGACAAACCCTTAGCCAAACTAACTAAAAGGCAGAGAGAAACTAACCAAATAAGCAAAATCAGAAACAAAAAGTGAGACATAACAAAGGACACTGAGGAAATCCTAAGAATTCTTAGGTCTTACTACAAAAGCCTATATACTACAAAATTTGAAAATCTAAATGGAATGGACAAATTTCTTGATACACTCCATTTACCACAATCAGGTAAATAGATTAAATATTGCTAAATCCCCCAAAGAAATAGAAGGACTCATCAAAAGTCTCCCTTCCAAACACCCCAAGGCCATATGGTTACAGGGCAGAATTCTACTGCTACTATTCTCTTCAAACTAGAAGAAATAGAAACAGAAGAAACATTGGCAAACTCATTCTATGAAGACACAGTCACTTAATACCTAAACCACACAGAGACCTAACAAAAAAAGAGAATTTCATACCTCCCTCTCTTATGAACATTGATGTAAAAATACTCAATAAAAATACTTGCAAACTGAATCAAAAACACATAAAAATAACATCTACCATAACCAAGTAGGCTTTATCCCAGGCATGCAGGAATGTTACAATATATGGAAATCCATCAATATGATCCACTATATAAACAAACTGAAAAGAAAAACCACATGATCATCTCCTTAGATGCCAAAAACGCATTTGAAAAAAATCCAACATCCATTCATGTTTAAAGTCTTGGAGAGATCAGAGATACAAAGCACATACTGAAACATAGTAAAGACAATATACAGCAAGCTTATTGTCAACCTCAAACTAAATGGGGAGAAACTTAAATCAATCCCACTGAAATCAGGTACAAGGCAAGGCTGCCCACTCTCTCCATATCTCTTTAACATAGTACATGAAGTCCTAGTTAAGGCAATATGACAACTAAAGATCAAGGCGATACAAATTGGAAAGGAAGAATGCAAAGTATCACTATTTGTAGAGGATATGATAGTATATATGAGTTACCCAAAAATTAATCCAGAGAAATCCTTTTGCTGATAAGCAACTTCAGCAAAGTGCCTGGATACAAAATTAACTGAACAAAATCAGTAGCCTTCCTCTATTAAAAAGACATAAAGAGTAAAATAAATTAAGGAAACTACACCCTTCACAATAAGCCACTAATAACATAAAGTACCTTGGTGTGACTCTAACCAAGTGAGTGAAACACCTGTTTGGAAAAAAAGAAAAAGAAAAAGAAAAAAAGCAAACTTCAAGTCTCTGAAGAAAGAATTTGAAGAGAATATCAGAAAATGGAAAGATCTCTCATGCTCATAGATCCATAGGATTAACATAGGGGAAAAGGCCATCCTGCAAAAGCCATCTACAGATCCAAAGCAGTTTCCATCAAAATACCAACACAATTTTTTCCCGATCATGAAAAAACAATTCTCAACTTCATATGGAAAAACAAAAACCCAGAATTGCCAAAATGATCCTTTACAAAAATAGATCTTTTGAAGGTATCCCCTCCCTGATCTCAAGCTGTACTACAGAGCAATAGTAATAAAAACTGTATGATACTGGCATAGAAAATGAATGGTGAATCGCAGGAATTGAACAGAAAACACAGAAATAAACCCACACACCTACAGATACTTAATTTTTGACAAAGAACCCAAAAGTGTACAATGGAAGAACGACAGCATCTTCAACAAATGGTGCTGGTCTAACCGGATGCCTATAGGTAGAACAATGCAAATAGATCCATATTTATCACTCTTCACAAAACTAAAGTCCAAGTGGATCAAAGACCTCAACATAAAACCATACACACTAAATCTGTTAGAAGAAAATGTGGGGAAGAGCTTTGACCTCATTGGCACAGGAGACAACTTCCTGAACACAACACCAACAGCACAGGCTCTAAGAGCAACACTCAATAGATAGGAACTCATGAAACTGAAATGCCTCTATAAAGCCAAGGTCACTGTCATCAGAATAAAACAACAACCTAAGACTTGGAAAGCATCCTAATCAAAGCTATATCTGACAGAGGGCTAATATCCACAACATATAAAGAACTCAAGAAGTTAAAAAGCAACAGATCAAATTAAACAATTAAAAATGGGGTACAGAGCTAAACAGAAATCTCAATAGAGGAATATCAAATAGCAGAGAAACACTTAAAGAAATGGTCTACAGCCTTATTCATCAGTTAAATGCAAATCAAAATGACTCTGAGATTTCACCTTAAACACAGCATAATGGCTAAGATCAAAAACTCAGTTGACAATACATGTTGGAGAGGATGTGGAAAAAGGGGAACCTTCCTCCATTGCTGGTGGGAATACAAACTTGTACAACCACTTTGGAAATCAATCTGGTGCTTTCTCTGAAAATTAGGAATAGTGCTTTCTAAAGAACCAGCTATTCTCCTGGGCATATATCCAAAATATGCTCAAGCACACAGCAAGGACATTTGTTCAACCATGTTCATAGCAGCCTTATTCATAATAGCCAGAACCTGGAATCAACCCAGATTCCCCTCAACTGAGGAATGGATACAGAAATTATGGTACATTTACACAATGGAAAACTACTCAGCAATTAAAAACAAGGAAATCATGAAATTAGCAAACAAATGGTGGGAACTAGAAGAGATCATCCTGAGTGACATATCCCAGAAGCAGAAAGACACACATGGTGTATTCTCAGTCATTAGCGGATATTAGACATATAACATAGGATAAACATACTAAAATCTGTATATCTAAAGAAGCTAAGCAAGAAGCAGGACCCAGCATAAGATTATCAATCCTTACTCAGAAATGCAAACAGGACAGACATTGGAAGAGGGAGAAAGGAGGGAACCAGACAGCGGCCTACCACAGAGGTTCTCTGAAAGGCTCTACCCAGCACTGTATTTAAGCAGATGCTGAGGCTCATAGAAAAACTCTGGGCAGAGTACAGGGAATCTTTTGAAAGAAGAGGGAGATAGAAAGAGGTGGTGGTGATAGGAGCTCCACAAGGAAAGCAACAGAAACAAGAAATCTGGGCCCAGGGTATTTTTTGACACTGAGACTCCAACCAAGGACCATGCATGAAGATAACCTAGTACCCCTGCAGAGATGTAGCCCTTAAGACCTCAGTCTCCAAGTGGGTTCCCTAGTAAGGGGAACAGGGTTTGTCTCTGACATGATCTCAGTGGCTGGCTCTTTGATCATCAACCCCCTGATGGGGCAGCAGCCTTACCAGGCCACAGAGGAAGACAATGCAGCCAGTCTTGATGAGACCTGATAGGCTAGGGTCAGATGGAAATAGAGGAGGATCTCCCCTGTCAGTGGACTGGGTGAGTTGCATGGGAGGAGATGAAGGAGGAAGGGTGGGCTTGAGAGGGAATAAAAGAGGGAGCTACAGCTAGTATAAAAAGTGAATAAACTGTTATTAATATAAACAATAAAAAATAAAATTAAAATAAGAACTCTACATGTTGATGTTTGTTGATTCTTTTAATTTTCTTGGAGATGGATGCTTCTTGTGCACAGGTTCACCTATCCAGCTGGAATTCAACATATAGCATTTAAGGCAGTAGTAGACATAATTTCAGCATAAAAAAATAATTATTTTTCTTATCGATTACATTTGTTCTCTGAAATTTCCATAAATGAAAAATGTCATTTTAATTGTTTTTGTCTTTTACCCCTGATAATTACACCTTCTCCCAATAAATCCCTCTGTGCATGATAAGGCCATCGAATTCTTGAACTCATAGTAGTTGCTGCTATTTGCATTGTGCTTTTATTAGACAGGCCTCGTCAACAATCTCTTGTAGATGGGGAACTTATATCTCCCTGTTGAATTACAGGATACATAAAGATTCTTGGAAGGAGAGAATCATTATCTAGTTATATAATCATTTGTGATCTTACTAAGCTCCAAATAATAATTCCAAATCTATCCATGTTCACACAGATTCTCCTTGTTAACCCAATGGGTCATAAAATATAACTCTTAATTTCTCTGTTTTCAATGTGCTTTTTCCCTCTTGGAAATAAAGTGTGGTACAATGAGGTATTCAGTTGGTTCATCACAAAAATGGAATTGTTCCTTTTCCTTATGGCTTACATTAGATTAGACATCATATTCTATTGAATGTCTCCTGAAATATATCTTGTCTCTATCCAATTTTCTCTATTTTCCCTCTCATGACATATGTGTATGGTGCAGTATCTCATTTTCTGATCTCCTTAATTCCAATGTTACACTGGTATTCGGTTTTCTTTATAATAAAAAGCAGCAAAAGAAGGATTTGAAATTATTGAGTTCTGTCAAGATGGAAGACTATAGGAATCAGAAGGCTTGATTCTCCATCCCCACAAAAAAAGATTAAAGCCAGAAACCAAATAGTTACTATTCAGTAACTTATTCAGACTAGCATGCAGTAATACAGTACAAATTTAAATTTAAAAATTATAGACCATGAGGCTCCAAAGTATCTGACAGAGGAAGAAGTGCTTTTTTATTGACTGTCCATTGCCCTAGTCTACATAAGTTTTATGCTGAGAAATATGGAATACTCTCCTCATACATATATCATTTTATCAAAATATTTACCAAAAAGCTTCACAATTCATCTCATTAGAGCATGAAACATGAGCAAGGTAACAAAATTTAAATACATATTACATATATATATATTAATGTAGCATTAATAGATATTTTATATATGATATGACCACAATGGAAAAAAAAACTAGAAATTATACAAAAAGGAACTTTTGAAATTGCAGAAGTGCTCAGAAACTAAAGAAAATTCTCTTGAACAAATAGGTAACAAGGAAATAAAAAATAAAGTTAAAATTTCTAAACAAATGAAAATAGAAATGCAGCATTCTAAAAGTAAGCGCAGTAGTAATGAGAGAAGATCATAGCAATAAGCAATTACAAAATAGAATGCTATCAAATAACTAATATTACCCTAATACCTGTAGCCCAAGAAACTAGAAAAGTAATAACAAACAAAATCCAAAATTAGTGGAAGAAATAGTATATGTCAAGACAGAGGTAAATTCAAAAGAAACTAAAAGACCAACAAAATAAACAGAAGTGATTTTTAAAACAAACTAAAAACTGTTAATAACAGACACTATACTTGATCCTAGCCAAAAAGCCAGGAGAAGGGGGAAGAGGGAGACAGGAAGGATAGGACTGGGATGGAAGGAAGGATGAGATTACAACAAAGATGTAAGGTAAATAAACATTAAAAAACAAAATAAAACTAAGGACAAACATATTCAAGTTTAACCACAGAAAGATTGACAATCTAAATGCATGAAATCCAAGATGAAAAAGAAGACATTACAACCCAGAGAATGAAAGGATAGTTGAGTAAATTATCCTATAAGAAAGTTTATAACAAAGGTACAGATCAGGCCGCATATAATCTGACAAAACTGAACCATGAAGATATAGAAAATTTAAAAAGAACAACAGGTAATGAAATTGAGTCAGTGATAAAATCCAGATGGCTCCACTGTTAAATTCTACCAGTTTTTCATAGGAGAACTCACACTAATCTCAAAGTGCTGAAAATTTAAATAAGGAATTCATTTTAGCGTAGCCTGTTAGGTCACTATTATGGAATGCCCAAATCAGAAAAGGACACAATTAAAAAACTATGTGTATCGGAGTTCACATTCATGAAAGCCAGATAAATATGTAATCGACGCAGTGGTTGACCTATAATTCCTGAGAATATCCATATTAGCAAGCTCTGTATTCAAATGAACGATCTTACCTCAGTGAGTAATTTGGAGAGTGATGGAGGAAGACTCCTATTGTCGCCCTTGAGCCTCCCCATGCAAATGTATATGTATGTGTTGCTGTGCTCACAGATGTGCTAACAAACACCACAGCTTATAAAATAAGCAACAATGAAGCAAATGTTACAAATAATATGCCTTTTGAACATATATGCAAACATTATAAACAAATTATTAATAATCAAACCTAATAGCATTTCAAAAAGGTAATTCAGAGCCAGGTATGGAGGCACATACTTATAACCTTAATACTCCAGAGGGGAAGGCAGGAGGATCAGCAGTATAAGGTTATTCTTAGCTACATAAGTGAGTTTAAGACCACCATGGGTTTCAGGAAACCCTAAAAAAACAAACAAAATTGATTATTCATATCATTCTTTCAGATGAAATAAATAAGATTTATTTCACTTCAAAAAAGGATAAATCAACATATTACAATCATTAAATCACATCAACAGAATAAAGGGTCGAAATTATATAATAATCTCAGGTGTGAAAATGCATTCTGTAAAATTCAACCAACATCCCTTAGTGATACAATCTCTGTACAAATTAAGTATGCATGGAATAATTCATACAGTCCATGTCTGACACCATATACATAATAGAGTAAACCTGAATGTTTTTCTAAGTTCTGGTAAAAGGCAAGGGTAACCACCTTTACCATATGCTCTCAACAGAGCACTGGCTTTCTTATACAGTAACCAGGCCATAGTGATGTCAAACATGGAAATAGAAGAGGAAGAAGCCAAATTATTCCCATTTTCTATGTATAGAAAAAGTTAAACACTGCATCAAAAGACTATTAAGAATGATAAATAAATTCTGTAAATTTGAAAAGATTAAAAAATATTTCAAAAAACGTCAGTAATTGTACACACTAGCAAAATCCTTGCTCAGAAGGAAGCCATGAATTCAAGCCTACCTACAACAGCTAAAAATAAAGTACCTAAGAAAATACCTTATAAAAAGGTAAGCCAGTGAATAAATGGCACTTACAATGAAAATTACAGAACTCTAATGAAAGAAATAGAAGGTAGATTAAGTGAAGAAATCCCAATATTCACAATAAGAATAATTAATATTAAACCATCAATTGAGGGCTGGAGAGACAGACTGCCATGTGGTAAAGAGCATTGACTGTTCTTGCAGAGGACCAGGGTTGATTCCCAACAACCCCTATAACTCCAGTCCCATGGTATCTTGTACTATCTTCTAGCCTCCCTGGGCATCAGTCATGAATGTAGTACACAGACATAGATGCAGATAAAACACCCGTATAAAATAATAGTTAAAAAAAAAATATATATATATATATATATTATTACTCAAAGCAATTTGCAGATTCAAGGAAGGCCTCAGTAGATGAGCATTGACATTCTTCACATAACTAAAACAGCAATCACAAAATATATCAAATAGCATCAAGAAACTCAAGATTTAAAATCAGCACACAGACGGAAATAGCCCAACATCTGATCTCAAGACATATTATAGCACTATAGTATCCAAGGCAGCACTGGAGTGATAATAAGATGCTAAAAATAAATTTACTTATTTATAGCTAACTAATTCTCAACAAAGAAACAAAAATATGTAGCCCAGAAAGAACAGTTCAAGAAATAATGCTCTGTACTCACATGTATAAAAAATAAAAAAAGATAGATTAATGGCAAAAATTTTAGACCTCAAACCATGAAATGGGTATAAGGAAACATAAAGATAATTCAAGATATCAAGGCAATGATTTTGTATAAGGCCCTCCAAAAACATCACCACCAACAAAACCAGATTGATGATATTGACTCAGAAATCATACTTTTGAGTGTATGCCCAATGAAATGAAATTAGTAAACCAGATACACCTTCACCTTCAAGGTCAGTGGCAGCATTTGTCAAGAGAGAATGTCAGCGAGTGTGCTCTTGATGTATGTGTGGATAAATAAATTTGTGCATAAATTTAGAACACTATAGCAAAGGAACTCAACATCCCCAAAAATAAATATTAAGAAGAATGAAATACTTCACTTGATCAGTTCAAATTTTGAACATACGTGGAAATAGCACAATGTATCTCATAAATATCCACATTTATTGAGTGAAAATCTAAAAGTTAAAAAATATTTTAAAGGTCCATTGCATGGTGTAATCTTCTAATTCCAGTAATTTTGGATGGGGATAGTGAAGAAGGAAGATCAAAATTTCAAGGTGAGCCTTGGCAACTTAACAAGATTCTGTCTCAAAGAATAAAAATAGAATAATACATAATAACACAAAGGACTCAGGATGTATTTAAGTGTAGAAAAATGCTTGTCTAACAAACACAGTATGAGGATTCAATTTTGAGCTCATTCCATAGTTTAGGAACAGATTTAAGTTCATCGCGTCTCTACAACATCGTATCAGTTAGTACTATTGATGAGAGAGTATAGGATGAGCTGAGAGACGAGGCTTTGGGCATGCTTATGGGATATTGTCATGATTTCATTAGTTGGGGTGGGAAGACTTACTTGCTATGAGCAATACCACTTTTCTGAGCAGAGATCCTGGAGTATATAAAGGGATAAAGGCAAGTGAGTAGCATGTATGCATTCATTCTTGTTTCCTGTTTGTGGATGTGTGACCAGTTGATTCAAGTCCCTGTTGCTATGACTTATCTTCAGTATTACTTCCAGTGTTTGGCAAATAGTAGGTACTTAATAAATATATATGGATGCATGAATATAGACTAGTTTTAATGGTGGATGAATGTGTTTCTGTCAAATGATACCTTTTATCTCATCAACGCAAGTGCTAGAGAAACTTCTAATTGTCATAACATATAGGACTAACCCATTATCTAAAAATAGCTTCAGTGAAACAATTTTTTTTTTGTGTGGCATTTTGATGATACATCAGCCCATATAATACCTACATTATCACAAAATGTCTTTGCTTTAAGCCTCCTCTCAACCCAAACAGTTTAGTCATTTCTTTTATAGACAATTATAAAAAGTACTCTTGGAGATTAAATAAGTGGTACTGTATTTTTGTCTTCTTTAGTCTTTTGTGGTGGTTGTTTCTATATACTACCTCTGTAATGTGATGTTTAAGTTTCTCTCATACCTTACAACCAAGTTTAAAATGAAAGGCATGAAAACAATAGCTCCAGACTCAAATTTGCTCTTGGAATATGATTCCGAAGATGGCCTCACGGGAAGAATTAAAAAATTATAACTTGATTGTACACATTTTCTTTTTAAGGATTAATAATGGCTTCCTGGTTCTATTTCATACAATAACACTCTAATGATGTCAATTAAAAGTCACACTCATCCAACCTCAAGGACTTAGCAACTCTTTCCATCAAAAACACTTTATTAGTTTTAGTTTTTTCCAGGCAAAGACCGTCCAAGAGAATTATTTGTGTTTTTATAAAAAAATATTAAGGGAATTAGAAATAAAGAGCTACTTCACCTTCAGACTTCCCATTGAAGGCCAAGGAGAGTATGGGAATCTTATTTTTTTTAATCTTTGCAGTGTTGTAATTGGTCTATGTGAGGAAGAAGTAATTTCTGAGTAACTCATATCCCTAACTCCTTTAAGTGCTTTTCATCTCAGATTAAATATTAATTTGAAGTACATCTGTGCTTATTTAGTGCAGCAGGTCCTGCTCACACATTGTGGTAGCACACATTTTTATTTTGCAACACATGGTGATATTCACTACATTGCTTTTCCATGAGGGATCACTATTTTGGAATGGATAATTGTCCCTACTGACCTTTGCATGATGTTTTATAAACTTCTCTATCCAAGTCAATCTATAACGCCAGGACTTCTTAACTTTAAAATACAGGGACCATTGCCCTGCATCCTTTAAAAAAACAAGTACCCCAACCATATTGAAAGCAGTATCGGATATTAGATTTTATGGTTATTGTACTCTCCTAGAAAAACCCAGTTATCCTACTGAGTATGAATGGTATAGTCTGTGAGATAGTAATATGTCTATACAATATATCAACTTAAATTTTCTGGAGTTTCAAATAGAATGTTAGTTATTTAAACTTCAACTGTAAGGTTTACATATAAGAAACTTTGATATTTATGATTATAAAAAGGACTTTGTCATGGAAAAGACATTTTCATGAATTGAGAATGATAATCATATATAATCAAATTTAAAACATCCATTTCACTATGATGACTATTTCTAGGTTTCTGCTCATTTCTCATCTGTGAGAATCTCATAATAAAAAATATTATGTTAATTTGACTCAGGTCATCTCCCCTGAAATGAAGGAAACAGTCATTTCTTCTTCTGGATCCCCGAACTGACTTTCATTTTTACATTCACTCAGAAATGGATAAGGCCTGTATTTGTTTTATTTCCCAAAACAAACATCAAGATCTTTCAACATTTAAATTACTGCTAAGTTTTATATCTCATGGTGTCCCACATATGGTACTAAATTATATACTTCTGACTTTAATGCTAACGTGACTGAACTGGTTAGGTAGATCTGGATTTCTCTCATCACCTCCATAGATGGGCAAGGACTGGTTATTCTTATAGTGCTTTCCCATATTACCATGGTTCCATGGACCTGCCCATGCCCATTTATGGGAACATTTAGCCTATGAATTTCCATTTACTGGCTATTTCTAGGAAGTTGTTAATTCAGATGCAACATCACCTTGATACACAAGAGGCTTAAAAGACTGAAATTCCAGAAATTCCTATGTAATTCCCTGGAGTTTCTCTGCTCTGATTTAAAAGACTGTGCTGTGAATTACTTTACCCTGCAAACTTGTTTATAAAACATCACAACAGAGCTAGCTAGGGTTTAATGAAGTATAGAATTATTTAGTTGTTTTTCATTAAGCGATCTGAGTATTCAATATAGTGAGAAATAAAATTGTAAGTCTAAGTGGTCTTATTACTTTACAAAAAAAGGATAGTATCCCCAGGATATATTGTGCTGAAGACGTGTTTATAGACAAGTTACATTTGTGAATGTGTTTGATTATATTATTAGTAGACAACAGGGTTAATATTACTTTTTGTGTTCTAGTCCACTAAAGGGAACCACTACCTAGAAGGTGGCATGTTAAATAGCTAGTTCAGTGTTAGCAGTATCAGAAGACTTTAAGAAAGGACCCCTCTTTTATTCACAGTGAACAGTCTGTAAAACCAAAGCCTGGTCAGATGATTGGGACCTAAGACACATCTCTGGTCCTAGGAGGAGATGTGTCAACCTGAACTGCCTGGAAGGTTATTAACTGATAACTATCTAAACCTGGGTCCAAGAGCCCAGAACCTTACAAGATCATTATCTAACAAGAGGCTTTCTGATAAAGAACAAGGACATACCATTGATTCTCTCTATATGAGTCAATTCAATTGGGCCTGTCAATCACATGGACAGAAAAATGTCCCTTAGGAAAGTTGTCTGTTCAAGAGAAGTTAAAAGTAGTGTAAAGCTGACTTAAAATGGAATTCTTCACAATGGTCTCTAAGCCTATTGTCCATTCTGTCCCATTAAATACGTGCCTCATACAGCAGTCTTTGTTCATGCTCATCCCTTGAGAGTGCTCCCAATTTACATAACAAAATCTGAACTTTGTGTGTCTTTTTGAATTCTTTAGGCAAAGAATACAAGGACTTGGGATTTAAGGAGAGGCCAGACTGAGATCTTGGTGACAGGTATGTATTTATATTTTTCTGTTTCCTAATGACCTTTTACTTTTTCTTGTGGACAGCAGCCTAAACACTGTTATCTCTCCCTGGTATTCTCTTGCTTAGTTTGTTACCTGGATACCATCAGTTCTCCCTTTAGGTTTCATCTGAAATGTTTATTAATAGTGAGCACTCAAGATCTCCCAAAGCAAACTACATCTACCCTCATCATTTAGTTTCTTTATTATAATTTAAATTTATTTTTTAAATGTATTCACTTTACATCCCAATTATAGTCCCGTGCCTGTCCTCATGCCAGTTCCACCCTCCCTTCCTCTTTCCTCCCATCCCCTTGACCAAAAAGGGCTCCACACCATTTTGTTTCTTAAATCATTTTATATAAGAATTTCTATAACATTGTTGATCAATTTGTGCATTTATTTCTATGCTGGTTGTGTGTTTATTGGTAAGATTCAGACAGACTATAGGCTCCCTGTAGTTGGAGACTACATTGGCCTTATTCTTTACTTAACCTGAACATACTTCTTTATGTACAGCATGTTCAATGAATGTTTGTGGAAAAATAAAACCCTATAATTTGACAAGTAATAGGAACTGTAATGAAATTTGGTTATGAACCTAATTAATTTTCCATTCTAACTATAAATGTGGCATTCTGCAAAGGAAACCAACTTGAAATCATGTAATTAAGACTAGAAGTCACATTGTATGCCTTATAGGAACATAAAGCACTAAGATATAGATATTTTAAAATTTTTATAGATGATATTTCTGTGTTTCCATAAATTTTAATGTTTGAAAAATCTTAATTGGCAGTAATTGCACTATTTACATGCTAATGATCCACACCTGGCCCCAGCTGGGTATAAAGAAGCTGACAATGTTTTTCTCTCACCTCCCTGGCAAGCAACTAAGCATATGCAATTTCAAAGAGACCTACTTGCCAGAATAACAAGTACATATTTGATAGGACAATTTGAAATTAGTTCACACATTTTACCATTTTCAAACAAGTGCATAACATTATTCACATTCAAAAGCTTTATGACTAAAAAAGAACCTTACTTCTTATACTTGGTGATTATTCACAATCATTAAATTATTCCTGTCAATGAACTTACCAGAAACCAGCTAAGTAGAGACCCTAGTAGTTTCCTGTATTAAGGGACCAGTTCCTGCATTAATCCCTTGAAAAATAAGAGCTTCCTTTGAAGTCATGCAAAATCTATAACTAAATATAGTCATTTTCTGCATTCTCTATCCTATGATATTCTGAATGAATATAGTTTTGATTGGATCTCCCCCTACAAGCCCAAAACCAAGTAGGAGGTATTGAAAAGTGATTTCTAATAACAAAAATTTCTGAGTCACAAAGTGATTCTTGCTAGATTTTGGCATATCATTATCTGTGACCCAAAAGCTGTTATTAATGCAAGGTGGAAAAAAGAACAAGATTTGAATTTTATTTGTTCATAGAATTATATTTTTCAGCTGATATAAGAAAGTTGAATACTATTATTTTATTTCTAAACACAGACAAACCAACCAATTATGTATATATTGTTGCACAGTCTTCTCAGCATCAAATAGCAAACATGTTGCTGAGGTGCACAAAGGATTCTAAAGGATCACATTTTAACATAATTATGTATATGGTGAAGCCAGGAAGAAAAATATTAATAACTTCATTGTGATATATCAAAAGAGATCAGATGAGAAGAGAGAAGAGTATATGGTCAGGAAAATCTATATAAATCCATTTGAATGGAGAATGAGAGAAAAGATGGTGGCAACTACTATGTGCCAAGAAAAATGATACCTACTTTATCTTAAACTATTCAGAGCAGGAGCTCCAAGATGTCAGGGACCAGAGCTCACCATTTCTGAAGGACAGAAGATCTCAAACTCCAAAACTGGCTAACAGATGGGCTGCTGAAGCCAGAGCATCAACTTTGAGGCTTCCCTGGCTAGAGGGGACAACCCTGAGCTGGGACAAATTGGATCCAGCAGCCCCTGCCTCACCCCATGGCTGTCTTCTCGGTCTGAGAGTGGCAAACTATCAACCCCCACAATTCCAGCTGTACCTTTCCTTGCTTAGCTTGCCCCTGCAGCACAGCTCTAGCAGGGAGTGCAGAGCTGCCAGTGTGGGGCGTTTCCTTTACTCTAATGTCCAGGCGGTGGACACAAATCTGAGTGAAAAACTGTGGGCTCTCTGACCTTACAGCATAAGCCTGCCGGTGAGTTTAGAGGATCTCTGTGCTTTGCACACCAGCCTGAAAGTGAGTTCACTGGCCCTCAGGACTGTCCAAACATGCCTGCCAGTGAGTGTTTGTGGGTCCTCAGTCATTTCAATACAAGTCTACAGGTGATTGCTCACCTGTACTCTGCACTTTCCAGACACTTCTGCAAGTAAGTACAGAGCCACATATCAGGGGTTTCCCTGCACAAGCAGCCAGACATCTGACCCCTTCCTCCAACACCCCCACTGTGGTGTTGGATCCCTGGGACAGCATTCTCAACACTGAGGCCCCTGTTCTGTGGGTATCCCAGTGGAGTCCAGGCAAACAATTCCTGGAACCTAGACAGTGCAGCTCAGGCAGACCTGAGCACTTGGAGTAAAATACCTAGAGAAGCCTGTGGGCACCTGCACATGCACACTGCCAATGCTAAACACAACAACACCCCTACCTGCACTTACTCTGTTATAATTCACCCTCTTAGGCAGACACACATTCAGGCACACTCTTGTGCATGCACACTTGTAACTGCTACCTTCCTCCCTTAGTGGCATCTGAAACACCAACACCCACTCTCAAACCAGTGAGCCTCTCTCATCTTCCTAAAGAATATTCCAAACTCCAGAGACAGCGGGAGCCAGTATGTAGTACAGGATTCAGGAACAAACAGCAAAAGCTACTGACCATCAGTTTGCTAGAGGGAGGTTTAAGAACACATTCAACAAAAATCAAAACATCATGGTTTCACCAGCAACCCCCAAAATTCATCAGAAACACAGAACATTTATTTAAAAGCTATGCTTATAGAATTATTAGAGGCATATAAAGAGGAAATGAACAAAACTCTCAAAGAAATACATGCAAATATGGCCACACAAATAGTGGCACATAAAGAGGAAATGAATTAAAAAAGTAGATGCCATCATGGAAAGACAGGAATCCATATTCAAACAGATGAAAGAAATGATGCAAGATATGAAAACAGAATCAGAATCAATAAAGAAAACACAGAGAAAACTCTGGAGCTGGAGAACTAAGAGAAAAGATCAGGAATCACAAAGGTAAGCATCACCAACAGAATACAAGATATGGAAGAGAAAATCTCAGGCACTGAGGGTACAATTATAGATACTCATACATCTCTCAAAGAAAAAATAAAATTGGAAACGTTCCCTACAAAAACATCCAAGAAATCAAGGACGACATGAAAAGACCAAATCAAAGAATAATAGGAATAGATGAAAAAGAAGATATCAGACTCCAAGGTTCAGAAAACATTTTCAAAAACATCATAGAAGAAAAAAATTCCAATTTCAGGAAAGAGATGTTCTTAAACATACAAGATGCCTAAGAAACACCAAATACACTAGGCCAGAAAAGAAATTTCTCATGTCACATAATAGTCAAAACACTAAATCTACAAAACAAAGAAAAAACATTAAAAGCAGCAAGGGAAAAAGGCCAACTAACATACAAAGGTAGAACTATCAGAATCACACCAGATTTCTCAACAGAAACCATAAAATCCAGAAGGACCTGGAGAGATATACAGACTCTAAGAGAACACAGATATCAAATCAGAATACTATACACAGAACAACTTTCAGTCACCATAGATGGAGAAAACAAATTACACCATGACAAAACTAAACTTAAACAGTATCTACACAGCTACCCAGCCCTACAAAAGATACTAGAAGGAAAAGTCCAATCTATGAAATCAACTACATCCAAGAAAACACAGAACATAGACAATAGCACAACAAAAAACCAAAAGAAAGCAAGCACACAAACACACTATCACCACGAAATCCACAATAAAAGGAACAAACATTCATTGGTCACTATTATCTATCAAAATCAATGGACTCAACTCTCGAATAAAAAGACATAGACTAACAAAATGGTTGTGGATACAGGACCCAACATTCTGCTGTATCCAAGAAATACACCTCTGCAACAATGATAGATACTACCTCAGAGTAAATGTCAGGAAAAAGGTTTTTCAAGCAAATGGACCCAGAAAGCAAGCTGGATTAGTTATCCTAATGTCTAATGAAATAAATTTTCAACCAAAATTAACCAAAAGAGGTGAGAAGGGACACTTCATTCTCATCAAAAAAATTCCATCAGGAAGACATCAAAATCCTGAACATCTATGTCCCAAATACAAGAGCACCTGCATTCTTAAATGAAAAATTATTAAATCTCTAGTCATACATTGATCCCAAAACCTTAATAGTGGGAGACATCAACACTCCACTCTCACCAAAGGATAGGTTATCAAGACAGGTGCTAAATTGGGAAATAATGACATTTACAGAGGTCCTAAATCAAATGGACCTAATGTATGTCTACAGAACCTTTCACCGAAATTGAAAAGAGTATGTCTTTTTAGCATTCCATGTAACCTTCTCCAAAATTGTGTATATAATCGGACACAAAGCAAGCATTAACAGTTACAAGAACATTGAAATAACCCCTTGTATCCTATCAGACCCCTATGGCCTAAAACTTGACCTCACAAACAACAGAAATAACAAAAAGCCTACACATGCATGGAAACAAAACAACCCTCTACTCAATGACAGCTGGATAAGGGAAGAAATAAAACAAAACAAACAAACAAACAAAAAGCAAAGGAGACTTCCTAAAATTCAATGAAAAGGAAGGTAGAACTTACTGAAATCTGTGGGATACAATTAAAACATTGCTAAGAGTGAAGTTCTTAGGCCTAAATGCCTCCCGAGATAAGTTTGAGATATCTCATTACAAGCAACTTAATAGCATACCTGAGAGCCCCCCCCCCCAAAAAAAATGAAACAACCACACCCAAGAGTTGGAAATAATCAAACTCAGGGCTGAAATCAATAAGTTAGAACAAATAAAACATTTCAAGGAATCAATTAAACCAAGAGCTGGTTCTTGGAGAAAATCAACAAGATAGACAAACCCTTCACCAAACTGACAAAAAGGCAGAGAGAATTTATCTGTATCAGCAAAAAAAGGGGGACATAACAACAGACACTGACTGAGGAAATTCAATGAATCAGTAGGTCAAACTTCAAAAGCCAATACTCTTCAAACTTTTCCAGAAAATAGACACAGGAGGAACATTACCAAACTCATTCTTTGAGGCCATAGTCACAATGATACCTAAACCAGAGAAAGACACAACAAAAAAGAGATCTTCAGACATATCTCTCTTATGAACATTGACACAAAAATATTCAATAAAATACTTGAAAACCAAATCCAAGAACACATAAAAGATATCATCCAGCATGACCAAGTAGGCTTCATCCCAGGCATGGAGGGGTGGTACAATATACGAATATCTGTCAATGTAATCCACCATATAAACAAACTGAAGGAGAGAAAACATGATCATCTCCTTAGATGCAAAAAAACACATTTGAAAAAAATCCAACATCCATTCATGTTTAAAGTTTTAAAGAGCTCAGGGATAAAATACACCTACCTAAACATAGTAAAGGCAATATACAGCAAGCCTATAGTCAACATCAAAGTAAACAGAGGGAAACTTAAATCAATCCCACTGAAATCAGGGACAAGGGAAGGCTGCTCACTCTCTCCATATCTCTTCAACATAGTACTTGAAGTCCTAGCTAGAGCAATAAGACAACTAAAGGTGATCACGGGAATACAAATTGGAAAGGAAGAAGTAAAAGTACCACTGTTAGGAGATGATATGATAGTAAACATGAGTGATCCCAGAAATTCAACAATAGAACTCCTTCAGCTGATAAAAACCTTTAGCAAAGTGGCTGGATACAAAATTAACTCAAAAAAAAAATATCAGTAGCCCTTCTGTTTAGGAAATACAAAAGAACTGAGACAGAAGTTAAGGAAACAACACCCTTTACAATAACCACTAGTAACATGAAGCATTTTGGCGTGACTCTAACCAAGTAAGTGGATGACTTGTTTGAAATAAAGTCAAGTCTTTAAAGAGTTAAATTGAAGAAGATATCAGAAGATGGAAAGATCTCTCATGCTTATGGATTGGTAGGATTAACCTAGTGAAAATGGCCAACCTTCCAAAAGTTATCTACAGATTCAATGCAATTCCCATCAAAATACCACACGATTTTTAAAGACCTTGAAAGAACTATTCTCAATTTCATACGGAACAACCAAAAACCCAGAATTGCTAAAATAATCCTGTACACTAATATATCTTCTGGAGGTATCTCCATTACTGATATCAAACTGTACTATAGAGGAACAGTAATACAAACTGTATGGTACTGGCATAGAAACCGAATGATGGATCAATGTAACTGAACAGTACACCCAAAAATTAACGCACACACCCATGGATACTCGATGCTGACAAAGATGCCAAAACAATACAATGGAAAAGAAAGAACCTATTCAACAAATGTTGCTTGTCTAATTGGATGTCTACATGTAGAAAAATGCAAATAGATCCATATTTATCATGGTACAGAAAACTGTGTATCAAAGAACTCAAAATAAAATGAGACACACTAAACCTTTTAGAAGAAAAAGTGGGGAACAGCCTTGAACTCATTGACACAGGAGACAACTTCCTGAATAGAACATGAAAGCACAGGTTCTAAGATCACAAATCAATAAATGGGAACTCATGAAACTGAAAATCTTCTGTAAAGCAAAGGACTTTGTAGTCAGAACAAAATGACAGCTTAGGGATCGGGAAAGGATCTCTACCCTATATCTGACAGAGGGTTACTATGCAGAATATATAGAGAACTAAAGAAGTTAAAAAGCAACAAATCAAGTAATCAAATTAAAAATTGGGTACAGAGGTAAACATAGAATTCTCTGCTGAGAAATATGGAATGGAAGATAAACACTTAGAAATGTGCATCGTCATTAGTCATCAGGGAAATGAAAATATAAACAACCTGAGATTTTACCTTACACCCATCAGAATGGCAATGATAAAAAAACTTACATGACAATATTTGCTGGAAAGGATGTGGAGAAAGGGGAAATCTCCTCCATTGCTGGTGGGAATGTAGACTTTACAACCACCTTGGAAATCAATCAGTTGGTTTCTCAGAAAATTAAGAATAGTACTTTCTTAAGATCCAGTTATTTTACTCCTAGGTATATATCCAAAATATTCTCAAATATACAACAAGAACTCTCAACCACGTTCATAGCAGCTTTATTCATAATAACTAGAACCTGGAAAAAACCCAGATGCTCCTCAACTGAGAAATAACTACAGAAATTGTGGTACATTTACAAAATGGAACACTACTAAGCAATTAAAAACAAGAAAATCATGCAATTTGCAGACAAATGGATGGAACTAGAAAATATCACCCTGAGTGAGGTTTCCCAGAAGCAGAAAGACACACATGGTGTATACTCATTCATAAGTAACTATTAGCCGTATAATATAGGATAAACATAGTAAAATCTATACCTGTAAAGAAGCTAAACAACAAATAAGACCTCAATCTTCATTCAGGAGGAAAAACATGATAGACATTGGAAGCAGGAGAAGGCAGTGAACAGGACAGGAGCCTACCACAGATGGCCTCTGTGAGACTCTGCTGATTAAGTTATGGAAGCAGAGGCTGAGAGACTCATAGCCAATCTTTGGGCAGAGTGCAGGTAATCTTATGAAAGAAGGGCGACATAGCTCCAGGAGGAAGCAGGAGCTCCAAAAAGAGACTGATAGAGCCAAACAAACAAACAAAAAACATAACAAAGCAAAGCAAAACAAACAAACTAAAAACAACTGAGCCCTGGGGGAATCTACAGAGACTGATACACTAACCAAGGATAATGAATAGAGAAGACTTAAAACCCCTACTCAGATGTAGCCCATAGACTCAGTCTCCAAGTGTGTTCCTTATTGAAAGTTTTACTTTTAAACAACTGATGTGTCACCTTCATCTCTTTCTTCAACAAATGGTCTTGGTTTAACTGGATGTCTACCTGTAGAAAATAAAAATAGATCCATACTTATCACCCTGCAAAAAACTAAAGTCCAAGTGGATCAAAGACCTCAAAATAAAACCAGACACATTAAATCCGTTAGAAGAAAAAGTGGGGAAGAGCCTTGAACTCATTGGCACAGGAGACAACTTCCTGAATAGAACACCAACAGCACAGGCTACAAGAACAACAATCAATAAATGGGACCTCATGAAACTGAAAATCTTCTGTAAAGCAAAGGACCTTGTTGTCAGAACAAAATGACAGCCTTCAGACGAGGAAAGGATCTTCACCAACCCTTTATTTGTCAGAGGGCTAATATCCATATATATAAAGAAGTAAAGAAGTTTAAAAGCAACAAATCAAGCAATCCAATTAAAAAATGGTGAATAGAGCTAAACAGAGAATTCTCGGTAGAGGAATACAGAATGCCAGAGAAACACTTAAAGAAATGTTCAACATCATTAGCCGTCGGGGAAATGCAAATCAAAATGACCCCAATATTTCACCTTACACCCATCAGAAAGGCCTAGATCAAAAACTCAAGTGACAACACATGCTGGAGAGGTTGCGGAGAAAGGGGAACCCTCCTCCACTGCTGGTGGGAACTTAAACTTGTACAAGCACTCTGGAAATCAATCTGGCGCTTTCTCAGACAACTAGGAATAGTGCTTCCTCAAGATCCAGCTATACCACTCCTAGGCATATATCCAAAAGATGCTCAAGTACACAATAAGGACATTTGCTTAACTATGTTTGCAACAGCTTTATTTATAATAGCCAGAAGCTAGAAACAACCCAGATGCCTCTTAACTGAGGAATGGATTCAGAAATTGTGGTACATCTACACAATGGAATTTTATTCAGCAATGAAAAACAAGGAAATCATGAAATTTGCAGGTAAGTGGTGGGAAATGGAAGGGATCATCCTCAGCAAGCTATCCCAGAAGCAGAAAGACACACACGGTATATACTCACTCATATAAACTTATAATGTAGGATAAACCTACTACAATCTGTACACCTAAAGAAACTAATCAAGAGGAAGGACTCTGGGTAAAATGCCCAATCCCCAGCCAGAAAGGCAAAGAAGATGGACATCCGAAAAAGGAGACACCAGGGAACAAGTTAGGAGCCTGCCACAGAGGGCCTATGAAAGGCTCTTTCCTGCAGATTATCAAAGCAGATGCTGAGACTTATGGCCAAACTTAGGGCAAAGTGCAGGGAATCTTATGAAAGAAGAGGTAAATAGTAAGAACTGGGAGGGATGCAGCTCCACAAGGAGAGTAACAGAACCAAAAAAATCTGAGCACAGGGGTCTTTCCTGAGACTGATACTCCAACCAAGTACTACGCATGGAGGTAACCTAGAACCCCTGCACAGATGTAGCCCATGGCAGTTCATTGTCCAAATGGATTCCATAGTAATGGGAACAGGGACTGCCCCTGACATGAACTGATTGGCCTGCTCTTTAATCACCTCCCCCTGAGGGGGGAGCAGCCTTGCCAGGCCACAGAGGAAGACAATACAGCCACTGCTGGTGAGATCTAATAGACTAGGATCAGAAGGAAGGAGAAGAAGACCTCCCCTATCAGTGGACTTGGGGAGGGGCATGAGTGGAGAAGGGGAAGAAGGGAGGGGCTAGGAGGGGAGGGAGGAGGGAGTTACAGGGGGGATACGAAGTGAATAAAGTGTAATTAATAAAAAAACAACTGATGTGAACCATTGGACACACATAAAATTATTAACTCTCTTACTTTAAAAAATACAGTGAATTGGGGGGTGGGGCACATGCCTGTAATCCCAGCCCTGAGGGAGACAGAGGCAGGTAGATCTGTGTAAATTTGAAGTTAGCCTGGTTTACAAAGCAAGTCCAGGACAGTCAAGACTACCCAGAGAAATCCTGTCTTTAAAAATCAAAATCCCAGAAGCGAAAACCAAAAATAAAAAAAGAAACACCTAAATGAATTAAACTTTCTGTGTGCTCACCAAGAAGCTACAACTTTTGATCTTAATTGCTTCTCCCAATAAACAAGTGTTGGAACTTAGTCCCTGTAAGGATTTATTGGGAGGTGGTAAAACGTTTTGTTTGTTTGTTTGCTTTTTAGTATAAAAAAGATTTACTGCGGAAAGGGGGAGGGGAGAGGGAGAAGTAGGGAGGCGCCTGCCCCAGAAAGAGACAGAGAGAGGGAGAGAAACCAAGGCAGTAAGAGTGAGAGAGGACACAAGGGGTGCCAGGCAGGTTCTTATATCCAGTGCACCTAGCACCCACCTGTCAGAAGCAGGTGATGATGTCAGAGGTTGCTAGGCAGTGGTAAAACTTTTAAGAGATGGGATCTTATTGCGGGTGGGGGGCACTTTGGCTTACAGGAGTGTGCCCATGAAACTGACACTTTCTTTCTGTTTTCTCGCCAACTATGAAATGAACAGTTTTTCTCTGCCAGGCATGCTATCCTGATGTCATGTCTTCTCATGGGTCCAATCCAAACATAGTCAATTTATCAGAGGATAGAGTTTCTAAAAGTGTCAGTGAAAATAAACCTGTTCTATTTGTAAGTTCGTTAACAGATATTTTGTTATGGTGAACAGAAACTAACTACTGTTGTGACAATGGAATACTGTAAACATTTTCTAGTACACTTCAGCATTTGGTAACTCCGCAGCTGTTGAACATAATGACCTTTAAGACTCTTATACTTGGAGGCAGGAGCCACTAATGGTCCCTGCTGCCAAGTCAGAGGGCTGAGTTACAGCACCCAGACACATATGATGGAGGGAGGAAACTCACTCCAACAAGCTGTCTTCTGTCCTCCACATGTGCATGTATGCTCCACCAAAATGTAACCAAAACCAACAACAACACCCACAATTGAATTTCTTTTTCAAAAAGGTTTCCTATTTATCTGTTTTTAATTCACGGAGTAAAACCAACCCTTCCCATATATTATTGCGTTCAGAGTCACCCATGGGGGCAGGTGAATTCTACCCATTTTTGCACTCCTAAAGAAAACAGATTTCATTTTCTAGTAGTTGTCAACTGCCAACAGCTCTTCAGCTAAGGGGTGGGGCTTGAAAAACTTCACCTCTGTGCAGAAAATTTAAATTTCTTCTACTTAGGTCACAAAGTACCTTCCCTAAAAATCTTTGTTTTAAATACTTGGTCTGTAATCCAAACAGTTTCAGAAAGGGGCCTTAAAGAAGTGCAATCACCATGGGACTCTGACTTCATTGATGAATCAGCACATTGCTGACTTCAGAAATTGATGATATTATTGGGAGGTAATAGAAAGTTTAGGTGGTAGGCCTCCCAAGTACATCAATTTCTCTCTCACTCCTTTCCTCCCTTCCTACTTCCCTCCCTACATTTTCCTTCTAAATTACCACTACAACCTCACCCATATTGGATTTATTTGTTTTCAATTCACCATTCATATTTATCCTCCCTTGGTCATTCCCTCATTCTTGGTTACCATGTCAGTGTACTGTGTCATTGTTCTTCACCCTAGAAACAGTGGTGACTTCAGTCAGATAGTTACCGTCTCCCATTTTCAGCTGGTCTGTCCTTCTCTATAATCTGTATGACCAAGTTCCAATATTAAACATCTTCATTCTAATTTCTATCATACCCTTTATATCTAGATTCCAAATGACACAAGCACACAACATAAACAGCTGTGACTAAGGGTGGAGGAAGAGAAATATGATTGTCACTGATTCTTAAGAATGATTCCAGTTTCAGACATGCCTTCTTTAACTGAATTCTATGAGCAAGAGCTGAAACTGAAAGTAATATCCAATGCCAGGACTGTGGTAAACAGGCCTTAAAAGGATTTAACATTTCACTAAATCAAACAAGGAAATAAATTATTTCTGTCTTGATGGTATATACTCAATGTTTCCATCAGCAAGTACTGCAAACTATTAATTAAATGTCTACAGTATGCCTAACCAGTACTGAAAGTAAATGCAAGCATCAGTTGTAATGCATAATCAATTGAATGTATTTATGACTATTCCCTCATTATTTCCTAATGAGGAGTTCAAGAAGCTATGCATGGATGTAGATAGCTGGCAGGCTACTACATCAATACATTGGGTCTGTCAGAGTCAGCTCAGGGTTTGAGAAATGCTTATTTGTACATTTCATGAAGCCAATATGCATAAAAGAAAGAGTTTGCTCTATGTCATCCATCACATCATGTCCTATAGACCAAGTCCAAATATATTAGGGAACAAACTGTGAATGACAGTGTTCTTCAAAATTCATAAAGAAAATTTTCCATTTGGTACTATGAACAAAAATACTGAAGAAACTTTTCTGAAACGTGAATTACTCTGTGAAAGCTGTGCATTTTTATTCCAGCACTGATTTTATTATACTGCAAAAGATAATGTTCTAATTGGGATTTTCCAAAATTCTAGAAATTAAATGTTAAGTGGCTATTGTCCATTGTAATAGCTGTCAAGAAAGTTATGGGCAGAAACTAAATATAATCTTTCTTTAAAATATTATTAGTATTTTAGGTATAATTTTCAATAATGAAAGAATCTTTGTTAATTAAAAAAGTACTTTAGGTTCATAAAGAAAATTTTATAGAAACACTGCACTCAGAGAAATAAAACTGATTTAAGGGATTGTGAATGTTTAGTTAATTTTGAGATTAAGCTCATCTGAAAATAAAGAAAAGGAGGCTCCAAGATGGTGACAACCAGCATGCACCATATCTGTGAGGCAGAGAAACTGAAACTCAGAAACTGGTGGCTGAAGCCAGAACATCGACTTTGAGGATTCCTGGTCTAGATGGGACAGTCCTTGAGCTGAGACAGATTGGATCCAGGTCACCCAGTGACATTTCCAGGATCTTAGGGTGGCAAATTTTCTACTGCCTGCATTTTCTCTTGCTTCTGCAGCAGCAGCAGGTGTTGCTGCCACAAGTACTGGACTCAATACAGGGCTGCTGCTGCTGGATGAGGCCACTACCCCAATGAACCAGCTTCCCTGCTCAGTGACTGAGAAGGTGGAGTTGCCCCTTAGTAAGGGGTCTCCCTGTTTGCTGGCTGCAGCAGTGGCAGCAGTGGCTGCCCCAAGTACTGGCCCCCCTGCCTGGTGACCAAACAGCAGACACCACTAAGGGATCTCCAATGTTTTCATTTGCCAAATCTGAGAGTAGAAAACCTTGGACCCCCTATGCTTTACACATATGGCTGACATGTGAGCGAGTGCACCTTGAAGTGAGTGCATGCAGAACCCCAGGTCCTGCATCCCTCTACCCCAGCAGCCAGACATAGGATCCCTCCCACCCACACTGCCACTGTGGGAAACATAGGAATCCCTGGGACCTTGATCTCAACATTAAAGTCCCTGTTCTGCGGGTTTCTAAGTAGAGTCAAGGCAAACAATTCCTGGAGCCAAGATGGTGCAATCCAGACAGATATGTGTGCCTAGAGGACAGTACAACAGGCCTGTGGGCCACTGAGCCACCTGCTCTTGCACATGAAACCCATGAACCAAGCCAGCACACCTACCTGCTCTTAGGCACACTAGCACCCTGTCTTTCAAGGCACACTTTCATACACACTTTCATACACACTCCTGAGCTTGTGTAATGTGCCTGTGACCTCCCTCCCTTAGCTACATCTGAAACACCAACATCTACTCTCAAACCAGTGGGCCTCTCAAATCTTCCTGAAGAATACTACAGACTCTTGAGACAGGCAGACCCAGTCTCCAGTACAGGTTCCAGAAACAAACAGCAAAGGCTATGGATAATCAGATGACTAGAGGCCAGTATAAGAACGAATCCAACAATAATAGGATATCATGCCTTCACTAGCAAACCCAAAAAACAAATGGATATTTTAATTCATCAAAAACACAGAAAAATGATCTCAAATCCTTACTTATCCAGTTATTAGAGACACATAAAGAGGAAACAAACAAAGCTCTGAAAGACATACAAGCAAATACAGCCAAACAGAGAGACACATACAGAGACACATATAAAGCCACATAGAAAGAAATGAAGAAAAAATAGAGGCCATCATGGACAGACAGGAATCGACATTCAAATAGATTAAGGAAATGGTTCAAACCAGGAAAACAGAATTAGAATCAATAAAGAAAACACACAGGGAGAAATTCCTGAGATGGAAAACCTAGTGAAGAAATCCGGAAACACAGTGGTATCACCAACAGAATTCACCTTATGGAAGGAGAGAATCTCAGAAGCTGAAGATACGATTGAAGAAATCAATATATCTCACAAAAGGACATAAACTCAGAGATTGTCCTGACACAAAATATCCAAGAAATCAAAGACACAATGAAAAGATAAAACATAAGAAGAATAGGAATAGATGAAAAAATGATTCCAGGTTCCAAAGACCAGAAAATATTTTCAAGAAAATCAAGAAGAAAATTTTCCCAACTTAAAGAAAAAGATGTCCATAAACATACAAGAGGCTTACAGAATACCAAATAGACTAAACCAGAAAAGAAACTACACATGTCAAATAATCGGCAAAATACAAAATCTACAGAACAACAACAACAACAACAAAAAATATTAAAAGCAGCAAGGGAAAAAGGCCAAGTAATATATAAAAGTAAACCTATCAGAATCACACCAGATTTCTCAATACAAACTGTGAAAGTCAGAAGGGCCTGGACAGATGTCATGTAGACTCCAAGAGACCACATATGTTAACCCTGACTACTATACCCAGCAAAACTTTCAATCATCATAGATGGAGAAAACAAAATATTTCATGACAAGACTAAACTTAAACAGTATCTGTTGGAAGGAGAGGAGGGCCTCCCCTATCAGTGGACTTGGGGAGGTCCATGTGAGGAGAAGAAGGAAGGAGGGTGGGACTGGGAGGAGGCTACAGCTGGGATACAAAGTAAATAAATTGTAATAAATAAAAAATAAATAAAAAGAAATCAGTATCTACACAATAACCTAGCCATACAGAAGATACTAGAAGGAAAACTTCAATCTAATGAAATTAACTACACCAAAGGAAACGTAGGATACAGATGGTTCCAACAAAAAATAAAAAAGGAAACAAACACACAAACACATTATCACCACTAACTCCACAATAAAAGGAACTAACATTCATTGGTCACTATTATTTATCAACAACAATGAACTCAACCCTCCAATAAAAAGATACAGACTAAGAATGATTGTGGAAACAGAATCCAACATTCTGCTGCATCCAATAAACATACCTCTGCAACACAGATAGACACTACTTCAGAGTAAAGGACTGGAAAAATGTTTTTTCAAGAAAATGGACCAGAATACAAGCTGGAGTAGCCAACCTAATATCTAATAAAATAGAGTTTTCAACCAAAATTATAAAAAAGGAGCCAAATGGATACTTCATTCTCTTCAAAGGAAAAATCCATCAGGATCACATCACAATCTTCAACGTCTTTGCTGGAAACACAAGGGCCCCTGCATTTGTCAAAGAAACATTAAAGTTTAAATCACATATCGATCCCAACACTTTAATAATGGGGAACTTCAGCAGTCCACTCTCACCAAGGAAGAGATAATCTAGTCAGAAGCTAACTAGGGAAATAATGACACTTACAGAGGTCCTAAATCAAATGGAGCTAATAGAAATCTACAGAATCTTTCACCAAAACTCAAAAGAGTATAGCTTCTTCTCAGCACCTCGTGGAACTTCCTCAAAAATTGGCCATAGAGTTAGGCACAAAGCAAGCCTCAGCAGATACAAGGGGATAGAAATAATCCCTTGTATTCTATGTGACAACCATGGCCTAAAACTAGGCCTCAATAAATACAGAAATAACAAAAAGTCTACATACACATGGAAACTGCACAACTATCTACTCAATGATAGCTGTGTCAGGGAAGAAATAAAAAAAAATAATTAGAAACTTCCTAGAATTCAATGAAAATGAAGGTACAACCTATTCAAACTTATGGAACACAATGAAAGCATTGTTAAGGGGAAAGTTTATAACCTCCAGAAAGAAGTTTAAGACATCGCATAAAAACAACTTAATGCCACACCTAAAAACTCTAGAAAAAAAAAGCAGACACACCCAAGAGGAGTAGACAATTGGAAATAATCAAACTCAGAATTGAAACCAATGAATTAGAAACAAAGAAAGAAAACCGTTCAAAGAATCAATGAAACCAAAAGCTGGTTCTTTGAGAAAGTCAACAAGATAGAAAAACCCATAGCCAAACTAACTAAAGGACAGAGAGAAACTATCCAAATCAGCAAAATCAGAAAGAAAAATGGAATATAATGACAGACATTGCGAAAATCTAAACAATCATTAGGTCTAACTACAAAAGCCTATATACCACAAAATTTGAATATCTAAATTAAATGGATAATTTTCTTGATAGATTCCATTATCAAAATTAAATCAAGATTACGTAAATAGATTAAATAGTCCTATATCCCCCAAGGAAATAGAAAGACTCATAAAGAGCCTCCTTTCCAAAAAAAAAAGGCAAGGGCCAGATGTTTTCATTACAAAATTCTACCAGACCTTCAAAGAAGAGCTGATGCTAGTACTATTCAAACTATTCCTCAAAATAGAAACAGAAAGAAGATTACCAAATTCTTTCTATGAGGGCATAGTTACATTGATAGCTAAACCACACAAAGAGCTAACAAAAAAGGAGAATTTCGGAACACTCCTCCATTGCTGAGGGGAATGTAAACTTGTACAACCAATCTGGAAATCAATCTGGTGCTCTCTCACAATATTAGGAATAGTTCTAACTCAAGATCCAGCTAAATATATATATATATAATTTACTCAAGTATACAACAAGTAGTTTTTCTCAACCATGTTCTTAGCAGCTTTAGTTGTAATAGCCAGAATTAGAAAAAAAAAAAAACAAAAAACAGATATACCTCAACTGATAAATGGATACAGAAATAAATTTACACAATGACTCAGCAATTAAAAACAAGGAAATCATGCAATTTGCAGGCAAATAGATGGAACTAGAAAAGATCATCCTGAGTAAGGTAACCCAGAAGCAGAAAGACACACATAGTATATGCTCACTTATAAGTGAATATTAAATTATAATATAGGATAAACATACTAAAATTTGTGCACCCAAAGAAGCTAAGTGAAAAGGAGGGCTCTGGGGAAGTTGCTCAGTCCTCATTAAAAAGGCAAACGGGATAGACATTGGAAGTGGTAGAAAACTGGGATCAGGAGCCTACCATAGAGGGTTTCTGAAAGTCTCTACACAGCAGGGTATCAAAGCAGATGCTGAGATTCATAGCAAAACTTGGGCATAGTGCTGGGAATCATAAAAAAGAACGAGGAGATAGAAAGACCTGGAGGAGAGAGGAGCTCCAGTAGGAGACCAACAGAAGCAAAATATCTGGGTCCAGGGATTTTTTTCAGAGAAAGGTACTCCAACCAAAAGCAACATATTGAGATAATCTAGAACCCTGCTCAGATGTAGTCTCCATTGTGTTCCCCAGTAATGGGAACAAGGACTGTCTCTGATAGAACTCAGTGGCTGGCTCTTTGATCACCTTTCCCTGAGGGGGACAGCAGTTTTACCAGGCCACAGAGGAAGATAATGCAGCCAGTCCTGATGAGTCCTGATAGGCTAGGTTCAAACAGCAGGGGAGATGGACCTCCACTATCAGTGGACTAGAGGAGGGATATGGCAGGAGAAGAGAAAGTGAGGATGGGATTGGGAGGAGATGACAGAAGGGGCAACAACTGGGATACAAAGTAAATAAATTGTAATAAATAAAGAAAAATAAATTAAAAAGTAAATGAAGAATTTTTTTCTCATGTTGTAACGGTGTTGGTGAAGAAGAATTATGTTTAACATTTTCATAGAAAACAAGACATATTTTTCTTTCTTAACTAATATTTGGAAATTGTTGTATTTTTGAATATATTAAAGGGTAACATGTATCATAACAACAATAACAATTATTTGGTGTAGGAAGTCACTGTCAGTAATACTGTAAAGAAGGGAGATTAGCAAATAGTTGTTGATAAAATGCACCAAAATTGCATTTCTTACAAAACTGTTCCCAAACTTTAAGAATTATAGGTCAGGTTTGGGAAGATAGCTCCATCAGCAAAGATCTAAAACCCTGAGCTGACTCAAGCCTAGGAACCTCACTTTGATTCTCAACATCCATGTAGAATAAATAAAATGCTGAACATGTTAGTTTGAATTTGTAACCCCTGCACTACTGAGGCAGATATAGCACAATAACTAGGGCTTGCTGGAGAGCCAATATAGCCAAATTGCTGAGTTCTGAGGTGCAATGAGAGTCCTTGTCTACAAAATTTCCAGGGAGATCCATCTAGGAATCTACCTCTGTCCTTCTCACACATGTGCACATATGTTGTGCTCCCATACAAATGGACATATTCACATATATAAATGTATATAATAAATAAAGATGACTAATCTTTGAAATCTTCATAGATAGATAATTTATTATGAAAATATAGTTTTAGTTTACTTTTAAAACAGCATAACATGTATGTGTATATCTTGGATTTTTGTTCACACTCTTTTCCAAATATACAATACCTCAAGAGATGGATTAATGGACTTTCTCTAAAATCGCTTACTTTTGGAATATAGAAGAATGAATGTTAATTTGCATATCACTGTATTCAGATGTGCATGAATGTGTATAAAGTTACAAAAATTGGGTTTATCTGGAGTATTTTACGCTTCTTACCATCTTCATGTATAAATTTGTTTTACAAAGATTTTGAAAGTATAGCTATATCATTCTACCTTTCCCTTTTTTCCTCCCAGCCCATGTAACAACCCTTGCTCTCTCTAATTCTGGCCCTTTATTTCCTGTAATTGTTGATCTGTTCCTATATATGTAAATACATCATTCTCTGTCTGTATAGTATTATGTTAATATATGCATATAATTTCAATGGATGACGACTTGGCATTGGGTAACCAATGGTGGGACTCTTTTCCTGAAGAAAAATAATTTCCTTTCTTTAAGCATTTCTTAGTTGGATGTAGTTCTTTGTCAAGTGTCAGGGCCCTGTGGAATTTGCCCCTTCCATGTTAGAGTATCTATTTGTGTCATCAATGTTCAGGCCTTGTTTGGAAGTCATGTTGGTGAGATTTTATGGGTGTAGCTCCTTTAATTTTGCCCCAGTCAAGATGGAAAAAATCAACAAAACAACCTGGAGAGAATGCAGCAGAGGATGTGGGGAAAGTGAAACCCCCATTCATTGTTAGTGGCATTGAAAACTTGTCTAGCCATTCTGGAAATCACTGTGAAAAGCCCTCAAAAATCCCAAGTTAGTTACCATAAGAAACAACTATACCACCCCTTGATTTATACACAAAGGATGCAATAATAAAATATTGCATAAAAGCTACAGATACTCACTCATCCATGTTCACTGAAGGTCGATTCACAATATTCAACAAATGGAAATGTCCTAAATATCTTTCAAGTAACAAATAGATAATTAAAATGTGGTTCTCATACACACTGAATATTATGCAGTTGTAAATAAAATGAAATTATAAAATCGTCAGGTAAATGGAAATAAGTAATAAAGATTATGAGAGTTGGAAAACCCAGACTCAGGAATCCAAACATCATATATTATTTCTCATCTAAGGACTCTAGCTTAAAATCTTCAAATGTGAGTATATAACCAGAAGTAGGACAGAAAAAAATGAAAACGAAGGTGCCATTGTAGGAGATAGGAAAAGTAATAGATAAGGGAATAGCATGGTACCAAAGGATTTGAGGCAGAAAATGGGACAAACAGGGGTGCTTTAGTTAGGAAGGTAGAGGTATGTCAATAAAGAAGGAATATGAAGGATGAAGGGAAAATAACAGAAAGCATGCCTGAAAAATATTTAATAATTCATATTATTTACCTATATATATTTTCTTTTAATATACAGAGCAAGGAGATAAATCTCAGCTCCATATTTACAATCACAAATCATCAATTATTTTATAATGTAGACATTTAACGCTAGAAAATGTATAAAGTGGCTCATTTGGTCTTAACCTAAAAAAGATTTATTCTGGATTAGTGTTTATTATTATTATTGGTTGTAATAAGAACAAAATATTTTCTAATGATATTTGTACATCTTTTATATACAATTTCCAAATTTCAAAGAATGTGTTCTTACATTCCTACATTTCAGAGGCAAGCCATATATTTCAATTAATTTTAGAGTACATGTGGTGGTTTGAATGAGAATGACCTCCATAGGCTCATAAATGCTTTGTCCCCAGTTGGTAGAACAATTTGGAAAGGATTAGTGGCCTTGTTAAGGGGGGGGGAGTGTCACTGGAGGTGGGGTGGGCTTTGAGGTTTCAAAAGCCTACTCCCTATTACCTCTTTTTTTTTTTTTCATCTCTGACTGAGGGTTGTATCTCAAGATGTAAGCTCTCAGCTACTTATACATTGCTATGCTGGCCTGCCTGCTAACATGCTCCCATCCATGAAGTCCATGGCCTCACCCTCTGAAACTGCAAGCCCACATCAAGCTCCTTTTTTTCCATAAGTTTCTTTGGTTATTGTGTTCTATCATGGCAATAGAAAAGTAACTGAGGCAGTGCACACAGTAGAACTTTTATAGCTCAGCACTATTTGAGAGAAACTTTACATTCACTACCTTATTCAGTTAAGTCAAAGCTTACTCTGTTCTTAGTCTCCTTTTATAAAAGTAAACAAAAGTTCCAAGATTTTAAGAAACTTTCCCAAAGCCTACAGCAATTTAAAGAAAGAAGATTCTCACGTCCTTTCATTCTCTAAAGCCTGTGCTCTCTCATCTGTAATGACATTATTGTCTCTCTACAAACTATGTACAAGCAAATGGGCGAATTCGAAGGAGAAAATAAAATTACATGTTCTAAGACTACAACAATATAATTCCATCAGTATCCGAAGAAATAATAAAGAAAAAAATCTAGAGAAAGTTATGGAATTATTTGTGCATTTTATCTGATGTATGACAAAACTGAAAAATGCCCTATGGGTTCTCTTTTTGGTGAGAAAAGTCTAAGGAATTTTTATTTCATTTTTCAAACGCAGTTAGGAATGGTTAAAATAGGACAAGGGATATTAGATTAATGATAGCCACACAAAACCAATGAATAAACTAATTCTATTTTCTTATTATTTGTATTAATGAAAGCATTACTCTGTTTGACCTGCCTTTCTCATAAATTTTTAACATGAGTAAAGGTGACAAAATATAAAAATCTTAGAACAGTGCTTCCTTGACAAAGGCCTCAGATTGTATGTTGTAACTGTTTTTTACTGTTTTCATATGACTATGGTCTTGACATAACTCTAAATAATTGAGGGGGAGGAAGAAAGAGGAGGGGGTGAAAAAAGTTTCTGTTTGAAATTTATCCTTTTGGTTTATAAAAATGCTGGATTTGGGGGCTGTTATTTTCATCAACATCTTCAAATATCATTTATCAACCTATAAATATTCAAGAACACACTATCTCAGACCTTACTTTCATGGCTACATATAACTACTTCCAGTATTAGGAGTACTTGTGATAAGATTAGAATTTGCTACACAGTTCTCTCAGGATGTTATTTCTCTGAATGCCTAAAATATCTGAAAGGATAATGATCTGAGGTTTTCATGAGTTTACAGAATAGGTAGGATATTCTATCTTACCATATATCTCACTTTGGAAAATGTTTAAATAAGACGGAGATTTATGAGCCTGCCACAGTGGCACACACCTGTAATCCCAGCACTTTCAGAGGTACATCTTTATGAGTTTGAGGCCAATCTGGTTTAAAAAGTGAGTCCAGGACAGCCAAGGCTACACAAAGAAACTCTGTCTCAAAAAAACAACCAAACAAAAAGAAATTTATGAAGAGATTTCATCTGTTTTTGGTTTTCTTATTACTCAAAAATGAGGACTTGAAGAGAATGATTTCCAACATCTCAGTATGTCTCAGCTATCATAGTTATTTAAAATAACGTAAGAATTCTGCAGGATACACTTAGATAGCTCCCTCCATGAAAGGAAGTCATTGAGTTGTGTAAGAATAAATATTGAAAATGAAAAATGCTACACTAGATAGATTGACCCATATGCGCATGGAAAGTCCTAGTGAAATTTGGTGAGGAATCAAACAAAATGACATGAAAGCAGTAGGAGAACATGTAGGGAGAAAAGCAGAGGAATTGTGATTAGAGGGGGTTCAGAGAGAGTGTAGGTGAATATAATCAAAATGTATAATATACATGTATGGATATTGTTAAGTAATACATTTACTTTAAAACTAAATAAAATATTTTGAAAGGTAAAAAAAATAGGTTGCTCAAGAGCAAATGCATACAAACTAGAATAAGGTGATTGAGGGGGTACATATTCCAGGAGAGTTTCAGACATATAAGGTAATGATTGTTTTTCACTCTTGAAAAACAATATTGATTTCACATGATCCAGAAGATATCATACAATTCAACCAAAATGTTTGTATTTTCTGCCTTTGGATTAATCATGTTTTAAATTGTTACCAAGAGAAAAGTAAATAAAGACTAGCATTTAATATGGCAATAGACAGGTTGGTATGATCAATGCTCGTTTAGATGAACAAATAGGATGGACATTGAATGGTGGGGAAAACAAGCAACATTTTTTTTAATTTATTTATTTTTATCTCAATCACAGGTTAAGTACTTTGAATCCCAGGCGTAGCCCCCTCCCTCAGTCCCTCCTACCCTCCCACTCCCTCCCTCATCTCCCTCCTCCCCGCCCCCTCCAAGTCCACCAACAGGGGAGGACCTCCTTCCCTTCCATCTAACCCCAACTTATCCTGACTCCTCAGGGCTGGCTGCAATGTCCTCCCCTGGAATCTAGCCAGTCTGTCACTCCCCGGCTTGTATGGGGGAGGGTCGAAGAGTCAGCCATCAAGATCATGACTGAAACAGTCCCTGTTTCCCTGAATAGGGTCTTCAGTCCTACACCGAGCTATCATGGGCAACAGAACAGGAACATGCCAAAGAGGACCTCTGGGGGGGGGGTCAATGTAGCGATGTATCAGAGCAGATATTAAGACTCGAGATCAAGCCTCTGACAGAGGGCGAGAAGTAATGATAGATCTGGGGGAGGTTGGTGAGACTCGGGGAGAACAAGAGCTCCACAAAGACCAAACTGAGCAGGGCACAGGGGTCTTGTATGAGACGGTTTCTACAATCAAGGAACAAGCAACATTTTTAACATTACAAGTCTTTTGTACATGTTTTGTAGCTTTTAGTTTTGAGGTTTTGTGGAATTCTTGGGTGTGAATGTGTGTGCCTCTATGTCTATTTGTTTTTCTCCTGCTTTTTCTTTGGCTCTTTTCATTCTATTTGTTTTGTTGTGATTGTTTGATTCTAAATTGTTTGTTTTTGTTTTATCTTATTGTATTTTATGGTTATTCTTTAAATGTTTGTTTTAGAAGGAGAGATAAAAGGGGTGTGTATTCAGATGGAAGGGGAGGTAGAGAGGGACTAGGAGGATTTGGGGATGAAAAACCACAATCAGAACATAGTATATGAAAACAATCAATTTTCCTTTTTTTTTTTTTTTTTGAGAAGGGCTCTGGGTAGCCCTGGTTATCCTGGAACTCACTCAGCAGATCAGGCTGGCCTTGAACTCAAATATCCATTTGCTTCTATCTCCTGAGTGCTGGAAGGCACAGGATACATCTAGAAACCCTCACAACAAAGAAAATATTCTAAAATACAAAACCAGAACAGCAAGAAAATGGTAGTGGAAATTATTAAATTATATTTCTAGGGTACCTTTTAAATGTCAAACTGATTTTTTCCTCTAAAACAGTTATATCTATCCATTGTGTATTGGTAAAATTTGGAGAGATTTAGTAACTAAAGTCACTTGACATGTCATTGGCAAAATATGGATCAGAATTTATAGCTGATATTATATACAGTCTCAAAGATTTGGTACCTAGGACCTTTACTACTGAGCAGTACAAATAAATCTTTATGCATTCAGTCTGTAAAGTAGGCAGTAGGCAAGGGCACATAAGGCATGAGGACTTGGAGAAAATATTTCTGGCATGTATAAGTGTAAGAAAAATCCCCCTTTTATTTAATAATTGCTAATCTTAGAACTCTCTCAGTCATCTCCACAAATTTCCCATGCCTCAATTCCTTCATTAATCCATGTAATTTGGGGTCATATGGCTTTAAAACCTTCCTGACTCACTCCTTTTTCATATTTTGGTTTCACGTGTTTTTGTCTTATGTTCTACCCTGATTTTACCCCTGTAACATGTAGCCTATCAAGTTTACTTCAGTTTTTTACTGTGCCAGTAAAGCCTTTTATCTTTTTGCTGACTTTTAAGTAGGCCATTTATTTCCTTATGTGGGTTATGAAAATTGTTATTAATCACACCCAAAGTGAAACCACATTCTTTTTACATGTACACACCAGACCCTCATATTTGACTTGTTTTTTTTATTTGAAATTTTTAAATATTAGTCACAGGTTATTTACTTTGTATCCCAGCCATAGCCTCCTCCCTCATTCCCTCCTAATCCCACCCTCCCTCCCTCATCTTCTCCCTGCCTCTTTCTAAGTCCACTGATAGGGGAGGTCCTCCTCCCCTTTCATCTGAACCTAGCTTATCAGGTATCTTCAAGGACTGGCTGTAATGTCCTTATCTGTGGCCTAGCAAGGCTGCTCCTTCCTTGGGGGGTTGGGGAGGCGGGAAGTCAAAGTGCCAGCCATTGAGTTCATGTCAGAAATAGTCCCTGTTCCCCTTACAAGGTTACCCTCTTAGATACTGAGCTACCATGGGCTACATCCAAGCAGGGGTTCTAGGTTATATCCATACATGGTCCTTGGTTGGAGAAATAGTCTCATAAAAGACTCCTGTGCCCTGATTATATTTTGTCCTTGTGGAGCTCCTGTCTTCTCCACATCATACTAACTCCTCCTTCTTTCATATGATTCCCTGCACTTTGCTGAAGGCTTGGTTATGAGTCTCAGCATCTGCTTGGATACACTGCTAGGTAGCATCTTTCAGATGCCCTCTGTGGTAGGCTCCTGTTCTGTTACTTGTTTTCTCCTACTTCCAATGTCCATCCCATTTGTCTTTCTAAGTGAGGATTGATCATCTTACCCAGGGTCCTCTTTCTTGTTTATCTTTTTTAGGTGTACAGATTTTAGCAAGTCTATCCTATCTTATGGGTCTAGTACCCAGTTATAAGTGAGTATATATCGTGTGTTTTTCTGCTCCTGGGATACCTCATCAGGCTGATCTTTTCTAGATCCAACCATTTGCTTGCAAATATCCTGATTTCCTTGTTTTTAATTGCTGAGTAGTATTATTTGTGTAAAAATACCACAACTTCTGTAGCCATTCCTCCATTGAGAGAAATCTGGTTTGTTTCCAGGTTCTGACTGTTACGAATGAAGCTGTTAGAAACATGGTTGCATAAATGTCCTTGTTGTATACTTGAGCATCTTTTAGATATATGCCTAGGAGTGGTATAACTGGTTCTTGAGGAAGCAGTATTCCTAATTGTCTGAGAAAGCACTGTATTGATTTCCAAAGTGGTTGTACAAGTTCACACTTGTGTTCTCTCTAATTTTCTTTCTGAGTAGAGATGCAGTTGTGCATACAGCATCCAACTTCCATCTTCTAGAAGTTTTAGAGAGAGAGATCAAGTAATCTCACTGTTTTCCCATGCATAATCATAAGTTCTAGTGTTATAACAGCTTTTGAAGGTCAGAGAAAGCCATCATTTAAAGACCGTAGATAGTTTTTGCCCACTAAATATGATATCACTGGAAAGGTGAGTTTCTCATGCTTGTTTCCTCCTAATACTATACTGCCTATACTCTATGCAACATTCCCAAAATACAAAGAGCTTGTGCTGTGTATGATTCAGAAATCATATGATATGTTAGAAACTGGAATCAATTTAATTCAACCTCCTTATATTATGGGTGGAAATTAAATGTAGAGAGGAGAAATTTGCTCAGGATCTTTTCTTTATTTTCAGTTCCTTCTTTTTATTAACTCATATACAAGTATTTGTCTTCTGGTTTCTTGAAGTGATATGTCAGACAACACTTGCCACAATAATGTCTGTCAAAGTTACTAGCCATGAAAATTCCAGCACTACATTTATCAGAATGACCCTCTCTTCGAAGCCTACTGATTTTGAATTTTCATCCACCTTATAGTATGTCAGCACAACCAACTTAACCTTCTTCCTCTTGGAGTTATTCTTCTTGGGAGTGTTGTGAGTCTTCTTCCTTTTCTTAGCACCACAAAGTCTCAACACAAGATGAAGGGTGGAATCCTTTTGAATGTTGTAGTCAAAAAAGTATGGCCATATTCCATGTGCTTACAGCAAAAATCAGCCTCTGCTCATCAGGAGGAATTCTTTCATTATCCTTGATCTTAGTCTTTATATTTTCTATGGTGTCTGAGGGTTCAACCTCGAGTGTGATGATCTTCACAAAAGTCTGTATCATGGCGGAGGCTCCACCGTAGATGGCAGATTGGAAAAACCTGGGGATCTTATATTCTCTTGGTAGATGGACTGAAAGCTATGTATTGTAATGTATTGCCTTGTCATTTCTGCATCCCCTTTTGTGAATTCATGCTGTCTATTAAATAAGGGCAAAATCACTATTTACTATAGGCTAAATTACATTATTTGATCTTCTTATCATCTAGACAAATAACTGGAGTTACAACAATCAATTCCCTTATGAAACTTTATAAATTTATTTTTAATTTTCAATTTATCAACCCATTAAATTCTGAAATTTATCAACTCATTTCAATATTCTAATAACTTACTAAATACTCTCCTTATATCTCATGTATCCATGTCTGAACATCTTCATAAGTTCACTGTATCACTAACTCTAGGTCTGAATTAGCAATGCAGTTTAACAACTCACAGGACAAAGGCCTTGTCCTTCCATGTCTTAAAATGTTTTTAAAATAGACATTTCTGCACAATACTGAAAACTTCCAATTGATGAAAATTTTAGCACTGATATCATGCCACTAGCCAGGGACTGGTGTACATTTCTAATTCCAAAAGTTTGAGGTCAGCCTGAGCTATTAGAAAGCCCCTCTCTCAAAAATATAAACTTCAAATCGTTTAAGAAACTTAAAATACACTTAAAACTATGTATTTTGAAATATACATTGCTTCATAGTAGTTTTTGCCCAAGGCCTTTTAAATATGAAATGAAAATAGACCAACCTGCCTTCCCTTGTTACTTTACTGTCAAGGATATTTATCAAAGAGAATTCAGTTCAGGAGCATTGTGGATTTGGTTACTCACATTTTTATAATCCATCTCTTCATAGTTTGGGACAAATATGTGAGCTTTACTTAGTTAAGGATGTTTACTTACATATTCATATAGTTGGACCTTGGGGATTGTTTTCTCTTTTAGGGAAGAGTAACAGTACTGTCTTCAATTGGGCACAGTAGCATATATTTATAAATTTCAGTATTTGGAAGGTGGAGGCTGAAGAATCAAGAATTCAGTGTGAATTATAACCTTGTGAGTAAGATAATAGCCTGGAATACATAAAACTGTATCAAAACCCCAAACAAATACATGGTGACTGTGTTGATTGGGGTGAAATCACTTGTACAATAGAAAATTCACTTCTTAAAATTTACTTCTTACTTCTCCTGTATACCTCCTATAGTCCTGATCTTGTATCTCTCTTCTGAACAAAGAACTGAAACATTTGAGCTGCATGATGTTTGTCTATCAGATGCCACCATAACCATATGAGCCTGGAGCAAATACGCATTTGTTGTGGGCAAGAGAGACCTAAAATAGTCTAGGTCTCTAGATAGATGTAACAAATTGAACTCAATGATAGCTATTACATATAGACTGCTGTTTTACAATTTATGCTGCCTTCTATTTATAAAGTCTATAGCACAAAAGATATAGGAAAGCAATTGATGGTAGTTAACCTAAAAGTAATTTGCATTCATAACTTGACCGTGAGAAAATGCTCATTATCAATAGCTTTTCAATAGAATTAAGTACTAGGCCAAGTACCACTTGATTGCAATACTTACATTATTACATTAAGATATTTTTTTATTTTACATCTCACCACATTCTACAATGTGGTATAGATCTATAATGCCATATTTTATAATAAAGAGTACTAGTGTTTGGTGAAATTGGAAATTTGACTGAAATTTTCAAGGAAATTACTTAGATAGGCAATCAGCATGAAAAATAATTGTTTTAAATAATACTGACTTGTAAGATACTATTCATAAACAAATCTTATAAATTTGCAATTGAACCTTCGGCTGAGATAATTCTTCTGTCAATAAAAATTGATTAAAGATAGAGAAGTTGAAGCACAGTGGTCTATGAAATGTTTTTCTTCTGTATATCATCAGTTTTTAATTCATCTTAACTACTTGTACTAATCATGGGATAAAGAGAAATAAATTCAGACACTTGGAAGTGGTGTTTTATTTGCAGACCCAAAGATAATCATCTACATATGTTATTCTTATAGAGTAAATTTTCTTCATTTTCTGGAAATTTTTATAAAAGTGATGTAAGTTTCTATAGTACTTTCCTCATTGCTGTGTGAGAATGTCCTACAACAATAACTTAAGTAATGTGCTATTTCATCTATACAGGACATAGTGACAACAGAAGTCACAACAGCTATTCATATTGTATAATTAGGAAGTAGAGAATAATGAAGGCTGGTGCTCAACTCACTTTATATATTTTTTAATCTAGTTAAGGACCCCAGATTATGGATTGGTGTGTTCCATGTTTAAGGTAGGTTTTCCCAGCTCAGTTAATCTGATCTAAAAATTACCTTCATAGACATGTGCAGACACCTTCTACTTGAGTCAAAGTTCGGTTAAGTTGATATTTAACATAAGACTTATTAAAATTTATTTATTTTAATATCAATCACAGGTTAGGTACTTTGCATCACAGGTGTAGCCACCTCCTTCATTCCCTCCCATCCTCCTCCACCCTCCCTCTTCTCCTCCCTGCCCCCTCCAAGTCCACCAACTGGGGAGGACCTCCTCCCATTCCATCCAACCCCAGCTCATCCTGTCTCCTCAGGGCTGGCTGCAATGTCCTCCCCTGGGATCTAGCCAGGCTGTTACTCCCTGGCATGTATGGGGGAGGGTCAAAGAGCCAGCCATCAAGTTCATGACTGAAACAGTCCCTGTTTCACTCACTAGGGTCTTCAGTCCTACACATAGCTATCATGGGCCCCATCTGAGCAGGGGTTTCAGGCCACACCCACACATGGTCCTTGGTTGTAGAAACTGTCTCATACAAGACCCCTGTGCCCTGCTCAGTTTGGTCTTTGTGGAGCTCTTGTTCTCCCCAAGTCTCACCAACCTCCCCCATTTCTATCATCACTTCTTGCCCTCTGCCAAAGGCTTAATCACAATTCTTAATGTCTGCTCTGAAACATCCCTACATTGACCCACCCCCAGAGGTCCTCCTTGGCATGCTCCTGTCCTGTTGCTTGTTTTCTCCTCCACTCAGTGTCCATCCCATTGGTTCATCCAAATGAGCATTGATCATACCAACCTGGGTCCTCCTTCCTGTATATCCTCCC